>JAVLVB010001216.1:1538353-1598408 GCA_032876305.1 Orestias chungarensis | reverse complement strand
GGGGGTGTATAGCAGGGTGGGGTATTTACTTAGAATCATCCTAAAAAATCAGGACAACACTCGTTTTCCCATGATCTGCTGTACATGTGGTCGCTGATATTCTAAACGAGGCTGTGGATATTTTTAAAATCTGAAATACTGACAGTTATAGGCTTCTATTTTAGGTTTCTTAAAGAGTTTTTAAATGCAGGGAGCACGGATCCTAGTACGATCTGTTGAGACCAAGTATGTGGCCACTCAGATTTGAGATCTTAGTTGAAAAAACAAACCCATATTACAGTTTATTACATACTAAGAAACTCCTGTTCACTTCAACATTTAAGGACATCTAACATATTTGGACAGTCTTGAGCAAACAGCAGACAACAATATGGATAATGCAGCTCCTAATGTTTATTTAACTTATTTGTGCATGCAAAGCCTCTCTGTTTAAAACTTTCTTTGGTGGATTTAAGCCTCAAATGTCCATAACTATTCTCCCTTTTGGGAATTAATTAATTGTACAAGTTTGAATAAATGAATTTGATGTTAATCTAAGTCCACAAATTATAAGCAGAACCCCACTGTTGTAATAATTTTTAACATAATTGTTAATCGTCTACAAATATTGCGAAAACTTTAGTAAATCTTGAGACATAGTACTAAGATTCACCAATTCTTGTGACGTACATGCTTTCTCTGTGATTTGAAAAGCCATTAAGGTTTATTCATGTTTCGTGCAAGAAAAGGCTATCAGAAAGGTCCAAAAACATGTCTACATATTAAAAATATGTTCATATTAAGACGATCTGAACATTCTGTAGTACAGATGAAGTTATGGTTGGCCTACAGAAATAATTAAAACTCACAAACCTCTGTCATTTTAGTGTGACTTCTAAAATCCAATAATCCCACATTGAGGAAGTGGAACATTGAAAGCAAAAAGGTCTGGGTGAAATATTTTTTGTAAAGAACCAAACTAAAGATTTAGGTGTCCACGTAATTTCATCATATGTAGAAACCGTTAAAATTCCAACACTGTTGTTGCTTTAGAGTAATTTTTACAGGTCTGAACATGTCGTCAATGGGTTTGCATGCAACATGTTTCTGTAAAGGAATAATCAAGATATGAGGTTCTCTGGTGCCTTAGAACTGCTGTATTTTCATTCAGCCAAATTATATGTACAGTTGTACAGATTTTTTTAAAACCGATATAGTTTATGAAGGTAGCCAGAACCCCGAAATGATTGTTACACGTGTTACCCCATCTATGGGAGTAATACCATGCGTAATGCATATAAAGTTGGACTCAGGATGTAACTTAAGGGTTTTGGGCCCTTAAAACACATTTGTATTGAAGATATCGTATTTAGAGCATCTAGAAAAATGCTATAAACGGATATTCATGTGCTGGTATAATCCTTAAACTTCTCAGCGCTTTGTTTCAAAAAGTCAAAATTGGAAAAATACTGCCGAAAGTAATGATAACATTTAAGCAGCCAATTTTAAAAAATGGTCATAATGGATAATAAGCCTCTTAGTGTTTCAGTTAAAGGTGGAGCTGCCCTAATTTTCTAGACTCTTTCTTTATTTCTGTTGTATTCTGGTAACTCCAATTTTCGCATCACATTACTGGTTTAAAAAGCCATGAATACTATAACATGCATACTAGTCTATACTATAATATTTTAGACAATTTTATATTGACAAATGAAGGAGGACATTTCTAGAAACTGTGACCACAAAGTACTTTTTAGAAATAATCCCCCCAATAACTACGATTATTCTGAAAGCTTATGTAACTAAACAACCTTAAAGTTACCGGGCACCTTCGATCATTTTATTGTACTCGCCCTTATTACACAAATAAATAAATAATTGTTATTATCAAATTTATAATTTTAAACTTAATTCATTAATAATAGTCAGCAATTTTTCTTTTTTTCTTTTCATTCTACAGCCAGCATACACATATGGGGCCCATTGGGGTAGGAAGTGTGCTAAAATATGAGCTCCACACTGTATTGCATATAGGCTGCATATGGATCTAACTCCATTTATAGGTTTGAGTCCGAATAACTGGGTGAAAGCTGGTGATTCATATGGATCCTTCTGCTCAATTGTTAGAGATTTGCATCACATTTACTTTACATCCACATATGGTGTCTAAATTGGCATATGTCTATACAATCAAATTGGGTCTAATGTAAACAGCTTTTCTGGGAGCACACTACTGTTTTTAAAACCCATATATGCTTGTTTGCAGCACCAAGACTGACTATCCTTTTCCCCTCCATCAACAGACTTGTTTTTCATCTGTGCAATATCGTCAGACCTCAGGTTATGTCATGTTGCATTCCTCCTTCTTCAGGTTTAGGAAACAGGTGGTGAAATGTATAAAGGGTTGGCCACCTGGTACTACGAGCTGATGTGACTTTAGGATTCTGGATGCTCCTGCATCTTATCTGTGAGGGCCAAAATAAGCAGTTTAGTCCAGCCTAAAGATTCTGTAAATGCTTGTGCTTGCGTTGCGTGCCTGTTCTGCTCTGTGACTTTGGGGCAGGGTGAGGGTCAACATTTTATTGTGTATAGGAAACTGGGGTTACATATCAGATAGTGACCCAGTTTACTACAATTGCATTTCCTGTTAGTGACTGCACATGTAGGCTCATTGATTGTTAATTGTCTTATGGTCCCCTGAGATAACCCCTGCTTTGGGGGTAGATTCATCAGAAATGTTGGGATGTTTGCTGCACATCAGCCTTAGATGTTGGGGGATGAAAAACTGCACAATAGTGGATATATTAATCCGGTAAAGATTCACTGTCAGAGTCTGTGTTGTCACCCAGTTCTGCTCCCACTCTCCTGTGTCTTGACTGTATTTCTCTCTGTGTAACTGTAATGGATTACTGATTGACATCCCCCCCTTCCTCCTCCTTCTCCTTCTCCCTGATAGTGGAGAGTTGTCCAGGAGACAAGAGTCCTCCAGGGTCAGCAGCATCCAAGAGGGCGCGGACAGCTTACACCAGCGCACAACTGGTGGAGCTGGAGAAGGAGTTCCACTTCAATCGGTACCTCTGCCGGCCCAGGAGGGTGGAGATGGCCAACCTGCTTAACCTCACCGAGAGACAGATCAAAATCTGGTTCCAGAACCGACGGATGAAGTACAAGAAGGATCAGAAGGGCGTCGGAATGATGCCATCTCCGGGAGGACAGTCTCCCAGGAGCCCGGTGGGGCCGCCATCCGGCGGGGGCGCTGGTGGAGGGAGCGGATACCTCAACTCTATGCATTCTCTCGTTAACAGTGTTCCATACGAGTCCCAGTCTCCGACCTCTTACAGCAAAACTCATCAAAACGCGTACGGTATGGCCACGTCATACCCCCCTCCTCCTCCACTGAGCAACTCCCTCAACAGCTGCCCACCTCCCCACAAGAGGTACCCCGGGACGGACTCGACCACGCCCGAGTACGAGGCGCACCACCCCCCGCTGCACGGCAACGGCAGCTACGGTACGCACATGCAGGGCAGCCCTGTGTACGTCGGAGGGGGCTACATCGACTCGGTGCCCAGCTCCGGCGCGTCGGTTTTTGGCCTCAGCCACCTCAGCCACCCGCCGTCGGCGAGCATGGAGTACAACGGGGCCATCACCATGGGCAACGGCGGCGCGCAGCATCACGGGGTGTGCGATGCGACGCCGATTTACACGGACCTAACGCCGCACTACTCTCAGGGAAGAATCCAGGAAGCGCCTAAACTGACGCATCTGTAGCTGTGCGGCGCAAGCCCGGATCACTCCGCCCCATTGTGTCATCCGCCTCCCAGACATATCCTCCTCCGCTTTGTTTCTGCACCTCCTCACCGCTCCCACGTTCTCCTTCTGCCTTTTTTTTTGTTCTGTTTATTTTCTCTATAGTTTGATGTGTGAAGTAGCGTAGGATAAATAATCACGACTTGTTTGAATTTTTCCTCAATTTTCTTGTGTCATTGTCTCACCTGTTTATGTACAATAGAGCGTCTATAGCGCCAAACGGAGGGAGGGAAGCAGGGCATAGCATATAGGCTTATTTAATCTTTTTTTCTTTTCCCTTTAAAAAAAAAATTTCTCAAACAGGGTATTATGAGCAAATGTTATTCATTTCAATGTGAAATTGTCCGTCCGTATTTATCCGCAAATTGAAGAATTTTGTTTATTGCATTCTGTTGCACTTGTGTACAAAAATAACCTTAAGAGCCAGGAGCTGACAATGTTTGGAGACTACATTTAAAAAAAGAAAAAAAGAAGGGGTCATGAGCTTGCACAGCCTCTCTTCTTTTGCTTCTGTTTGGTTCCATTGGGGTTTTTATGTTATTTATTTAGACTCCAATAGTATTATTTGACACCCATCCATCTTTGTCTGCATGGGGAGAAGGTTAGTGAAAGAAAAACCCTAGCAACATGTTCGACCCATACATGCAGCCATGTCACCAAATTGCAGGCTTTCCATTTGTTTATTTCTTGGTATTATTAATAATCGAGGAGTTTTAAAATTTATTTTGTCATGAAAATGAAAAGAAAAAAAAACAGTCTTGCAATAAGGGTGGAAAGATGGAAACGCGTTTGCAGTTACATCGTTGAATAAAACACACAACACGTCATATCTTATTATTATTATTATTTTGTTTATTTTTTCTCGATGTCAAACATTCCATGCTGCTTCAATACGAAGAAATAAATAAAAAGCATTGAAGTGAAAAGCACATCCACCAGTTTTTAATTTGTAACATTTGCAAGCAGAGTTCCACATTTACATCATGTAATTCAACATCTACTCTAACCCAAAAAAACTAAACTAAACAATTTATATCTATATACATCTAAAAATCAAAATAGGAAATCAGATTTGGTGGGAATTAAAAGGTGAAACATCGTTTTAAAATTAAGTATGTTTTTGAACATCTTGTTCTAATACATATACTATTATAGAAATTAATAACTGTAAAAAGTAAAACCTGGTGAGTTCGTTGATGAAAGTTAAATTTCCATTGAAAAAAAAAAGAAAATGAATTATCAGATAAAAAAAGAATCTAACATTTGATCTATTTTCTCTCTCCTCCTAAAGGGTGGGATCCTTCTCCTTTTCCCGGGCGCGTCTCTCTCATCTGCGTGGGCACATCCATAATAATAAAAGTGTCACCCGGGTCTTTGTGGAGTGGCTTCTGCAAAGAGACAACAAGCCAAATGAGAAATCGTTTAAAATATAATCCTCCTCTGCATAGAATCAGTCAAACGCCGCTCAGAGAAGTCGCTCAAAATATACGCACTGAAGTACAATCATGAAGGAGATTATTTGTACGCTTATTCCCTGAAATCTGCTGATTGTTTTTATGCGTAAAATCAGATATCTCGGGACTGAAAGTGTGTGTGTGTGTGTGTGTGGGTGGGGGTTGTTATTACTAGATATAGATGGTTGCAAGTATTTTTATTTTTTGTTGGTTGTTTCGTCAAACAAAAAAATTCAATGACAAAAGAATAATTTCATTTTCATTTACTTTGCTAGTGTTAACAATTTTCTTATTTGAAAACGACAAAACTAAAAGTAAGCCAGTAGCAAATCTGTTATAATTAGAAACCCAGTGAAATAAATCTGTGTGCTAAGATATTCCTCCTAAACAACCTTCTCACAGATTTGGTTTATGTGTCGCAATATTTGCTTGAAATTAATTTTCTATGCTCGTTTTCAGCCAAGCATGATTGATAACAGAGGGCACGAACGCTACCAGCCCCGACATATGGTTAGCAGGGAAACCTAGAACAATCGAAGCATGGTTCGTCAGATGGGAGGGGGGGGAGGCCAATGCTTTAAGCACCTCATCCAGGACAGAAACACACACGCATACGCTACAGTACAGCGATGAGACCTGCAGGTAGCAATCAATACTCAAAATTTAGCACAACTGGTTCTTCTTTTTTTTTTATTCGTGGGGAAATGCTGTGCTCTAAATCAACTAATGCTATAAAGGTACGTGTGTAGGACGCAGTATGCTCCCCTAAATGCCACCACCCACTCAAGTCTTTGCACACAAAGCCTGTGCGTAATTCCAAAACAGCCTTCCATCTCTTGTCTTAGCAACTCACCACTGGTTCATTTGCAAACACATACCTTCTTAGAAAAACAGAGATTTTTTTATTAAAGAAGATGAGAATTCAAAGGTAAAAAAGACAAAAAAAAACAAGTGGAGACTCCAGATTCACCAGATACTCACCCGATGGATCTCAGAGAGGAAATTGACGCATCTTGTGTGACCAGATTCCTTTTCCTTTCTTCTTCTTTAAAAAATAAAAAAAAAATCCCACCAGCGAGAAATAGAGCGCCAGTGCTAGCAGAAACGAGTTTCTAATCTGAGTGACCACTGTTTCTCGGCGCTTCCTGGCTGCATTTGATCCGGGGGAGAGTTAGAAGCCTTAAATGTGTTGTGAGGGCACCGAGCTGTCAGACCTTTTGGCGAGTAAGATTGATCGCACACAGGCTTCCAGGACTCTTTGTTTGGTATATAAGCAACAAACTGAGAGAGGCCTTCCACTTCTCGTTCTCTTCCTTCCCTCTTCTTCTTCAATAAGCCGCATACATTTAGATATTTTTTGTTGCTTGTGTACGAAAATACACCGCGTATTGCCAAGCGAAAATAAAACGGGGAAACTTGCTGAATGTGGATGACAGCAAACACAGACAGGGGGAGAGAGCGCGCAGCTCGATAGCATTCCCATCAGCATAATAACGTTGGCAAATGGATTTCGTTGTAAAAGGTCGATGGTAACGGTGTTTATGTTTGCTCCATGACTATTTCATATAGGGAGGCATTATAGAAATACACTGGGAAGCTCATTCTCTCCCCCTCCTCAGCAAATATGGCTTTGTCCTTTCACTGTTACCTTGCTTTACAGAGCCTTGTGTGTCTTACCCCTGACATGAGAACAAGACTTTTTCTAAAAGCTGCTTTTTTTTTTAAAGGAATCCAGGAATCGTTGTCGCTTTGAGTCATCCAAAGACATTTTGTGTTTCGTCACGTGTTTGTGAGGTCGACGTTTGAGTGGAATGAACGAAAAATGTGCCTTATGCTCCTGCTGGACGGCTCCAAAGCACTAGATTCCTATAAGCCCCTTTTTAAAAGTATATTTAAGGCTCCCCCGTTTTGATCAACCCTCGAAAATATATGTCGTAAATAGAACCGTCCACATTCCACCAATCCCCTTTCGACCACATTTGAACCAAGTAGTGTGTCATTCTTTTAATTTTAGGGAAACACGTTGCAATATTTTTGTCTATTCAACCATATCTCGGTCATCCAAAAATAGTTAACAATTGCAACTATCGTGCACGAATTTCTGTCGACGTCTTTGCAACTTTGACTTTTGGTGTTAAGCTATAAGTCTGTCCATGAGTTTCAGGCATTTACATGTTGTTTTAATTAAACGCGCTGTCCAATGTGATTGGAGGGGGTGAAAGGTAACAGCGCCTTTAATTTGCTTTGTACTGGACAGTGCTGAAATTACACATCAAATTAGTTTCACACCTTTTCGATGAAGTGCACTGATGTATTTCCTTTTTCTCTTTCAGTATATGCTTGGTGGGAGAGGTCTGACTATGTTAACTGAGTGTACAAAACAGGTTTACCTTCAAAACACCATCGGGACATTGTGTAAGACAATAATACAAAGTTAAAAGAGGTCAAAGACGTGTATAGGTGGACTTTTTTACTATTTTATCTTGTTTAGACCGAAGGAAACACTAATATCTGCCCAATAAACAAAATTGCACTCTGGAGGAAAGCTAGACTATTTTAACTAAATGTAGAGGTTATTGTGAGGGATATAAGGAGAAAATAAAAAAAAAGATTAAGAGACATCTGAAACGGTTTCAATTAATCACATTTTCAATTTGCTCGATCAGAATTCAAAGAAACTTTGCTTGGTTGGGATTGTCATCAGTTTAGAAAAGTTTGCATCTCTTTCGTAAATTGCATGATTTCATTAGGTCATATTTGTCAGTAAGGGGCTGTTTGGTGCTTACTTTTAAAATGAATGCATAAAAACACACATTCATTCTGACGGTTTATTTTTTCACCATCAGAGCCTAAATATGAAGACCTACTAGCATATATATATATATATATATATATATATATATATATATATATATATATATATATATATATATATATATATATATATATATATATATATATATATATATATATATATATATATATATATATATATATATATATATATATATATATATATGTGTGTGTGTGTGTGTGTGTGTGTGTGTGTGTGTGTGTCTCTGTGTGTGTATGTGTGAGTCTTTGTGATGTGTGTGTGTGGTGGGGGCGTTCTCGACTGACATCCTCAAACAATACGAGAAAGAGGAATGCACGAATCCGCGCACCCTGAGCTGGTCTCCTTCCCTGTAATAGAGAGCGTCAGGCGCTTCTTTAAAAAAAAAGAAAAGAAAAACCCATTTTGTGGCTTAGTGGACTGGACTGGAGGAGCGAGGCAAGGACGAACTTTGCGGACAGAGATGTAAATAAAAACAGTCGTGCATGGCCCTGCCGAGCAAGGACCTTTGTTTTTGTTTTTTCTCTCCCCTTTTGGATCAATCAGGCAGAGAGTGGCTTCTTTTGATTAAGCCCCAAATTGTCATTGGGCAGAGGTAATCATGTGACAGGCAATTCGGTCCAATTTCAACCTTGTCTCCATGAATTCTATAGTTTCATAGTAGCTCGGTCGTCACCATACGGCCGTCAGCACTGAAACAGAAAAAAAGACACCAGTGGATTTTTTTTAATATGTTTAGTTTTTTTTTTCTTCATCAACAATCAGCTGATCCGCTTATACTAAAGTAAATACGGCGCTGCAAACTTTCCTCGGCTCTCAGGGAGCGGAGATGAATTACGAATTCGAGCGAGAGAGCGGTTTTATCAATAGTCGGCCGTCGCTTGCTGAGTGCCTGACATCTTTCCCCCCTGTCGCTGATTCATTTCAAAGTTCATCAATCAAGAGCTCGACGCTTTCACGCCCGACACTGATTCCTCCTCCCTTCGAGCAGACCATCCCCAGCCTGAACCCGGGCAGCCATCCGCGGCACGGCCGGCCCAGACACAGCCCCGATGGATGCAGCTCGCTACCCACCGCCTCCCTACCCCCGGAGTACCCGTGGATGCGCGAGAAGAAAGCCTCCAAGAGGAACCACCAGCCGCCGGGCTCCGCCCCCGCGACTGCCGCGGCTACGACCGCCATCTCCGCTGGACCCGTGTGCTTCTCTCCGAAAGGTGGGTGAATCCGATCGGGGACGCTTCGGGCCTTATCTAGAGAGAAATCCGACAAAACACGAGGACTTGTTTTTATTCTCGTTGACCGATATGAGCGCGGAGCGAGCTAACGGTGAAAGTTTTTGGCTAAAGTTTTTTGGGGGTGATGTAAGATGATTTATTCCCCTCGGCGAGGCAGAGTTTTGATGTGTGACAGTAATGAAGAGTGATGGAGTGGCTTTCGCCGAGGAGGGCAGCTCGAGCATTCATTAGAATCCCACACCAGGATGGACATCGCGGTTTTTAGAGCACTTTACGCATTTATGCGTAAGAAAAATAAAAATATTTAGTAGTTTATATGAATACACATAGAATGGCTGGGCCAAATGTGCATGCTAATAGATCTGGTGGCTGTTTTGCTTTATGTGAAACTCATTCAGTTTTATTTTATTCTTTTATTTAATAATTCATTTGCTTAATTTTACAGGCTCGCCTGAGATCGTGGAGGGAGCGGGTGGAGGAGGGGGATCACGCAGGCTGAGGACGGCGTACACTAACACGCAGCTGCTGGAGCTGGAGAAGGAATTCCACTTCAACAAGTATCTGTGCCGACCGAGGCGGGTGGAGATCGCGGCCCTGCTCGATCTGACCGAGCGGCAGGTCAAGGTGTGGTTCCAGAACCGGCGCATGAAGCACAAGCGCCAGACGCAGAGCAAAGAGAACCACGGCGGGGGAGACGGGAAGGGCCCTGGAGCGGACGACGGCATCCACAGCGAGGAGGAAGAGGAAGGGGGCGGCCTGCTGTACGAGCAGAGCGGGCCCCTCCTGGAGAGAGATACCTGCTCCTTTCAGAATAACACACAGCAGCAGCAGCCGCAACAGCCACAGCTGCACAATAATGGAGAGGCGGCGAGCTATGACAAAAATCTGAAACATTTTCCCAACCCGTCACCCACTGTTTCGGGCTGCATGTCGACAATGGGCCCCGGCTCGGCATCCGGGCCAGACAATGGCGACAGTCGCTCAGCCCTGGATGTCTCTTTGCACGACTTTCAGCCTTTCTCCTCGGATTCCTGCCTGCAGCTCTCGGACACAGCCTCGCCGAGCCTGTCGGAGTCTCTGGACAGCCCAGTGGACATTTCCGCGGACACTTTCTATTTTTTCTCGGAGTCCCTGACCACAATCGACCTGCAGCATCTGAATTATTAACCGAGAGAAAGAAATCAGTCGCAATATTTTCCTTAGTATGTGTGCGTGCGTGTGCGATAATATGCCATGATGGAATAATTTCAGATTGTTTGTAAACGCGGCACATTTACTCTTGATATTTGACTTGACGATTAAGACAAGGTAAGGACAGAATTAAATCACTGAAACAGTTCTGCTTTAACTATCTTAATTACCATAACATGATCAATTGGAATGGAAACTACGAGTGTGTGTGTGTGTGTGTGTGTGTGTGTGTGTGTGTGGTTGGGGGTAATAATCTAACAGTGTTAGGTCAATAAGAAACCGGGTTTTTTTTTTTTGTATAGTTTTCTGGAATATTTTTGTTAGAATACAACTAACTTGCTACAATCCTTCTGCTTGTGTTTGACTCTTTTTGTTTTTATTTTATTTTTTCGTTTTTTAATTTCTTGTTCATTGGGGTTTATGCAAATCCACAACAGGTTGGTAATGCATATAAATGATCTATTTGCATTCATTTTTTAAAACACTTGTTTGAATTAAATAATTAATTTTAAATAAGTCGGTTTTTAAAATATCAGTGGAACTTTAATTAAAATTCACACTTTCATCTTTTATAATGAACATTCAGTTGATTGCGCACATTAAACAAAATAAGATAATTTAATATAAATATAATTAAGTATCAAATACTCTTTACATGCAAACTAGTATAGGTGATTTCTTTGTTAATACCAAAAGGTTTACTTAAATGTTAACATTTGCACTTCCACATTCGGAACTAATTCTCTCTTTTTTTCTAAAAGTAAAATCCAAGCAAATGTTCCTGCAGAGATCTTAGCAGGACTGGGCTGTTAACACACTGAGAGCAAGTTGCAGGCAAATAATCCGAGCCATGTTTGCCTTCAGGAGCTCATAAATCACCACAGTGGCATGAAAGAGACGGACGTTAAGGGTAGCAATTGTGGCGCGTAATGTGCACAAATAAAATAAAAAAAAAGGGAGAAAACACCCACTTGCGTTTTTTTTCATACGGGACTCCCAACTCCTGGAACTAAACAGGGGCTGAGTTTATGCGTGCGTTTGGTAATAATTCATTTTTATGGCTTGTTTGAACACGGCTCGTGGCTCGGAGACAGCAGCCAGCCAGTAGCAGCCAGCATGCAGCAGCAGCAGGATCAGGGCTAGGAGTCTGCGCTCACACTCAAGCCAGGCAACTCTTGGAATATTAAACATTTACAGATATTTTTCTTCCTTCTTTAAAGAAAAGCTTTTATCAAGATTGTATTATTTTTTCTAAACTTGTACAACAGGAAATTAGGCATTGTTTCGAAGATTTCAGTGAATCTCTACTGCACCTTAAATCTAACTGATGATTATTCTATTAGTTGCTTTTAAGAGAGTTTTAATCAATATCCATAAATATATATTAGGATGCAACCAATTTGTGCCTGGAAGTTTAAAAAAAAGGGAAAAAATCACCAGTTGCATTATATCAATTTAAAAAAAAGCACTTCCCTCATTAGTTTTAACCTTTCCTGAAAAAACCTGAAAAGTTAGAAGCAACTTTTTGATTATATAAGTGAACAGAAGTGGCTAAAAGTTCCTTGTGTGCATGTGCTCAAATGAATTGGGAAGGGTGGGGGTGAAAGTATGTGTAACTTTTTTTTTTTTTTACGTTTTCCCCCCTCGCCTGTGTTATCTGACTAACCATGGTGCTCGTTTTAACCAAATCATTCCGAGACAGCGCGCCTTTTCTGCGCTCCAGCTTCTCACACAAAGAGCCGTGAAAAGCCTGCCGAGGTTCCAGCATGTGGCGAACTTTCTCCCCACGAGCAAAGAAGCCTTCGCCCACTCACTGCAGAGACAGCTGGAGAGAAGAGGGAGGGGGGATGGTGGGGATATAAATATAATATGAATAAATACATATTATTAGAATGTTGTGCATATCAAATCAACAATACGAAGCAGAAAACAGCTAAAATAAACAGAAAGTAATTTATTTGAGAAGAATTTATTCATTTTATGAAAAAGGACTCCAAAGATTTTTATGGTGAAAGACTGATGAGAGACAGAATGTGTTTCTTATGTTGAAACCGACTAAAGCAAACAAGTAATGTTTGGTACCTTCTAAGTGTGACAGAAAATCTGTTGAGTCTTACGTAATGGGTTAACCAACACTAACTTCACCGATGGGTATAAATTTGAGCACAAATTCTTTGCATGTTTACTACAATAAACAGAAACAAGGAACATTCAGTAAGTGGGCTTCAACACTGTCCAGCGGTTATGTCTGTGTTTGCAACGTTCATGGCGGCGTGTGACCTCTCTTGGCCTGTGGGGGCGCTCAATTCTTCACAAGATCCTTTTCTTCTCCATGTCCTCCATTTCCTTCCTCGGTGAGAGGTTGCGCATCTGCCGCAAGTCTCCCACGCCCCCCCTCCTCCAGCATCACCACCACCCCACCCTGTCTTTCTGCTCTCCAGACTCTCTCTCCCTCTCACTGCGCTCCATTTTTCTGCGACCATTCATTTTCACCTCCAGCTTCATTTGATGCTCTCACACCAGGATAATCCTCCCACTCTCACACCTCAGGTTACATGGGCGCATTTTAACAGCTCATCTCTGTATTAGATTATTTGATCGCCGCACATGCGTAATGAATACACGTGGGAGTGAAACCTCAGTAGATGGCAGACCCCGTGACCTGCAAGAGGTGAAATAAATTAATACTCCCTCATCTTAATGTTAGTTTCGTTGCCTTGGCTCTTCATCACCAGTGACAACCCAAACACAACACGATGTTTTTGCTTTATTTTATGTTATTTTATTATATATAATTTAAGTACTTTGCTTCAGTGGAATAATATTCTACACAAGAACATAAAGAAATCTGAAAACTTTTAGTTAAGGTTCAATTTTTTCTCTCTCAAAATTTTCCAGTTTCAATTAAAAATGTAATTTCAATCAATCTTTTAAAAAACACGCATGAAATATAGTGATTGTATATGTGTATAATTTTGTGTTGCTAGTTTAATCGTATCTGGTGCTTTTGCCTTTCCTGGAGAAAAAAATATTTCCAATGCAAAGCAGGCTTTTTTATATGATATAAAAAATAAAAACGGATTTAAAAGTCAGAGAAAAAAATTATGTCCACAATTCATGAATATTATTGAATGCATAACACTCGCATATAATGTGAATACATTTCACTGCATTTTTTTTTGTTTTTATGAATTTGGGGGGGAAAAAAAGATTACAGTTTTGCATCATAAAGTTAAACTGCATGCACACATTGGAGATTGTTAGGTGAAAGTGTTAGGTGGAGGGCTTATCACCCCTGTACATTTGCTCCCACCTCCTTCCCCAACCAGCTTTGAGAGAAAAAAAAACAAGATTCTGGTTAAGATTAGATTTGTTGAGATAAAACTTTATTTTTTCCAAGGGGCAATTTGCTTCTCATCCAGCCAATGAAGTCTATATGTCACAACACAATCGTAAACCACCGGAAACCACAGAATCATTAATGAGTGAACATTTATACTTTTTTTCCCATAAAGGCTAAGGGTTAAAAAGTTTTTGAGATCTGGGCTGTGATGGCCTGGGCGACAAAAGGCAGCAACAGCTGCAGAAGAACATGTCAAATGCAACATCTATTTATTTGCTTAAGCGAATAGGTGACAGCACTGTAGACGTGCAGCATGAAAGTTTTACAGGCTCAAATCCTTATCTAAGGTCCGTCTGCTTCTTCTGTTCTCACATTGCGTTTCCATCCACAGTCCATGGTTGTTTGTCTCTGTGCCTAACTAACGCTGGTAACACCCCACAACTTTACAAGAATAAGTATATATATATATATATATATATATATATATATATATATATATATATATATATATATATATATATATATATATATATATAATAGATTGATATATTTACTATGTTTATTTTTATCTATATCAGTGAACCCCCTCACTCTCCCCCCAACACATAAATCCCCAATAAATAAAAACCTTTGATACAACCAAAACATTGTTATGGCTTCTGTCCTTTTGTCTCCCACACTATTACCACCAATGACCCCCATCTGTTGCCCCCCCCATAGGGAAGTTCTTGAACCGTCCCTGAAACCTCATCGTGTAAAGTTCACAAAAGTCAAACACGGACTCCTTGGCAACCGTGCTCGTTTTGAACCCACGCAATGCGTTTTGTTTCAACATACCTTCTCTCAGTATGTACTGTGGGCCAATTAGGCCACATCAGTTTATGATATTGTTTATAATAAAATGTCCTGTTTTCGTCCATATTTACATTTAACTCTGCAAGGTACTAATACCTGGGGATTTGCTGCTCAAACCCGTCCGCTGCTAGAAAAGAAAAGAAAAGAAGAGAAAAGAAAAGAAAAGAAAAGAAAAGAAAAGAAGAGAAAAGAAAAGAAAAGAAAAGAAAAGAAAAGAAAAGAAAAGAAAAAAGGTTGTTTTATTAGGAGGGACATTTTCTTGTGTCTTCCTCTCTCTCACTTTGACAATATTTGCAGAGTAATGTTCAAGCGTGGAACATTTCGCATCGGAATGAGACATTAATAGCCCAAAGATACCCCGCGGCAGTATACGCACGCGCACACACACAACATACACATACACACACACACAGTATCCATGGCCATCCATTCATCCAACAGCAACCAACGCTGCTATGCATGTGACAACGCCAAACATGACACACGCACACAAGCTCTCTAATCCAAAAATAGGGTACCTGGGGAGGGTCAGAATCCAGGGGCGTCCTCATGGCGAGCTACCCGACCATGCAATGTTAATCTCTCCACCTGTGCAAGAGCGCAAAGCGGGGTTTTGTTTTGTTTTATTGCAGCCCTGCTCCCTGCGTGTGAGCCCGGGACGGTGTCAGCTCCGTCTGCCTCCCCGGCTCCTTGTTTGCGCGACCAATACATTAGCGGGGGCGACTCGCGTCACCTTGATCGACGAGCGCTTGGAATTTAAATAGCCCTCAAAAACCAATCTGTCACCCTACTAAGGGGATAAGGACAAGTGCCTCACTGGCTGACCTGTGGCCACGTGACAGCGGTTCATTGACAGCGGCCAGTGCGCACCCTCCGCCTTCCAACACTGATAAGGATTAAGTATAGGTAAAGGTTGGCACGGCCACTTTAGGCAAGGGTAGGTTAGAGAGCGTTTGTTGGAGAGGATTGTCCCTCGCCCCCACCCCCTCACCACACAGAAAGATGCCACAATGAGCGGCTTCTTAGACTACTCAGTGATGAGTGGAGACGGGGGCTCATGCTCCATCAGGGCTTTTCACTCGGACCACGGGATTACAGCTTTCCAGTCCTGTGGGGCCGCTGTCAGCAGCTGTGGGGCGGATGAGCACTTCATGGCAAACAAGGCTTCTCCTGACAGCCTCCCCCATCAGCCCGGGTCCTACCAGACCTCTGCGAACACGTTGGGTCTCTCCTACGGTGCCCACCCGGCCTGCAGCTCCGGCTATGGGCCCCAAAGTTTCTGCGCAACATACAACCACTACACGCTGAACCAGGAAGTGGATTCTGGAGCCGCGTTCCCCCAGTGTGCTCCACTTATGTTTTCTGGGAACTTTTCCTCGTCTGTGTTGTCTCAGCACCGCCACGGTTACAGTGGCACCCCGCTGGGCCAGCTGCAGTATAACAACGGTGCCTATGGAGGCGGACACGAGCAACCAGCACCTTACCCTGGGGGCTCACACCCAATGTCACCTCTGCATGCAGCTCACCTGGAGTCCTGTTGCTCACCTCTGTCGGGGGGCACTTCATCTGCGCAGACCTTTGACTGGATGAAGGTCAAGAGGAATCCACCGAAAACAGGTTGGTGAAAGAATTTGCTTTAAGAGTCCAAACAGGGTGAGATGCAGAAGAACAAATATGGTTATAAGACTAAAGGAAAGACGTGGAGACAAATACATTTATTTATTATTATCAATTTTAGTTTGAACATTCTTGATTTTTTTCACTTTCTATATCATGTACTCAGATCAAAGTGAAGAGATGTCTCAATATGTCTGTTGATATTCATAAACCTGACATTAGCTAAAAATGAACAGGCCCAATAGGATCATTTCTCATCATAGTTCCCGAGGTTTCTGAACATACATTAAAAGGCAAAAAAAATCAATAAAATATGAGGAAAATCTCAAAAGATATGCTTCCAATTGTCAAATCTATTTGTGTGTGATGCAGGGGTAATATGGACAGCTAAGTAAATAGCCCAAGTTATTGTATCAATTTCAATTTTTCAACTCAAAATTAATTATTAGAACTTAATGGAATGCATTGATTTAAAATGCTAATGCTCATGTAGACAAAACGAGCAATCAATCTCATGGTGCGACAAAGTGTCTCTAGTTGCGTTAAATGAGGCTCTCTGTTGGTGTGAAACCCAAATGTGTTTCCGTCTGCAGGGAGATCGGGAGAATACGGTTTCGCAGGTCAGCCAAACACAGTCCGGACCAACTTCACCACCAAGCAGCTCACAGAACTGGAAAAGGAGTTTCACTTCAACAAGTACCTGACCCGGGCACGCCGCGTGGAGATCGCGGCCGCGCTGCAGCTAAACGAGACTCAGGTGAAAATCTGGTTCCAGAACCGAAGAATGAAGCAGAAGAAGCGGGAGAAGGAGGGGCTACTGACGGCCAAAGTCCCGCCTTCAGAACCGGAGGAGATCGCTCCAGAGAAAATGGACGACGCAGCATCTGAGAGGTCAATCTCGTCCGCACCGGCCACTCCTTCCCCCTCATCATCCTCCACCGTGTCTTCCACTGGCGCTGACGTCTACGCCTCCAACTGAGGACCAACTCTTCACCTCTTAAGGCCACGTGAACCTTTATACCAAAGCCACAGTGTGTTTTAAATGACATTTGCGTGGGTATTCATGAACGTCTGGGACATTTTCCCATTACATTGACTTCTCAAAGGCTTTAAAGTTGTTGTATGTTTTCTAACGTGTCTGTACGAAGCACCGTTTTCCAGTCAAGAGTTGAACTTCAAGTTGCTCTAAAACCTGTGACCTAGTGCTGCTTCATTTCAAAATAAAGAGACACATCTGCAGACAAACAGATACCTCAAAAGAACGTGGCACGTCTGTGCGCCACGGGCCACAGGCGAAGCGGTTAATGGCGCGTCGGGCAATCAGAGAGGCGACCTCGTTTATTTATCGTTAGTGAAGGAACAGTTACAGTAGTTGTTTAATCGTTCTCTCGCTTTTGTCTGTTTTATTTCGTGAGTGCTTGCGTGTGAGCTGTTTAAATGTACTTTACGGGGATTTGCATGGTGCGTAAAACCAGTGGGGGCGCTGAGTTTTATCAGCTGCGGAGCCGGACCTCCAGGGCTGTTAACGGCTTTTTATGAGCTGTTCCATTCAATCAGAGAAGCGTTTGTCCAGAGAGGGGTTTACGGTACAATCATGTGTAATAAAGTCCGTTTAAATATAAATGTTTTCCTCTATGTCACTTATTTATGAGGGTGCAGAAGATATTGGGGAAAGATGTAGCGGAACGTTTAACCCCAGGAAAGAAATCTCAACAAATATATCAAATCTAAATCGGCTTCATGTACATTAAAGCAATAAGACAAAACTGATATAAGAGAAATTATAGCAACACAAGAGCTAGTTCAGCTGTCCGGTCACGTCAATGTATGCGTCCGTGCGCGCTCCACGTCTTTGGGGTGAACAGTTATTGGCAATGTAAAGGCATGTTTATTCGAGAGCGTGGATGTCAGAGTCTTATCTGATCGCAAGCATATCGAGCTCCAGGCTTACTGCCGGGATACAAAATATATATATGTATTGATTGGAGCACAGAGGTTAGAGCTATTGACTGATGTCACAGCGCCGGTTCAGTTTCGAGTTACACTCAAGTGTCATTGCATCACCCTAAAGCCAACGCAGACTGTTCAAACTCAGGGCTTGATGGCAAAACCTCCTTTAACAAATAAAAAAAAATAACTTGATGTTTAAACTTGATTTTAATGACAGTGACCTGTGATAAAAGTCGGTATATTGGACACCCTGGGGTGAAGAAAAGAGCAGCTTATTGTTATTGTTTTAATTCCATGTGTGCAAGATGCGCGTCCATCCTGCCTTAAAAGGACAAAAATACCACGGAGGGAGCGTGATAAATGAGCGCGCTTCACCTATACCTCCGATCTACCTGCAGAAACCATTCCAGCTCCGGGGAGTCTCTGGCGAAGGCCAGTCAGTCTAACTCAGCTCCATCGAATACCGCGAGTAAGTTGCATCAATATTTTGAGCTTTTAATGAATAACGCACCGCACGCCTGGATGTGTTGGAGCAGGCGTACGGCATTAGGGAGGACCTAGGCTGGCATGGGTATTTGGTAACCGCAGACGCCCTTATTTTTGTTTGTTTGTTATATATATATATATATATATATATATATATATATATATATATATATATATATATATATATATATATAGGGACAAGGGTGTACATAAGATAGATGGATGGATATATAAGCCTTATGCATTTAAACTATCCAAATCTGGATAACAAGATAAATATTGAAACAAATAATACAGCTAGAAATTGAGAAATCTATAGGCAAACAGCTAGTATAATAAAAAAATACGTTTTTAATGACCATTAATTCCAATAACATTTTTGCCTTTTTAAAATAACTGAAAATTATTCTTTTATTTGACAGTTTAATTTGTTTTTCTGAAATATGTATTTTGTTTGGCGAAATTATTCGAAGTGCTCTAAAATAAGTTTACATTGTTTGCATTTGATAAGCGATAAGATAGATGTAAAAATAATAATAATTGCTATTATTATTATTATTATTATTAGTTATTGTTGTTTTAACATTTAAAACCAAAGAAATTGTAAATGACTTATCAGTTCTCGTCTCTAAACACTCTGGAAATAAATTTAGTTCATATGGAGGTGCCCTATGTAAAATCCAATTCAATGCAACTAAACTGAAATTTAATCATTTGGCTAAATCATAGCAAATATAGAAATATACATAAATTTAAGGAAAAAGCGTGCACATTTGATTTTTTGGTGCCTCTCCCTCCTCGTGTTGGACCTTCTTCACCCCAGTTTGTGAGTTGCAGCCCCTCTGATGTTTCCCCTGCGGGGTGATGTGCGCTGCAGGATTATCTCAGAGTGAAATCCAGCTGATTCTCAGAAGAACCGGGTCAAACCTCGGTCACGGTTTTAGTTTGTTGTCACAGCGCATTTCTACTCCCCCTAAAATCGAGACAAGAGTTTATAAACCCTGCACAGGACAAACAAACCTGGCTAGGATGGTTGGTTCAAAACGAAACGGCGTAGGTAAAAAAAGAGTGCAAATCACTACGAATGACAGAAATAAATAAGATATTATGGCGTAATGGAAGAAAACATCCATACGATCGTGATGGCCACCATTAAGGCCCTGAAATAAACAGATGGACGATGACAGATTCTTCACTGAAACTATTAGGGTTCTGGCAAGGAGAAAAAAAAATCTGCGTTAAATAGAGAATAAACACAAATATACTATGTTTAACACAACCTGCAAAAAGCTTTTTAAACCCCAGTCAGTCTAAAATCAAAGCTCTGTTGACTTCCCTTTTATTATTATTATTAATAATAATATTATTATTATTATTACAATTATTATTATTGCCGGGAACATCATATCAATATTTCCCAGTCAAATGCATCAGTTAAACAAACCTTCATTATGTGGTCAAACAATAATCTAAAATTATCTATAATAAGTATTTCAAACTGTATTTTCCAAGTATTCTTAATTTCATGTAATTGTAATTCTTATATTTCTATCTATCTATCTATCTATCTATCTATCTATCTATCTATCTATCTATCTATCTATCTATCTATCTATCTATCTATCTATCTGTCTGTCTGTCTGTCTGTCTGTCTGTCTGTCTGTCTGTCTGTCTGTCTGTCTGTCTGTCTGTCTGTCTGTCTGTCTGTCTGTCTGTGCGTGTGTGTAATAAGTGTATCTGATCCTAAAGCATTTGTAAACTTGATCTAAGAATCACAGAAACTTGAGAGAGTTGCTAAAAAGAACCAAAGCACCTAAGAACAGTGAGGGGTTTCAATCCAAGCCCACACACCCACACAGCAAGACATGCAGTAACATGAGCAAACTATTTCCGATGACGTATTTTAAACAGATGCAAGCAGAAGAGCACAATGGCATTTGTGCTCACAGATACAGTGAATGTTACAGAAAAATATTGCAAAGCGCTTCTCTGTTTTGTGAAAACCGATGTTTCACGCTTTGTATCCCAGTATCTATTTATTCCAGCAATTGTGTGTCCCTGTGTGCAAGACTTCTTTATTCTGAACTCAAGATGAGATCATGAACTGCTGTGCCGTTTAAAAAAAAAAAATGTGTTAGCATTCAAACACACTTATTTTTTACTCAAAGTTGATTTTACCTATGTGCTAATTCTAATTTTATGGTGAAACGTAATTGCTTCATTGTCAATGTGAAATATGATGTGTCTTATATAAGAAGCAAGGAAACACTACCAGTGATGTTTTTTTCCTGTGGTTGCATTGACAGATTAGAGTTTCCTTTTGCACATAAAACTTTTTCTACGGATGTGTAACTCATTAGCCCGACTCAGACACTTTCTTCTCTCAGAAATATCACTGTCTTACTGACTACTCAGCTAAAGCGGAGTTTGAAACCCAGAGAAGAAGTGATATGGATAGACACAAGCCAGTCATCATGCCGGTCCATGTATTGGCAAATCTGCTCCATCTGATCATTGCCCTGGTGTGATTGGCAGACAAAATGAATTCCTCCATCCACAGATGTGCGACAGATGAATTGACAAAGCGATGGAGGAAGAGAGGGAGAAAATATGTGATCGGTTGAGCTGTGTCCTGTTATGGTAGAATACACATGCTGGCTAAATCAAGAGAGGAAGAAAAGGAAAGAGTGATGTGATGTGGTTGAATTTGATAGAGGAAAAGCAGGGAGTCTGCATCTTGACTTCAGAACTCACCTCCAGGAGTTGTCAGCGGTTTTTTGTTTTAGCCCAGCGAGGCACTCTGACTTGGGGTGCCAAACGGAGCTACACAAAGAAATGTGTAAACAGAAGAGCACAGTCAGGGGAATTCAATGGCTTAGAGGCCCACAGGAGGAGGCAAGACTAGGAGCATGCAGGCTGAGCACTGGTATACAGACAGAGGGTCCATCCATCACACATGTCCCGACCTGTAGTTGACCCTAGCATTGCAGCCAATAAGGCATCCTCATGCCCTAAAAAAAAGAGTTCCCCTCACCCCCCAGTACACACACACACACAAACACACATACTTATCTAGCCATACATGCACGTCCAAACACACAAGAGATCAGGTGACACTGAGAGGAGCCTCGATGCTCTTTGTGTAGGCCTCCTCAGCTTCCAAAAACTCTTGGTTTATGTTTTTTTCTAAATAAAGCGACCATCACCTGAGAGACAGGCAGATACTGACACATCCACATAACCACTCTCTCCAACAATAGTTCGAAAAGCAGGAGCCACCTAGAAATGTCCCAGCACTTCTAGTTGTAAACAATGATATATGAAGGAAAGATTACTTTATAAGGTAAACAAAAACGTGTGAAATGAAAATGCTTCATATATACGTAAACGGTCCTTTTATACAATTTTTTAAGAAACGTATGTACATTCATAATCATAAATTGGCCATTGGTCATTGCCTTTACTATTTCAAGCATTTGATGCTATGTTTGTCAGAACCATATACCATAGTCAGATACCATACTAATTTTGGGGTAGTGTTAATGTATTGTAGCCATTGTTTTTCCATATATGACTCACAAAACCACACACAACTGCATTGATCTGTGAAAACAACAATCAGGTGCACACGTAAGGATTTATGGGTCTTTAGTTTTTTTCTGATCCAGACTGGCTCAAATATAAAATCAAATCAATCAATTAAACATACTTTATTTATCCCATAGGGAATTTAAATGATGTTGGAGTAATTAATCTAACAAAGGAGTTGTTGTAGATGGTGATGGCTGTGGGCAGGATTTGATCTTTTGTAGCTGTCTGTTTTACAACTAAGCTGAAGAAGCCTTTGAATGAAGAGACTCAGTTTTCCAATAACAGTCTCATTATAAAGATGTTCAGTGTAGTCTATGATTTCCTTGATTTTATGTAAAATCCTTCTTTCCATCATCAACTCCAGAGATGCCACATTTGTCCCCAGAACACATCCAACTTTCTCTATCAGGTTGTTGAGCCTTTTTAGGTCCCTTTCTCTGACGCTACTGCAACAACAGATGATGTAAAAGGAGAGATGACACTCTCAACAACAGACCTATAGAAGATCTGCAACATCTTGCTGCAAACCTTGAAGGATTTTAATTTCCTCAAGAACTACAGTCTGACCTGTACCCTTCTTGTACAACGCTTCACTGTTGTGTCTCCAGTCCAGTCTGTTTTCCAGAAAAACACTGAGGTATTTTTATTCCTCAACAATCTCAACTTCTTCTCCCATGATGGAAATAGGGGGTTGATCTAACCGTGTTTCCCCTAAAATCTACAATTATCTCTTTTGTTTTTTTCACATTCTAGATGAGATGATTGTTCCCACACCATGCCACAAAGTGCTCCACCAGCTCTCTGTACTCAGCATCTTCTCCATCTTTGATATACCCATCAACTGCAGAGTCATCTGAGTATTTCTGTAGATGATAGGAGTCTGACTTGTAGTGGAAGTCTGAAGTGTAAAAAGTCAAAGGAATGGTGAGAATACAGTCCCCTGTGTTCCTCCTGTACTGCTTATCACCTGGTTAGACACACAGTCATTGATCCATGCGATTGCTGGACGAGGTACAGTTTATTTATTTATTTATTTCTAACACAAACCAGACTTTTTTTTAAAAACAGTTTTTTTAATATTCATATTTAGGTAATTTCCATTTCCAGCTTTTTTTTTCATACCTTCGACTCCTCTATTGTGTAGGTCGGTTTGGCCAACTGAGTTAGTCTGATAAGAACTTTGTCTCATCTGACAATAGAACCATACTAACGATGGCATCTTGCATTTCCATGTGGAAAGCTGTAAACTGCTGTCCACTTTGCTTTAGATTATAACATGGGTGTGCCACCCAGTTAGTTGTACCTGATGATTCTTACTCTGCTGTGGGCAAATATCAAACAAGAATTATACTAGAGTATTGTCAATTTGCAACTTACTATTTAATTTATTAAATATATGAGAGAAAAAACCTTTTGATAACTAATTAAAAATCTAAAATATTTACAATACTCATGCTTATTAAGTATACGCCAACTGTAATAACAATTTCTTTAAGATAAAGCTGCCATTGTAACATGTTAGTGCAACAATGCAGCGAAAGAATGGTATCTGCATGGACATTTTGAGGAAAATGTGTCTGCTTGATTTTCTATCCCCAAAGAATTGCATAGCAAACTTTAATGATTAAATAGCTACTATCATAGCTATCAACATTTTCACTGTTATATTGAGAGTTTATTTTTGGTGATGAGCTCCAAGTGTTTGGAGCCCAGAAGGCCTCGACCATCATTGGCATATTTTATTTCCCTTCACAGATTTCCAGGTTTTAGCTGGGACTTTGGTTGAGCTCCTCCAAAACTGATATACAGAAGAAAGAGTTGGTAAAAATGAAACCTTACTATGAACCTAAATCTGTCTGGGGTACTGTAAAACTTACAAGGAAAGAGTTTTGACAACTTGGTGCAAAACCCACAACTAAGTGCTTTTACTTATTATTTATTGTGTTGCATCATTTTTAACAAAACAACATCAAATGTGTTTTGATTGTATCACTGCATGATGTTGACTTTCATGTAAGTACCTGTATACTATGGATAGAATGATTAGATAAAAACCACTACAAGTGTTATGCAGTTAGATATTTGGTCTAATAACTCTAATTAAAATATTAAAAATTTAAATAGTCTCTATAACTTCTTCTGTTCACATTTGTTTATAGTAGGGTTTATCATAGTATCACAATAATATAAAAGCATGTCCCGAGTACCAGTTCAGGCATGCCAGTTAACACCAGTGGTACTTCCATTGTAGCTCTGAAATTCCCCCCTAATCTCTTTCAATTTGCTAAATATTCTCTTTATGGATTCCCATACATCCCAGTATATAGTCTTCAGATAAACTATGATAAACTATGACCATGTCCACAGCATGGTGCTACCGTCACTAAGGTTCACCATTACGGTGTTGAGTTCATTGTAACTTTGCTGTGATTTTCATAATGGATGAAAAAGATCAGGTCAATATTGGGAGTCAAAACAAAATCCCAGAGCCTAAACCAAAGTCAGCAGACCTTGTCTATTAGGAAACAGAGCCCGGCTAAGCCTTAGATATCAAAAAGCTGAGCCTTTAGTCTCATCAATAGGAAGACATGTTAAACAGTACATGTTAAAACAGCCCCAAGGACGTCGTTGCTGGAACATCACAAAGCAAAAATCAGAGCAACCACTTTCAGACACAGATATACACCTACAAAGCTTGAGGGCAAAAGACATGTTTCAGCACTTTTAGTCAAACACTTTCATGTCGGGTGGAGTTAGCGGATGATGCAAGCTTTGGATTCTGCTCGCGGGGACTGGTGACCATTGTTGTGGTGTTTGATCTCACCTGACACCGTTTTTTACCTGTGAACCACCTGCCAATAACTCTCGTTAGAAGAGAAATGGCGCTCACGTGTGCTGTGACAGAAACGCATTGGAAACAAAATCTGTAGGGATTAGGGAGCAATTTGTGTGTTAACTGATAAGTGAGAGTGCTCAGTCTGTTTGATGGTCTCTGACATATGAAAGTAGATCGGATCACAGCAAGGATTTAGACATTGTCTTGACTGATTTCCTCCAAAGCTCCTCCAAGTTTGTCTTTAACATGGTGCAAAGTGAAATGAGTGTTTCTGAATATGGACATAAGGAGCTAAACTGCCTTAGTGCAGTACTTCCCATTTAAATGAGCCAGTGTTGAAACAGCAGGTCGCTATGGTAGAGAATGAAAGAGATGTTTTTGTGACAGATGTTTGGCATATTGTAACTCAAAGCCTCTGGTTTGTACAAACCCTGAAGCACATAACACAGTGGGAGTCAGAGAACGGGAGTGAAACTATGCACTGATATGCTCCCTGTTCCCTTCGGGCAAAGAGCCGTTTAGATTGAAATCTGCAGCAATCAAAACAAAGAGCTTAGCCCGACAAATTGATCTAAAGTTAAAGTGTATGATTTACTGTATTTTGGTGGCTGCTTGTTTGTCTGATGCTTAGTGCACAGCGTGATGTTTCATATTAGTGACAATATTTGTCAAAGAGTCTTGCATGCTGAGTTGAGGCTGACTTAAGTCCTTCTTATTCAAATATAATTCGAAAAACACAGACTGTAACATTTATTATCATGATGATCATCAAAAACTTTCATAGAACTCTCCCTATGAATTTGGACCCATTCTCAGAACATGCTATACTATATATATATTTGCTCACAAATATAAATCATTTTTACCAGGTTTTTCAATCACTTAAACAGCCAAAGATGTACACTATAAAATCCAGCACCTATACATGTAGACTGCTTCTGCAAACATTAATGTAAAGATGGTAGAATACCAATGCAAAAAGTCCAGACACCTGATGTCTTTTCCTGCCTTCTAATTTTGATTAAATAATTACGAGAAACTGAAAAAGGCTACTAAACAGCTTTTTTACACAACCATAAATTGTAAAAGAATCAGATTGTTCCCTTATTTGTTTTTTGTTCAGTCGTTCATTGTCATTTTCTTTTTTAATCGCTATGTTTTATTATGTGTTCGTGTGAAGACATGAGGATTTTTTCTCCAGGATCTTTGTAAAAGAAAAAATAATCTATCGCATTAGTTACCTCTTTAAGTCTATTTAAGGAAAGACAACTTTCTCAAAAACTTTAGTTTCATTGTCCAGCCTTTCAAGAAAAAAAGAAACCTGAAAGACAGCATGAGCTTTGATGGGCTCACTTGTGTAAAGGGCTCTTTAAGTGAGCTGACCTCTCCAACACCTCCAACCCTACCAGCAAAAAGACGGACATTCACCCTTCTTAACACCCCCCCTCCACTCGTTATCATCTGAGTTCCATAGAGACTCCTCTAATGACAGCCCTTGTCTATATCGCTGTTGTCACAGCCCGAGTCTGTTTGTTACCCTGTGTGTGTTTACAATTGTGCTCTCAAACGAGTGCATGTTTGGCCTGTAATGACAGCAGCTGTCTATAATGCCTCACCCTGGCAGGGATCATTTGGCCCAACCTCTCTCGTCCGCTGTCCGGTGTCACCTATGCCCGAGTGGACGATGATGTGATCTTTAGTCCCCTCGGCGATCTATAGACTGGCATTTGGCTCAGAAAGCGTTCTCTGGCCCTGACATGCATGCTAAATCTTATCGCTTTTTTGCCGATATCCCCCCCGAACATCCTCTCCCAAAAGGTGTGTTAACGCCAGCCGGAGCAATATTCCGACAGGCAGCATTAGATGCTGGAATGGCCTTTAGCCACTGAAGTGAAGGACCTTGCATATTTTTTGTATGCATGAATGCTGTGGTTGAGTAGTCTGCTGTCAGACGTCTAATGGTTAAAACTATTAGGATTTATTATGTACCGTCATTCCCAAGTATGGTGTATTCAATAAGTTTGACCTGGGAATCATGTCAAACCTAACTTATCCATGTTCCAGTGAAATTTACTATTTAGAATAAAACATAGTTCACATATATTTTAACCTGGAGTCCAAAGGATTTGCAAAGTCAGACAGGGATAAGAAGGCCTTGCACCCAGTGTAAAATCTAAATTATCCCAAAGGTCTTTTTTATCAATTTGGTCAGGGTTCTCTGTTAACCCTTTCTGCTTTATAGCCCAGTAGTGAAATATTTTACAGCTCTACATTTAATGCTTTGCCTTATAGTTGGTGATGTAAACTTCTTGGCATAGATACTAATTACATGAAGCTCAGTTCTCAAGGTAAATATGCAGGTATTAAAGCCTATCAGAAATCTCTGCACTCCTTTGTGGGATATTACATGGCCAAATACTTTATGGCAGACTTCCTGTAATTCCTAATTACTTTGTTATAAAACCCCTATTAGATAACCATTAAATGTTAAGTAGAAAGATATGGTCATGTTTGAGTTTCTGCACCAAACCTGTAAATGGTGGCTGACTAAAGTTTTCATAAATGTTGTCAGAGGCAGTCTGCATGCCCAGGTTTTTTCAGCTGTGGAAAAGTAATTCATCGGAATACCTAAATATAATCTTATGGATGGGTGAGTAAAACATTGGGTAATATAGTGTACTGAATGAGTTTTTTTTTTAAAGTTTTTTTTATTCGATCATATGTTGGGTTAGGTAAGAAAGTCAAAAATATTCCTTTCTGAAAAACAATTTCAGAGAGATTCTGGTTTAGTAAGTTTGTCCAACTTAAGAAATAGAAATATCAACGTTTAATAAAGAATGGAGATAAAAATTGTTATTCAACCAATCGTTCAGTTCAAGGAAAACCACTATTGTTTTATTTTATAGGTTTTGTTGTGGTGCATTTGTTAAAACTGGTGCCTTGCAGCAAGAAGATCCTGTGTTCAAATTTTCACCATCAGTTTTACTCATAATGTTTGCATGTTTTGGCATTAATGTTGGGTTCTCTCCTGCTTGCTCCAACAATTCAAAAATCACTAATTCAAGGTTACTAGCTATGCTAAATATTCCTAAGTAATATTTGCTCATGCCTTTTTGTGCTATTTGCCACTGACCTATGCTTAAATATCCAGGGTCTACTCTGTACATAACCCATTAACTGCTGTATACATCACCCCCACTATGACTATCCATGAATATAGAAAAATAAAAATACATTGATGGATGACAGACCTGAATTTACTGCGGTTTTAAAATGTTTATCGAAGAACCCCTTACAAGTCTTAAGGTTTCTGTTTAAAGAAAAAGAAGCATAGCTCTATAATAAACTCACAAAGACAAAGAATCATCTTTTTGCCTCTGGTTGTTTATAATTCGTAATGTAAGTCTGTAATATCTCTACTTATAGGAGCGTTTAAAATCAGGCCGTAGGCGAAGGAGCCATGAAGAGGAACTCACAGAGGCTGAAATTGAGTGTTTTTAGCAAAATGTGAGTCAGAAATCTTTCAATATTATAAAATCACATCAATGGAATTAGACACTATTTCAGTTTGATTCTCTTCGCAAGCTTGACTACTTCTAAAGAAATCCTTTAAGTGGGAATCCACAGATTGACTCACCTCAGCTGTGCAAAGTTTGGTAATGGCAAAAAATATGCTCTAACAATGTATGTAGCTTCCTACAAAAACCATCTTTGGGAGCTAATTCAGACACTCAGTATTCAGACGGGAAGGGCTGCAGCCTTTCTGCTAGACAAATCTGAGATTTATATGTAGCAGGTTGATTTTAAACGTCCTTCCTGCTCACATTTTGTTTCCCTCTTGAAGAGTTTTGTGACATATACACCCGTATTAAAAACAGACCAGTTCTTTATTTCCTAATTTTTATCAAATTACAGATTTTGGGGAACTTTCCACTTTTGAGGAAAAACAAATACATGATCCACCTATTACTATTTTATTTTCTGCAGATTCTGCAGAGTTCTTTTATGTTTACCCATCACATTTCTGAGCTTCTCTACATGTCTAAGTTATTATAGGAAACTTGAAAACTATAAGAAGCAGATATTCTTATTTTATATGAACGTTTAATCTTGTTTTAAGGTCTTTAAAAATCAGAGATAGGGTTTATTTTTACAAGGCAATAGAAATGCTTATAACTTTTAAATTTAATCAATGTATTTCAGGTGCTTATGTCCATGAAATAATTTATTTTGCAGCATCCAGAACATCTTCCTTGGTAACAAGTGTAATTCTGGTTCGATAAATGAAAATAAAATCCTGATATAGACATTGTTACTTACATTGAACTTTTACGATAACTAAAGTGAACTTATTTTTACGATGGAGCAATGTTGTGCGTCTGCTACAGCAAACTGGACGTTGAATAGAAACAGTGCATGCTCCCTGCAGAAACGCTAATGTTGATTGTAGAAGCTGAGTGTGTTCTGCCAGATCTTCCCATTTGCTAGTTTATGAAGTAAAAACCTTTTGCATCCTGAGAGCGGTAAAAAAAGAAAAAAAAGCAGCTCTGGTTTAAGACTGATTATTTTCATCCAGCAGTCTAGCTGAAGCGTGAAAGAATGATGAACTAAGAGTGCGGTCTCACATCAGGAATGGCTTCTGTTACAGCATTAAGTTACTTATCTTCTATGTAAATTTGAACTTTTGTCACATATACCTCCCAACAGCATGCGTTATGAATTCAAAACCATCCCCAGGTGATGAAACAGTTTCCATTATGTGTTTGGTGTTTGTGGTGTCTTCAGGATATATTTCCTAGCACATTGGAAGCAATGCATTTTGTATTTCCTGCATCATTAATGGTCTGTGGGGGTGGAAAAATTCAGCGTTTAGCATAACCAAAAGAGTTCAACATGAACATCAAGGAGCAAAAGAAAAAAATAAAAGAAGAAGAAAAAACCGTCAGAAGCTTAACATTGAAACAATAGACATTACATTAGCCTTGATTTAAAGGTAGTTTTAAGTCTCAGTCTGTCTATTTATCTTAATAGTTCAGGTCATAAAATGGAGAGTTGGAGCCTGCAGTGCAGCAGTAATACAATTGAGATTTAATGATAGAGAAAATCATAAAGTAGAATTTTATCGGCTAAGGGCCATCTTTTCATCGTAGATGGCTTCACATAAATACTCATTCCACTTATGCTTGGGGTTGAATATTTTTGAACAGCCAGTGCTTTCCAGAAAAGGAACATAAAACCATACAGAATCGGATTTGTAATGTTTTTAATATAAAAAAAATCAACCTACAACTCCATGTTTCTTTTGTAAAATTAGGTTATTATTTAAAAACACTTTCCCATTTATATATTATAATATTATTTTTTTAATTATCTGAAGAAAAAAAAAAAACTAAGGAAAAATCTAGAAAAATACTTTTCATAGCTCAGCATTGAACTTTCTAGGGAACTCAAAGCTCTTGACTCGATTGAGTTTCTTTCTTTGATTTGGTTGTTTTTAAAACATTGTTTTTTGGGGGTTTTTTAGGTCCAGTTTTTAAAAGGAAATTTGTGAGCAGTCAATATCCAACCTGCTGCTGTCAGATACATGTGGGCAAGTTTGTTTGGTAAAGTCAAGCTGAGAGCCTCTCAAAACAACATTCAGTCATGGGCAAATTTCCACTCGGTGAAACAAAAAAAATCTAAACTTTCCGAGAAATTTGACTGAAGATTATTTGTTTTGTTTTTTTACACCTAATTACGTTGGAATCAGACAGCTGTTTACATTGTCACAGTTTTGTCAGTCAAGAACCGACTATGGTGCCACTTCTTGAGCCAAGGCAGTAGAACATCTCCTCTTAATGAGAGCACCAGTATTATTCAGACAGCTCTCTCATTTGTAAGCCCTGCTCTTACAAACGTTACACTCTGATATGTTCCAATAAACAATACAGACTAATAATGAGCTCCATCCAATCAGTAAACCTTCTTCTTGTATTCTTTTATGTTTTCTATCTTTTATGCTGGTTTAAATGCTTTATGGCTTAGCTCTTGGTGTATGTGTGCTGAGTCCTTGGGGACTGGCTGGGTCCATTCCTGCATTGATGGCATCTGACGCTCATCTGCATACCTGACAGCACAGACCTTTCTTTCATCCGTGCTTCCTTTGATGCATCCTCCCAACATCATTTTGTATTTCTCTCTTCCTCCTTTAATCCTTCTTTGTTCCTCTTTCATTGTTGTGCTCTCAAACACTCTTAACATATTTTGTTTTTGCCACCCTCTTGCGTCTTTTGCCCCTTCAGGTCAAAAGTGTCCTGAGGATTCATAGGTTGAAATTTATATAGATAAACACCCAGTTAGGAGGATTATCTGTGTTGTCCCTACAATGTAAACCCAGGATTAGAGTTCGCTCTCCAGGGATACATAAGCATGGCAGGGTGTGTGTATCTGTGCATTTATGCTGTAGTAAAATGTCACATAATCATTTTGGGTCAGATCCTATTAATTCACTGCACACATCTTTTTGTACACCTAAGTTCTGCTTTGATAATTGTCTAACCCCTTATTTGCCAAACCCCGCTGTTTCGATTTAAGATAGCTAAACACATTGAGCCAGGACTAGTGCTTCAATACCTGGTCATTACACTGATCTGGCAATACATTTTTAGGTAATCAGCTGTGGCCAATAAAATTAAGTCCTCCAACACTCAGATTATGCCTTAGGAAACTGTTTATGACTTAAATTAAGCAGGAATCACACAAAGCCTTCAAAATATATAAATGCCTCTTGGACATTTCATAGATTGTCACATTAAGTCAGTAACATCTGTTTAATTGTTTTTTAGATTTTATAAGGGAAAAAAATCAAGTAGGTCTTAATTGTAAAATGGAAAAACAATAACAATTGGTTTTCAATAGTTTTACAGTAAAAACTTTGGTACCTAAAACAGTTCAGGATTAGGGCTGTGAAGAAACACAAAATAATAGAATAAAACAGACTTTAGGAGATCTTTATTGTTTCAGCAGCAAGGTGATGGTCAAATGAGTACACAGGTACACATAGAACACATTTGTATTAAAAATAATAACGACATACTGAATAAAGTAATGTCTAATATGGAAAATAAGAAAAACAGTCCACTTACAAAATCTGCGTTTGCCATTTGTAGCAATGTATTTCATTTACACGTGTAAAAAGATAATCACAACCCTATAAAAACTGCCTTTTTACATGCATCCATGAACATGTTTTCTCAATCTAGCAGCTGCTTGGAGGACTAAGCTAAAATAAAACTATGGATTCAGAATCCAAGAACCTGCTGCTAAAGGATCTATAAAGTGAGTTGTCATGCATGGAGTAGGAGACGTTTTCTATGTAGGACATTTAGGTTAAAATGTGCTTATAATTAGGTTAGAAAAGCACCTTAGAATCACATTTTGCTACAATTGCAGCTGCAGGTTGGTGTGTCTTTTACTGCTTTCAAATGTAAAACAACAATTTAGCCCGGTGTTTGTAAAATAACTTAATAGCTTCAGTTAGTTTGTATGACGGCTTCCCCATCTCTGCTGATTAACAGCATCCGCACAGCCTCCTGATGCCACAAGGTTTTCACCATGAAGATAGTGTATCTAGGAAAGCTTTGAGTGTTAGGTTTCCATCCCGCGTAGTGATCCACATAATTACACACGGATGTGTCCCATACATGAATTATAAACACCAGCATATTTGTTTTTACTTTTCCATAAAGTCCAGGTTTCTGGAGTGCATAATAAATAGCTGTCTTTCTAAAAGACTATACTTCTATCTAAGCTGTGGATCTCTGCGGCAAAATGTATTAATACACAGGAAAATTGTCTTTACTTATAAAATAATCTCAGATTGCCCCTATTTCTAGGGGATTGTATTTATTTGTGACAGATTAAATGGGGCTGAAGTGTTCAGGTCAACAAAACAACAAGAACAACAATAAGAGTTATTTGTATTCTATTTCATAATTATGCCACAGTTTGTTTTGGTCTATGTAATCCCATTGTGTTTGTACTTGTAGCATGATTGAATGGGTAATAGATACGCTACAATGTCTACTGAGAACCCAGTGTCTGTATCCCAGACGAAGAAATAATCTCTGAACCCTGCTTTATTTATAGGTCTTAATAATTAGTTCCTAGGGGCAAATTACAAAATCTTTGAATGATCTTTTCCACAATCAGAGACATGTAGCTTATTTCAGTGCTTGAACCAGTGCCAACTGCCGTTAACCTGAAGGAGGAGAGAACTGCAGATTACCGAACCAGTTCATAGCTGTTCCACACCAGAGCCGAGGGGGCTCCACGTTCCTAATATAACTGCTAGCTAACCCACTACCATCTCTGACTACTACTAAACCTTCCCCTATAAGCCAAATTCCCAAGGATTACTCACATGGGAGGTTTTATCTTAGCTGAGTTTAAAATAGTTTAGGATAAACTACTAAAATATGGGTTGACTACTATATTTCACTCGGTTTTGTTGAGATTATGTATAATGAGAAACTTGAGTTACAACACAGTTTCGTAAAGTAATTGACTGATAAAGAGTCGTTTTATTCATGCAACGGGTGTTTGACCTTTTTGGTCACTATTTTCGTTAATTAACATTCAGAAAATGTGCCAATCTCTGTAATCCAACAAACAGTATCGTTATTAGTACTGCATAAGAGAACATGTTGAGCTTTTATATGTCTGTTTAAGCTGCCATCCTATTATCCCCAAATAAAAGATCAACAGACGATTTGTAATGTTCATCTGAATTACCATTTTTGTTAATTCAGCAATTATTTAGTTAATCACAGCCAAAACTAATACCTATCTGTGCATAAAATATTTATGGTGCCCCTGATATATTTTGATCTGATATATTTTGATAATGCCATTAACAAATTATTAATCTTAATTATTGAATTCATAAGATGAACAGTGGCACATTCCTCTTGCAACACTGCTGTTGTCGGTGGTAATCCTTTACTTTAGGAAAAAGTTAATAAATCTTTAAAGCTCTAGTGACTGCTCTGCTTAACCAAACTACAGGTAGGGTTGGAGGTGAAAAACCTGAAAAGAAATGAAAGCAGGGAATGGGGTTGAAGGGATTCTTCAGACGGCACAGTGATGGGTTGAGGAGGTCAGGGGTCATCCCCCCAATGATATCTCCAGTGCAAGAGAGGCAGTCACGACCCGGTCAGCGGAGGTTCAGGTGTCAGTGAGAGACGACGGACTGACAAGCCGAAGCGGGAAGCCTCCTGTGTTCCATCGCGATTGGAGCTTTCATCCTTCCTTCCCTTGCTCTCGCTGTCACTCCTCCGTGACCCATCCTTCCCTCGCTTCAGCCGCAGCGCTCTTCACTCTCCTTCGCTGATTCTCGTCTCCAGCGCTGTCATCCCCTCATCCTTCCCCCATCCTTTTCTCCACTCACCCTCTTTTTCACCCCGTAAGCTAAACATTACCACAGGCTTTCACTCAGCAGGCCAGGTTGACTTGGAGAGCGCTCTGTGGGAGTGCATTAGTCTTCACCTCGCTGTGGTACACTCACAACAGAGCACACATGTACAAACTTTAAAAGCAGGAGTACTGGTTGTGGACAGGCAAATATATAGTGAATCCATGAAATGAAAAAATGAAATTCAAAGGAATGTTTTTGTTTCAACTCAAGGTTTTTCTTCATAATTAACTATCTATTAATTTGTAAGATATTTTGTTTCAACACGGTGATTTTGTGCTGTGAAAATGTATCCCTCATGCTTTAGCAACATACTACATCACCAAACAACTTTTAAAATACGACAAAGACAATTTCAACTGGTTGTATTCACAAATGGAGAAATGCTATCCATGTCATAATGACCATATGTGAAAAAGTGAAATCAAGATTGCACTTAAATTGAACCCGTCGACAACATGAAGTAGGCTAAAGGATCTAAAAAGGACACCCATAAGGTAAAACATTTTTTGGGAAAACTTTTAAATTATTGCTCTAAAAATGAAAACACAATAGCAAATTCCCCTTTTGGATCACTTTGCCTGTATAATATCATACAACTTGACCCTTTGTGGAGTATGGAGTATGTTTAATATACGCATCATTCAACTCATCATTTCAATAGACGTGTATAGTTAAGGGCTGCGCTTATGGTCTGATTCTTATACATATGTTTCATGCCTTTTTTTAAGTATCCTCAGCATTCTATTACCTTTAAATGATTTTGGTGTGCAACCTATTTCAGCTAATACTTTTTCCATACAGCTTAAATGGTTTGTAAAGCCTTTATGTCATTATGCATGTTTTTATGTTGTTATGAAACCTGCTAGGGGCGCAGTGGGTAGTACTATTGCCATGAAACAAGAAGACTCTGGGTTCAATTCCATCTTGGGTCTTTCTGCAAGGAAGATCTCTCCGGGTACTCCGGCTTCCTCCAACAGTCCAAAAACATGAGCGTTAGGCTGATTGGGGTATTCTAAGTTGTCCTTTGGTGTGGGTGTGTATGAGTGGTTGTTTGTCCTGTATGTCTCTGTGTTGCCCTGCGATGGTCTGGCAACCTATCCTGGGTGCACCCCCTGCCTCTTGCCCTTTGTTAGCTGGAGATAGACACCAGAAGACGCCTGGGACCCCACAAGCATGAACGGGTTAGATAATGGATGGATGGACGAAACTTGCTATTTATTTGACCTTATTTGACCAAATAATATATTTGTTACCATAAAAAACGTATATTGATTGAGTCTGATGATTTTACAAATAAGTATTAAATAAACAATTATTAAACATGGCAAACTGCTGGTACTCTTAATAAGATAGAACTAAAATGTTAATATGTAAGGAAAACAATGCCATAATATTAAAAGATGGTTTCACAGGAGAACATTTTAAGTGTTGCTGTTGTTCTTAGCCGAACAACATATTTGGTACCATAAAAAACGTATATTGACAAAGTCTGATGGGTTTACCAATCCACCAAAAAACACTTGGAACTATTAAACATGGAAAAACTGCTGGAACTCTTAATAAGATAGCAGAAATGGCAGAAAAATCTTAAAGTTTACTACACTCTTAGGAGATTTAGACCTCACTGACAAGTCACTATTTAATAATAAAGCCTGTCGCGTCTGACAACGAGACTTACTATTGTAACACAAACAGGGAAAAGCTTATTATGTTGTGAAAACATGAGTAGTTCTTACCAACCAATATAAACGTGTTATTTTATTAAAAGATGTTTCACATAACCTAAAAAATGTTCAATATCTAGTCCGATCTTCCCCAGGCTTGGAGTTTTTCAGGATAATGCAGCTTTTCATTTATGGCTGCTGTAACATGCATGTTATTTTTTATTTTTTATTTATTTAAACAAAAACATCCTATAAAAAAATGATTTGCACGTTAAGTTGAAAACAGAAATGTTATTTAATCCAGAAAAAAACAGATAATTCACAGCTGACCACAGATCTCAGTAATGGTGTCACCTTATCCACCTCAGCTGATGGATGGCCATAAATGTACCTATTTCTTCTTTACACAGACAGCTTGATTAAAACAGCTTGTTTAGAAGTAAAACCTCCATATTTTTTGAAAAATTTTGCTAAAATAACTAAAAGCTAAAAGATTTTTTGGGATTTCAACTGGTTTGTCTTAGTCATACAGTATCATCCTCTTTTATTTTGTGCATAATTAAAGCACAGAAGTCCTTATCGCCTAATTCGGCATCGTAAGTTCAGTTGTCATCTTATGGTTTTTCAAGGAACATCAGATAGATGTAGAGGCTACTGAGAAAGCAAAACAACTACTCATGGATATAGCTTTGTTTTTTTTAATAATCTGCTGAACCTTTAATATGCATTACCTACAATAAATATTGTAGTTTTATCCAAAAAACAAATTTCAAAAAGTCTTTCTACTACCTAATTTGGTTATTTTGCAACTATGCTTTTTTATTTTTTTATTTTAGTATTTACAAACATCATTTGCAGATAAATATATACATTTTTCTGTGTAATGACATAATTTCTGAATATTAAATTAGATATTCTGATAAGTTACTAAGTTTACTTTTATCAAAAACACTTTTTTTACTTTCACTGGAGCGAAAATATATTAAAGCACTGCCACTCTTATAGGAGTACACATGTTGGACACTTTATCCACCTCCGTTCCGGACACAGCATGTTGACCGTATACATTTTTCCGTTTCTGCTGTGCCTCACAGGTGATGGCTTACATACCTCGTATGGGAAAAACGTTTAAATTCATAACAGTTTTCCCGTCTGCAGAACGGAGTCTGCCTCGAAGGCACAGACGAGCTTCTCATCACTCCTAATGTCTCATCACCACATTGACTGGCGTGCCTGAGGACAGAAGACAGTGTGACATAGACACTGGTGGGTATGCATACACAGACACGCACACTGACAGGTGCAGCCTGCCAGTCGGCTCTTCTTTGTTGCTTTTCATTAACTCGTCTAACACAATCAAAGACTGTCAGCAGAGGAGAATGACAGAAAAAGAAGGGAAGAAATCTAACAGAGGAAGAAAAGATTGCTAAATTTCTGCTTTTTTTATGCAGAGTATGACTTCGTTCATGCAGCTGTCTAAATAAAAAATAAATTCTGTATCTGTTATTGCTCTTAGATATCCCCAGGCTTCACAGGCATGCACAGGTATGCAAAAAAATATATATATAAGGAGAAAGAACGTAGGAGGCGTAGGAATAAACGTACAAGCGCTCCGGGCGGCACACACAATCCACACTGTCAGCTTATCATCAGGAAGTGCTCTACATGAAAAAGCTATCAAGAATTTTGGTGAAATAGAATGTTACCTCCTGGTATAAACACCTAACTTACTTCTTTCGCTCTCCGGAGATGCGTCACTCTACTAAAGGTTAAAGCGAAGATATTCCAATCAGGGAGTCTTTACACAACAGCAGCTCAATAAGGTCAACTGGTGTCACAACATTCAGTTCGGAGGGAGGATTGTGTGTAAATATAAGTGTGTGCTTGGTTACTTTGTAGTCATCCTCTATTTATTTTTCTGATCGCCAAGTGGCCGATCAAAAACAACATCTCGCTTAACTCTTTACCTGGTTTTTATCTCGCCGAGTCTCACAATAAAATCCCTATCGCTGCATCGGGCTGTCACACACATATATTTATGCACGTTAAGACACGTAGACTTAACTCTGAGTTGCATGTAAAGCTTCAGGGCCTGACGGGGCGATCCGCCAACCAATTGGCTCTATTGATTATTGGGTCAGGGGAGGCCGGTGGAGCGGCAGCAGTAATTAGGGTTTTTTGGTGTGGATTAGAAGAGAGAAAAGGTCACCGACTCAACAGTGGCAGGACCACAGGCAGGGAAGAGGAGGGGCAGACAAGACGTGTCCCCAAATGTGATGACCACAACTTGAGATTGATCGCCACATCTGCATTTTAGATGTATATCTTCCCTTGCAAAAGTATTCACACCTGCATACCCCTCGGAAAAGTTTGACACTTTGTAAAGTCACATGTTATGTTGCAATACTACAGTAAAGATAAATACGCTTTCTGTTTTGATTCATTGCCAATGTAGACCCCATATAAAAGATACAGCAAATAAATAAATAAAACCAGAATCTGGCTGAGATTCCTTAATCTAAATTGAATAACATGATCCAACGTAAGAGGGCTGCACAGTGGCGCAGTTCTCTCCAGGTACTCCGGCTTCCTCCCACAGTCCAAAAACATGACTGTTAGGTTAATTGGGCTAAAGTGTCCTTAGGTGTGAGTATGTGTGTGAGTGGTTGTTTGTCCTGTATGTCTTTGTGTTGCCCTGCGATGGAATGGCAACCTGTCCAGGGTGTGCCCCAGGCCTCTCCCCCAATGTAAGCTGGAGGTAGGCACCAGCAGACCCAAACGACCCTACAAGGATAAACGGGTTTGATAGTTTATGGATGGATCCAAAGTAAGGCTGTACAGTAACACTGTTTTTAACAATGTTGGAGTGTAGCGAGAATCTTTTGGGTTTAAATCCCATGGTGAATGCATGCAGTTTTATGATTGCTTGGGTTATCTTAGGGTACCCTGACTTACTCCCACAGTCCAATAACATGAATGTTAATTACACTCTCTAGATTGCTCTTAGGTGTGAGTGTGTGTGCATGGATGTTCGTCCTGCGTGTGGACACGCAACCTGTGCAGGGTATACCTCATCTCTCGCTCAATGAGGAGTTATCACTTGAGGCGTAGATTTTACAGAATGGTGTGTTTAATGATCCCCAGGATCTTTCACTGATGAAGCCTCTAGCCACGCTTAGATAGTTTTTTTATTTATTTTTTTAGCAATGATGTCATTAAGTCATAGAATAAGCTAAAAACAGACATGGAGATACTTTAGAAATACGTTTATGTGCATGCAGTCTGAATCTATGTGATCACTTCAGGATTTTTAAAGTTAGTGTCCAACTTTTACTGTCTGTCTTTTGGGGAAGTTCTTGTTTTTGATGCTTATGATTGTTGCTGTCATGGTGAAAAAATTAAAAATTCATGAATATATTCTCTAGAGATAAATATATCAACTCTGCAATGGGGAAGGATGAAGCAGAGTTTTCACCCAGTGCACAAATCATTTCGATTTTACCGCTTGAAGAAGAGAAAAGGAGCTACTTTAAAAAAATAATACTTATAAATAAAAATAACACATTTTTGTTATGTTTAACATTGCATCTTTGGGGTTTTGTTTATCTCATAGCTTTTCTTCCTTTGTCTTCAGACCTACAAGTATAGCTCCCAGTGGTATGGCAGGTCTAAGAGTATGTTTGGAGGTCACGACCCTACCACACCGTGAGCAGGACAAACAGGACTGAGGAGCTGCGTCAACACATAGAATGTTCCCTTTGTTTTCTTTCTGCAACTCTTTACTTGTGAAAGACTTTAGAAAAAAAATTCTCCCCTTTGAAAAAGCGTGTAGAAAAAAGTACATATGAAATGTTCGTAATAAAAGCTTAGGGAATTGTTTTCTTTAAACTCCGTCTGCGTTGTTCTTCCTCTTTGTGGTTATTGCTTCACAAAGTGCTGGAAATGTAATTTATTTTTAAGATCTCACTTGAGCACATATTTGTTTTGTCATCCACAATCACTTTGTCTGCATTATCTGTCCATTCCGCGCAATATATTATTACCCCGCAACTGGTTCAGTGTGGGACCGATTGTTTCTGTAAAGCGAAAGCATAATAAAGTGAATGACTAAGAGGGTGCCTGCTTGTAAGCGTTTATTGGATGTCAGCTCCCTATCCTCCTCTGTTCCTCATGCCTAAGAGAGAGAGAGAGAGAGGGAGAGAGAGAGAGAGAGAGAGGGAGAGAGCAGCAGTGGTGTAGGAACCTCTTTTTGTACAAAGCAGCAGCACTCCTAGTGGTGGAGACATAAAAGAGAGGTTAGTTTTATTGGAGCAGCACAAACTTAACCTGACAAGTGGATACAATTCAAACCTTTAACTTTAATACAGTTTTTTAAATTGAGCACCAATTTTTTTTTTTAGATATGACAAAAGATATGTGTCTTACAAAAACACTTCGGTTTTTACTACTCTTTACTAGTCTTTTTTTTCCAAACAGCTTTTCTGCAGGATTTAGGTCAGTGGAATGCAATGTTTTTATCTGTGATGATTTGGTTGCAGGATTGGGGTTAGTATCATTTCAAAGACCCAACAATGACTTATTTTCAGATTTTTATGTAAACTATTTTTGTATTTTAAAGAGTCAGTGATACAATGCACCCCATAAATGTCAGGCCAACAAGATACAAACATATTCTCTAGTATTCTTCACACCAGGCCTGCTGTGCCTTATTTTTACCGTTTGGTTCATGCCAAACCAGCCTGTAATGGTCTAATGTGTCAACTCAACCAAAATCAATTGTCCAGGTAACTGCATAGTTTAAATAAGTTGTATTCAAATGTTTATCTTCTTCTTTTTCTTTACCTGGCATGGTTCCTTAACACCTGGTTGGCTTGGAGATACAATCTAATAACGGTTATGGAGACTTGGTGAGCTAAAAATACCACTCTCTTCCAAAATCGTCTTTAGATTTCTTTATTTTTTACTTCTCATACCATCCTGCTCAGTATCTGTTTTAGCAAGATAAATATGAATACATCCAAGCGGCCACTGGCTGAAAGAAATTAGCCCTTCAAATCCCATAACATCATACACTTACCTCACGGTAATTACATTGAAATTAACTTGAAGTATAAATCTATTGTTTCCCAAATATAGCATTTTTTTTGTTCCCTTTTCTGCATATTTTTATATGAAATTATATGATTGATTGTTTCTTTATTTGGTGTTATAATACACGGCTGTTGTGAAAGATGTTTTAATTTTAATATATCTTTTTGTACATCTTTATCTGGGTTTTTTTGTGGGCCCGCACAGCAGGAGGACATGACTTTCTGACTGAATGTCACAGGTAGTGTATTACATAATTTCTTTATTATGTTTCTGCACTGACAGTGATACTTGGATGTTTATGTCACAAAGATTAAACAGGGACAGTGGAAATATAAGTGACCATGTCCGTGACTGTCTATTCACACAACAGTGTTTGTCAATGTGCATCTAGAGCTCAGGTGAAAACTAACTGTGTTTTCACTTGCACATCCGGGCCCAGGTTGTGTTCGTTTGACCCTCTTCATCGTATGAAACAATGCGCGATTTGTAAATGTCAGTGGAAAATGCATGCCCACAGAGGCTCCGCAGAACTGTTTTGTTGTGTGACAAAAAAGGACACGCATTACTCAACGCAGGCCGGAAACAAACATGTAAGGGCCAAACAAACAGCGAAACCTACCTGTCGCCGAACCCAGACAGCTACTGTCTTCCATTCTCTTTAGAGGCATGCAAGGTGGGTTTGTTAAAATTTTATGTGCACTTATGATAGACGTAATAGACATAAATGTGCATTTTGTTTTGGGGTTTTTAAAGACTTATTAAAAGAGTTTTTTTTTGTTTGTTTGTTTGTTTCAGGAGGGTGGAGTATTCAAACGAAGCATAGAGTTCACATGATTGAATCCTGCATTAGCAGATTTTTGTGTTAATCAATAAACTTATGTTTTGCTTTATGCTTTTTATTTGAACATTCTCCGGTTTCCGAAATGTTGCATGATGATGTTTTCGTAGGGTACAGGATACTAGGATTCTCAAACCAGTTTTAATGTGTGCATAGGATCATTTGTCAAACGGAGCTGAGGAGAAACTTAAGACAGCCTATTCTCCAGAGGTTATTGCTACACCCTTCAATTCAAATAACTTTAGTGACACACTTCATTTATCGGTCTTTGACCATTTTGAGGCAATTTTCTCCTACTGGATGTTTTTATCCACAGCACGTCACTTAGATAAACTAGACTTTGACTTGGCACGAGACTTTTCATTTCTGGATTTTCAGGTAGTCAGGTAGTTGGTTTGTAGAGTCGAGTTACGTTTGAGCTTTATTGTTCTTTATAGATGGAGTCAAGATTTTCTTAATTACCCTCTAATAAATGGCGGGATAACTGGTGGATTTGAAATGGTGAGCTGCCCAGACCTTTTTCCAGCAAAATAAAAGTAAAAGTTACGTTTATTTGTACAGCACATTTCCACAGCAACGCAGTCCAAAGTGCGTCACATCATAAAAACATATTTGAAGTACACAGCAAAAACATCAGAATCATCAAAATCATTGGGGATGAAAGGAAATCAATGCATCGAAGCAAAGCCTTTTTCCTCAGTTGAATTATTTTATTAGGAGAATACGGCTGATGTGTAACAAAATATTTTATCTAGAGCAGCTTCTCCCCCAGATTTGTTTGTAGACTACTACTGAAAGGCAGCTTTAAACAGGTGGGTTTTCAGCCTTCGATTAAGGGAAATCATTGTTTTGGTTATTTTGCAGTTCCAGATTTGTTATGCATAAAAACTGAATGCTGCTTCTCCATGTTTGGTTCTGGTTCTGGGGTATGCTGAGTAGACTGGAAGCAGAAGACCTGAGTTGTCTGGAAGGTTGATATGACAACAGCAAATCTTTGTTGTATGGTGGTGCTGAGCCATTCAGTGATTTATAAACTAACAGAAGTGTCTTCTCTAAGCTACAGGAAGCCACAGTAAGCTGGGGTGATGTTCTCTGTCTTCCCGGTCTTAGTGAGAACACCAGCAGCTGCCTTTGGATTACCTGGAGCTGTTGCATTTATTTTTTTTGGCAGACCTATAAAGACATTGCTGCAGTAATCACTGTGACTAAAGGTAAATGCCTGGATGAGTTTCTCTGGATCTTGTCGAGACATTAGTCCCCTCACCATGACGCTCCCTTCTCCATGAGACTAGTTTCCTGGAATTTGGGTGTTGGGTTTGTACAAAACATGTCCTCTGGTGTGGTTTCTAAATAATTCAGTTTTAAATTAATCTGTATTAAGTCTTGTTAAGGAACGTGTTTGGAAAGTTTTTCCCTTGTTTACTGTATTTTGTACGGTGGAGTGGCCAATTAAACACCTTTTCTAAGTGTTTTCAAGCCTTCTACCATTTGCAGAAACTTTTCTAAAGACTTTTCTAAAGACTCCACACGTCTTTCAACTTTACCATATGATGTTCAGTCTATTATTTTCAACAGTCTGGAGCACCATAAAATAATCAATCCTAGTCTCCTTCAGAAGGTTGATCTGAAGTCTAACTGTGCTTGTCTGAAGTGATTTTACGGGTAATTTGTTTATCAGTAATTTTTAGCATACAATAATTTTTATGTTCATTCTATGTATGTATATTATTGTGTCCATATATGACCAGAAACCTGCAGGGTGTTTTTTATTATATTCTTTAGTATTTAGAAAAGATTTTGAATCTGTGGAACTAAAAAATGTTATTTTATCAACATAAACCTAACACATCAAAAAGATATCTGTATCTGAATATTCTTGGTATGGCTGGTTTTTAATATATATGTGACTAAAATTGACAATAAATCACTTAGAGTGACTGGGAAATGATCAATAACAGCAAATTTAAAAACATTTAATTTACAGTTTCTACAATAAGTGTGGTATTTTTTATTTTTTTTCCTCATAAAGGAAGCAAAACTCTACCGCTGGCTGAAGATACTAATAACAAATAGCGGGGGGTGGGGTGGTGGGGTAGGCTCTCTGCAATATAGAGTTCACCACAGGGTCAAAAGTGTCACCACATACATCACAGCTGTAGCAGAACGGCACACACAGTTCCCATGGAGATCAGCCATATTTCCCCCCTGCTGTGTAAATCCAAAGAGAACTGGGTATGTGCATACACATACGAAAAGGCAAAAAAGGATTTTAAGCCCAGTTTTATGTATGTGTGTATATTAACTCAGCGTGTTTATTTGGCCAGGCGTACGCCCATTAATGGATGTACGCCCTACTTGAATGCATGTGTGCCTTCCTTGTTTGATCGGAGTATCTGTGGTCCCAGCTGTGGTCTCATCAGGAACGCTGCGCAACAATGGCTCGGCTGGCTGCTGTGGGAGCCGCAAAGTGTGATGAAACCGGCAAGATGACGGTGTCAGAAGCTCCATTGAGCATAATCAGGCGGTGGTGGATGGGCCGGGGCTGTTGGGTTTTCGGAGGCCATAAGTCTGGTGATTAAACATGCATGCGGAGAATCCTTCATCTTGGGGATGAAACAAAAGCCACCCTGCCCTTCCCACGTACTCGAACATCGCTGTGAAAAAACACTGTTTCCTTGGCAACCGAAACGGCTCTCTTTGTCACAGGAATGGGGAAGGAGAAGGTGAGAAGAAATGGGGAGAAGGAGGAGGAAATTAGGGGGGGGTGGGATTAGAGCAAAGACATGACACTCCACTCGCTGACCTCAAGCTAACCTTTAGGTGAACATACTGTACTGGTTCTCTAGTTTCCAAAAGTGATGTGTTGTTGAATCAACAAAGATCATTTCTATTTCCTAAAATAAAAATAAACAAAAGTGTACAGGTGCATTTTTCTTAGAAATGTCTCACAACATGGTTTATGAAAATCTTTATGGCTCATTTGTGATCATAAACTATGTTGTAAACCAAATGAATTATGTTAGGACAAAAATGTCAAAGTCTGTTGCAATATTATATAGAGTCAAAAACTTCCTCTACACAAGGTTATGACACTCGATTGGTTTGAATATTTATCTTTCCAATTTTGACAACTTTGATGCCCAAAACATTTACAGTATATGTTTTTCAAATGTTTTAAATCTACAAATATTTGGGGTTTGTTTTAGATTAGACCAAAATTAAGTTGGGGAAAACAATCAAATCATGAGTTCAATTATTATTGGGGAAAAAAAGCAAAGCCAGTCTGAAAAAATAAATGCTAAAAACATATTTTACTCTAAACCTTTCAAACATGTTGGGACCCTTGACTGCTTTAAAGTTCCTATGATAACTAGGAATTATTTTACATCACTGTTGATGCATATCAAATCAAATCAAATCAAAAATACGTTGTTTATCCCAAAGGGGAATTAAATAAATAAATATTGTGCCATTCTTCTTTCTAAAACAGTTTAATTTGAGCCACAAATCATCGTTGCTTTTTTTTTAGAATTAACGATTAACCTTTTTTATAGGTTGTGGTTCAGCAGCTACATCTGATGTGGTTCTGGGCTATGACTGGACTACTTAAAAATAAATTTTATATTTTAAGCACATAAAATTCAGCTGTGTTGTAGCCTAAACTCTCAAACTTAAGTCCATGCATTTCCCTAAAGACCTTTCTTGCAGAGAGCAAAACTGATCCATCGGCCGTGTAGATCCAAAGCAGCCCCAGGCCATCGTCCTACCGTCAACTTTATAAAGGCTGGTGTGATTGCTTTTGCTAAAATGTTGTGAATGTTTCATTCCAGATGTGCACACATTCCAAAAAATTACACTTTGTCCAATCAGTCCTCCGAATATTAACCGAAAAAGTCATGTGAATCCTCAAGAATACCACTGTTATATGTGTTTCCATTTGTGTATAATTGCTCTCGCTGTCATTTACTGGAGTTCATGGTTACTCATATAATCTTTATTAGAGATTAAAATGTTTATTGCACTATTTATTGATTAATATAATCTCAAACTTTTACAAGGCTCTTTACTCAGTCTTTCAAAAGTCTGAAAAAGGAATGGACACCTGGTTTTACTTATTATTATAATATCCAGAAGATAATTACTTTCAAATGATATTTAATAAATATGAAAGTGGAGTGAAAACAAATACAAATCCTATAACAAAATTAAAATGATTCATTATTATTCTGAGTTTTAAAAAGCTAGGTTAAGATGCAGTCTGTGGTGTAGTGTTAGAGTTGGTATTAGCCCTTTAAGTCCCAGTAAGAACCTCTGCTATTTTCTCTGACTGTCTCCTGTGTGATAACCGAGTAAATAATTAGTTTAAAACAAGTTGAAAAAAGTAAAGTTATATTTTTATAAAATCTGCACAGTGGAGCAGCTGGTGGCACTGTTGTCTTTCAGCACAAATGTCCTGGGGTCCAATCCTGACTTGGGATCTTTCCGCATTCAGTTCTGCTCTGGTGTGGTTTTTCACCAGGTACTCTGGCTTCGTTACACTTTCGAAAATCATAACTGTCAGATTAGAAAGGTTCTCTGAATTGTCGCTAGTAATGTATGCTAGTTTGCCCTGCAATCAACTGCAATCCAATGAGGAGATAGACTCTACAGTCAGTGGGTAAATAACTAACAGAATGATGTCCCAAATATAGGGGGTAATATAAATATCTGGACAAATTTTAAATCACAGTAAATAAAAAACATTCCAATGAAGCTGAAGGATTGAATTTATAATATGATGTTTAGCTGGCTTGTTTTTTTTCATTTTTTTATATCAGTATTTAAGTTACCTTGCCTTTTTTTTTTTTGTTCCGTAAAAGATATTTGGAAAAACCTACATGTTATCAATCATTCTGGGTTTTATTGATAAATGCTCTAACAAAAAAATATATACATTTCAGAAAAAAAGTATCAAAACCAATAAGAATATTCGTCATATAAATGGAAAACTGCCAGAACACTTTCTTGGAATTGCAGTGTTGCTTCACTTGTCATAATATTCTAAAACCTGAAACCCTTTTCTTTAACTGCCCCCAGTGGCAGAGAGAAGCGCCTGTGAAGGTGAGACAGACAAGCAGGGAGGGAAAAAAAGGACAAAGTGAAAGAGAAATGACTCAAAGTGGGGAAATAAACGGTGCAGTTACAAAAAAAGCATGATGGTGGGAAAAAAGACACTGGCTTGTTAAGGCAGGCAGCCAGACAAAGAGAGGAAGGGTGAGACAAAGTGAGACGGCGCTTTCATGTAGACCCACAGCGGCTCACGTTAAACCAGGCACGCACAGTACCTTTAACATTAACGCAGCATTTCCCTAATGGCCTTAATGACATATGGAACCCAGATTGGAGCAGAAGCTGGTTCTCTTTAACAAACCGCTGTCGCCTCCCTCAGGGCGTCGCAGGCAGAACATTAGGAAGACGATGCGGCCAAGTTTACGGGTCACGTCTGGTAATGGTTTGTAAATCATAATTGAAGGATGTTTTAATGACATGGACTAGTTTTTGTTTTTTTTAATAATGTGATTTAAAGGGTGCACTGCTTTTCTTTTTGACTTCTAAAAGAACAATCATAAGTCAATCGTTAGCTCAGACACTTGATTGGTGTTCTTCGTCGAATCCTCGTCACCGGCCCGTACGACATCTCCTTTATGGCACATCAGCCGCCATTTTGTTTCAATCTGTTCCCCTCAACAACATCCCCTTTAGATTACCCACTTCTTACTTGTCGTCTGGCCGTCATCTTCTCTATGATTGTTACCGATTATATCAGGGCACCTCTAAGGTGCTTTTTTTGCAAGTGGAGAAAGGTGCAGATGGTCTTTAAAGCACCAGGGAGACAGGATCAGATTTGATCATCGAAGGCAGGAGCAAATAAAATGTGCATTAAAAAGAGTGGCAAGTTTGCTCTCCTGTTCATATTTGTGGGAGAGCAAAACAGAAACTACATTAAGCATTCTCGCTCTCATTTACTGTCCTGTCTTCATCTTTATTAGATGTCGTCGGATTATTCTTATTATTTTTCAGAACTTTCCAACCTCGCCGCCACTCTGCTTTTCAATTTCTGTTTCCCATGTGCGTCTCTCCGCAACACAAGAGAAGGCAACACTGCCTCTTTTGGCAAAATGAGGCAAATGTGTTCATCTCTGGCAGATGAATGATGTCAAAGAGACATATTTATATTCATTTAGGAGCGAGGAGGAGGAGAACCCATCTGTAACGGATGTGAAAGGAGCTGCTACACGTGAGCGTGCACGTCGAGGTGTGTGTCTACGTGGGAGTGTGCGAGGGGCGCGTGTTGGAGCATGTGTTCCAAGGTATCCATCGTTTGTGATAAATGAATCATGCTTTTGTGTGGGATGATTCCAAGTGTGTGTGTGTGTGTGTGTGTGTGTGTGTGTGTGTGTGTGTGTTTCTGGGCTTTTGCGTACGAGCTACGAGCGAGGTCATTCCCCGGTCACTTGTTCAGGCTGTGTGATGAATGAAGAGGAGAGGTGCCTGCGAAGCCGGGGAGATTTGGGAGAAACATTGTTCCACTGGGTTAAAAATGGTCTTGTGTTGTGCTAGAGGCTGAGTGAATGTTGCTAAAAAAAATGTAAGACCGCCATTTAAGTGGATGTTCATTACAAGCGGGGTTTAATATCAATCTCACTAAACTAATAAACTGGTAAAATATGATGATTTGTCATGTGGCACAGAGTTGCTCAATTAGAGGTTTCCCATGTAAATATGTGTCTAAAAGTTGCCCCTTGTTTCTTTGCTGCAGGAAAACAAGCAGTGGGAGAGATTGTGTTTGGTTAGCATCGCAGGTCAGGAGCATGAAAGACAAATGTCTTAACAAGGAAGTATCAGGTTGTGGTAGACAGGAAGTGAGTGGACCAAACAGGAAGGACTTTAAGCAGATTATACTAACAAAAGCTAGCAGAATTAAGAATGGTCGGTCTGTCAACAAACGCAAAAAAGTACATTCAGAGGTTGCATGACTCTCTAAAACATATTTTGTCAAATATATTGAATAATTATATTAATCGCTTTCTAAATAAAGCAAATATTTACCCATTGCTAATGATTGTGTAAACATAAATAAATGACTGAAAAAAAACGAAAATAAATTGGGAGCTTTAATAAATGCTGGTAATTTTGCCTCTTACTCATGCTCACCACCACGTACTTGATTTTATTTCAAATACTGGCCGTGTCACTTCATAATGGCTTCAAAATTGATCATTTAAAGTCAATTTCTGCAGCCTGCTCGTTGCAATCTATAATAGGGAGTTGTAACTCTAATAAGTAATATCCAGCAGAAGGATGACAATTCGAGTTACTTTGGTATGATCATGCATTATTAATGTATTATACTTCATTAGAGCTACCAGCTCCGTTTATAGAAAGAAATGGCAAAGGGTGTAAAAAGTACACTTTCAGGAAATATTATACATAGTGCTACACAGTGCTGTATGTCTTAGTGGTAGAATGAAAAAATGTCTCTAGAGGCCTACATTAACACCCAAAACAACAAACATTTTTTTATCTACAAAAAAAAGATTACTACTTAATCGTTTTATTATAACATTTATGGATAAGAAAGTAGCAGTACGATGTAAAATGGGTTTAGATATTGGCAAAGTTTTTAGTTTACATAGTTTCTACGCAATCCTGAAAAAGTCTGGAGTTCACCTTGTAATTTCCAAAGTCTAAATATGTAAGGAACAACATAAAATTAAGAAAAAAAACCAAAACGTTTTTTAAATTTGTCTATATTAATCTTTCATCAGCCAAATGAAATTGTAATTTGATCGTTTTTTATCAACAGTTGCAGAAATGTAACTGTTTTAATGTTTTTTATCAGTCTTACTTAAATACCATGTTGGATGGTTTTGTCTAATTTCAGTAACAACAAATGGAAATGGTCCTGTCCTAAAATAATGTTTAATAATGCTTCAACATCTGGTGAGCTTATCATTGGCCCCAGTTCAATTTATCTATCAGAATGGAATTGTAATTCATGATGCTTTCACCCACTTCTTACATCGTTCCCTTTCTCAACTCTGGCGACTTCAATACCATCCAACAGGCCATGGCCACAGGCTGGAAGAACATAGGATTGAAATATCACCTTTTCATGGATCTTGGACAACCTCACTGACTGACCACAGCAGTGGGGAACCCTTAGGGCCTTTTATGCCTTCAGATAAGGCCTAAACATTTTTCGGACCAAACAATAGGAGTATTAAATAAACTTTACTTTTATATTTAAAAAAATTTAAAATTAAAAGTTTTATTTATTTAATATAATTTCATCTTATATAATGCATTTGATACCTTTTCTCTCATCTACCACCTATTGTTGTAAGTCTACTGTCAAGTTCACGTCATGAATTTATTTCACTCAGTCGGTGTGTGTGTGTGTGATTTTCTTAGACGCTGTGAGCTTAAAACACTGCCCATGGTGATTAAATGAGCCTTGGTGTCCGAGTTGAGCAGGTTGCTTGTTGTGGAGAATTTTGTAGATCATATTGCCTATTGTTGACGTATTTGTCATCTTTGATTGGATGATTGAAGTTGGTAAGCCCTTTCAATTAATCGTAGCCCATGGGTGGTGTGTAATGGTGGCTAGGGGAGGCTCATGGCTGGGGTCAAAGGCCTAGCTGTAGTTCTCACGACTCGCAACTGGACCACAGTATGTGAGAACTCAGGGCTGCGTATCGACAGAGTAGTCTCCAGTATGGGAGCTTCACAGGGAACTAATCGTGTGCCCGTCATTTTCACCATCTACACTGCAGACTTTTTCTTCAACGCCACCAACTGCTTACTTCAGAAGATCTCTTGTGACTTTGCTGTTGTTGGCCTCATTACAAATGGGGATTAAAAGGGGAATGGGAGAACTAAGGGCTTTTTTAGACTGGTGCTGAAAGAACTACCTACAGACAAGTATTACAAAAACCAATGGGGGTGAGTAAGGTAGACTTCCCCAGGCACTGCAACCACAAAACATTTAAGGTATGGATATTGAGGCTGTGGAGAACTAGAAATACCTGGGTGTTTATTTGAACAATAATCCAGACAAGACGCATAAAATAAAGGCTCTCTTCAAAAAGGGAAGGGCAGGCTGTACCTCCTATGGAGGCCCAGGTCTTTGGAGTACGCAGGCCCCTCCTGAGGACCTTCTATGACTCTGTAGTCTATATAGGCTGATCACCAGAGCCAGCTCGATGGTAGGATGCCCTCTGGAAACAGTGCAGGTGGTAAGTGACAGAAGAATGGTGGTGAAACTGTCATCCTTGCTGGACAACATCTCCCACCATGGCAGGGGAGTCTGATGGCACTCAGCAGGTCGTTCAGTACCAGGCTTTTACATTTACTCAAACAACCACACAAAAAAACTTAAGCTTCAAAACATTTGATGTGTGATATTCTTCTACCTATATAATTATACTTACATGTACATTTAAAAAAATATTTTTTCTTGTAATTTTTTTCATATTTAACACTTTTGTCATGACTATTAAATAATTGTCTTATATTTTTCAATTTTATCAGTTTAAAATAACCTACTATAGTAAAAAAATAACTTTACTTTGGGCAACACTAAATAAGAATGTGCTTGTTCTCAAGTGCGCTAGAGGTGAACATTTACGGCAGGGTAAAGCTGGAGATAATGGCGTCGTAACAGTGTTGTAGTCAAAATAATGGATGTAAGATGGCAATCATTTGCTACTCTGTAGGCTTGATGGAGTTCAGCTCTTATCTGTAGTGATTTAAGAGCCTCTGTTTCTGTGTGAAACTGTGCATGGGTCAGTGTGATCAGGCAAAAGTGAATTGCGGGATCGATGTCCGCACACCTCGTCCTAAATTATTCATCCTGTCAGCTGCCCTGTCCAGTGCTGCCGTGGAAACCGCTGACCTAGAGCTTTACCCTCTTCCCCATGGATTCACCTCTTCATCCCATCTTCAGCCCCTTACCTCCTCCTGGAGCTCGCTCGCTCATTATCTCTTCCCTGATTCATTCATTTACAGGCATCTTTCTCAGTACTCCAACCCTTTCATCCGTCTTTCTTCTGCTCCCATTATTCTGTATATCTTTCTTCCTCATTAGTCCCAGAATCCATCTTACTCACCTTAGTTTTTTCTCACTTCCCACTCTCTTCTCCAGGTCTTTCTGTTTCCTAGCCCCTAGTGTTGCTGTATAAGATTATAATGTGTTGGCTTTTGTACGCTGTTTATGTTTGCTTCTTTGAAGTCTGCCCCAGTGGCCTTTGGAAGACAGCCATAATCCTAGTGAGCTTCCAGAGGTTGTTCCGGGTGCCGCGTGCGTCTGTTCGTCCTCATACGTTTGTGACTAAATGTGTGCATTTGATGAACTGTGATTGCAGTGTGTGTGTGTGTGTGTGTGTGTGTGTGTGTGTGTGTGTGTTAGTCAGTAACTGTGACATGACTCATACATCATGGCCAGAGCCCGTTTGATTACAAGCGGAGGGGCCCGGTGATTAATCGGTGGATTCAGCTTCCTGGCCCGAGCTGTGACACCCGGTCACAGAGCATCTGTACTGACACATACCCCCAGCCCTGCTGCCCGGCACCAATATACCCTTATAGCGCCTACCTCTTTATACTTACACCCACACATACAGAAATACCCCTCTTTTCTTTCTCGCCTCCTTGCACTCTTTTTCTTTCTGCCCTCTCCCTGTTCCCTATGCACCCTTTTGCTTCTCCACCTCGTTTCTCCTTTATAAAAGTCATAATAATAATAATTCATTATTTTACAAGCGCTTTTTCTTAAATTTAGGGTCACTTTACAAATTACAGTAAAACACAACAACAATGAACCAGATAAAAATGTCAACAACATCATGGAGTGCAATCAGAAGGAGTTGGCTTGGACTGGTGGGTGTCAAGTCCAGGGGTGTAAGTTAGTGGGTAACCTTGAAGGTTTACAAAATATTACTTTTATTCCACTTAGTTGTCAATTTCTATTAAAGCTGCTGTAGACCTGGGCTAATACGATGAAAAGAAGATGTCCCGGTGATGATCCGAGCAGCTGAGTTTTGGCCCATTTAGCACTTATGAAGGGATTTTTTAGGGAGAGAAACAAGAGTAGATTTGCAGTAATCAATACGGGAGATGATGAGTCAGTAGACAAGAAGTGAGGCAAAATGAGTGGAAAGGCAGGTACGGAGACGATTAATGATGCGTAGACGAATGTGTGCGGGCCGATGGCATATCATATTTAATGTGAGATGTGAAAGATAGGGGCGCTATCAAGGATGACACCCAGACACTTAACCTGATGTGATCTTACCCTCTCTGTCCCATTATACTCCGCTTCCTCTTTTCTTCTCCCTCTTCAACAAAAATCTTTACCACCTTACTCTTTGTGCTTCATCATAACAGTCTCACCTTTCCTTTCTTAGGTTTATTGGTTCTGTCACCAAAACCTTTAAAACTTTAACCCAAAAACAAAACAAGAAGTCATAGTTCATTTCAGTTTCTTCTCTTTAGGTTAACCAGTGCATGTAAGCTGGGTGCGCACTCGTGTACTTTTTAGGCTCTTACTTTAAATAAAAAATAAATATTTTTTAAGCTACAAATAACAAGCGTGATAGCCTTATTAACAGTTGACCAGATTATATTAGCCAATAATTAAAAAATATTTGGCGTAATAACACATGAGAAACACTCCCAGTGCTTTATTTAGCTTGTGTTCATTGTATTTGTGCTCATCTCGAATTATTTAAAGGTATAGGAGAGGATCTTTTCAGTAGAAAATACCATAGAAAATGACAGCCAATCAAAAATGACCGGTGGTGAAAAATAACTGTCTGTCAACGTGGAAATAAAATTTACGCGATGACGTATATCACTAATGTATCCACCCACCCGACCCGTACAACGCGCACTCATGTTTGAATTTGGGCATGCACAGATTTAGGAAGCAAAACGGGACGGAAAAGACGCATCTTTCACCATTGAAGAGAGGTTCTACCAGTACGGCAGCGAAAATGGAAGCTTGCAAGAGAAAAACCGTGGTCGAAGTCGCTGAGAAAAAAAGAAATACGGCTGCAGAGATGAACAAAACACGAGTTTGTCTCGGAGTTTACTGCTTTGTGCGGTTGCGGGCTTGAAAGCCGAAAAGGGATTCAAAACCGATCAACTCGTCGGGGAGTTTCTGCTATACAGATACTGTGCTTATACCTGCTCATTTAGAAGGATTTGTGTTGATTTGACACAAGTGTTGTTATCCCTAAGCAGGGTCCGTCCGAAAACGCTAGCTGTGCAGCCATTATGTGGAATTTCTACCCAATGACGTGATTATTTATCACTGATAATCATTCATTACTGTCAAATGTTCTTGTACAAGTGTTTTCCTAAACAAATAACCTTTTGGTAGCTAATTCATTGCTGTAAAAGCAACCAAATCTGTAATAAGTCTGATGCGGCGCCAGAGGCTGTGGTCCCGCAGTTGTAAACAGACTGCATGTGCTGAGGACGTGCGCGCTCCCGATATCAGGGGGCGTTACTGGAGATGAGGTGGCGCATGCGCAGTGCTGCGAAAATGAGAATGAGCTTAAGATCCGCTCCTATACCTTTAAGCATCAATAGGAATAGTGGTTGATTTTTTCCCCCAGGATAAAATACAAGAAAAAAGCAAAACCATCACTGGGAAATAGCTTGCATTTGCATTATTTAAAAAAAAAGTCAAATACTCTTGCAATGACCAGCTATATTTATTGTTACAACGGCCATTTTCTTGAGCGCTACGATTCTTTGAACATGTGTTTGAATGAAATGAAGCTTTTTATAAACCCCCAAACTTTAATTAGTGTGTTTTAACCTGACAGTTCAATAAATGCCTTTGCTTAAAAAAATAATGATTTTTTTACATATAGATAGTTCTGACATCTGTATCATTGTTAAAAAAAACTGCACAACTTACATATAACGCTTATAAAAGCTTATTTTTTTCAACAGTAAGGCGGATAAATATAAAATACTAGGAGCAAGATGTAAGTCAACAGAAACTGGGAAGCACAAGATTCAAGAAATAATAGCAAACACAAGAAAGAGATCACGCTTGCTGGTGAGAGGGGAAGACCGCTGGTGTGTGCGCATTACTGTGTGTGTGTGCGTGTGTGTGTGTGTGTGTGTGTGTGTGTGTGTTCCCCTGGCTCTCACCTCCATGCGGTATCAAGATGAGGAATGGTCCTGCCAGCGATCAGCCTGGGCCCGGACTAAAGCTCGGCACAAGGATTCCCTGCTGAAACCATTAGTCTGGGCATTAAACACCATTAGAGCACACACACACTTGCACACACACACACAGTTTTATTTGCATGACTTAAGAGGACTTTACATTGACTTACACTCATTAATCTATCTTCATACGGACAAAGAGCCTGCCTAACAGAAATATGAAAGGATATTTTGCAATAAAAATTTTGATTGACGTTACAAGCACTCCTTCCTCAAAATATAACCGCGTGGGCACATTTATGTCTCCATAATATCACAAATAACTTATCCTAACACACAAACACTCATATATCTAACTGTTTTACTGCTATTCTCCATGTAGATATTTTAAGAATGACACACATTTGTTCACACACGTTTAAATACCCCCAAAAGGCACTGAGACAAACACACACAAATACACAATATAGAAACAAATAACGAAGAAAAAGGATAAGAATAACACCATAAAGCTAGAATGGGAATTAACTTCTACTTCAAAATGCTCGGTCTCCTGCATTCATCCGCTATGTTCATCCATTATGTTTTTAATGTTTAGTTAATCAGTAGAGAAAAAATAATAACTTCCTATCATTTTTATTACAATTTAGGCCTACATAATCCTTCCCCTTAAATATATTTGCATGCATTACCACTGCCTGTACATAAATATCTGCCTTTGCCTCCATACTCAGTGGTGGATGCAACCTCATCCTCAGCGGTCCAGGTGTAATTGGGTTAGTGACAACCAAGACAATGTGACATCTGCAGGTCTCAGCTGTGCCTCTCCCCACTGAACTGGCCAGAAGTCAGCTGGAGCTCGGTCATCTGCACCAGCCTACACTGCAATGGCTACACTGGGACCATGTCCAGGGCTAGTAGCGCGACTGGGAACAAAAACAAATATCAGACTATATCCTGAACTTTTATCTCAGTTGTGGCAGATTGTGTCTCTTAAAAGCAGGAACAACATGTAGGTAGATGGATTTTTTTCTTCTAAACTACATAAAGCATGTCATGTATAAAGACAATGATTCAGTGCGAGACTTTTGTATATACTACAGTCGTTTGCATACCAGTGACCTTTTAAAGAAAAAGAAAATTAAATCTGAATTGTTTTTTTTTCTTTTTTTCTTTTTGAGAGAGGTAAGTCGACCGTATAAAAACCAGGACTGAAGGTAATACACAACCCTGAAATGCATTCTCACTTTGTCGAATTGCAGATGACATCAAGACTATAAAATAATATTATTTTGGCTGTCACAGTTTAAGGAAAATCTTAAAATATTGAGAAGTTTCATCTTAAAAGTGTTGAATCAGCTTTAGCTGCAGTTACAGCTGCAAGGCTTTTAGAATAAAACAGAAATATTCTTTATTGTCCCACGACAAGAAAAGTCATTTGTAAAAGTAACAGACAATGGCAAATTTAAACATAAAACTTTGTATTAAAAAAGGATATGATATTGTACAGTAAGGACAAAACAAATTACGATAAATACTGTCAGGGTTGAGGGGTTGTTGTAGTCCTCAGGTTGTAAATGCAGGTGCACACGACCGCCTCACTTGGAGCGCTCCAGCACACCTGTGCTGCTACACAAGTGTTCTCTATCTGCTGATTGCCCGAGCAGCTTAAGAAAAGTGGTGGACCAGATACAATGAATGTTAATAACTAACTGGTAAAATCGCTCATCAGTGCCAGTTTCCATGCGTTTCTCCTCGTTGTATCCTTGTTTTTCCTGTTTGCCCCAAATTCATACAAACTTCTTGTGAGCTCAACCCATGTCAACCTCTCCAAGAATCCTACGTGTCTTCATAATATCAAGTACATGGATCACATGCCAGCTGGTTCACGTTCCTCTTTACAGTATGCGAGCACAGTCTGCTCGGTATGCTCGCTCCAGCAACCTGGCACACCATCTGCTCCCATTTTTGGACAACTCTGCCTTCTGGATCATCATTCCCCTCATTCAACCCACTCACCTCTCATCCTCCACGAGTAAGATCCACTCCAGTCACAATAACCTCAGCCCTCTGCCTCCACTTACCATCTCTGTCTGCGCTCTCCAGTTTTCCTGGTCCCCTGCGCCCTTCCCGCAGTTCCTGGCCACATATTTACTGTCAGCTTTTATAATAAACTCTGTAAACGTGCTGAGTGTTCTACTGAGAGTATTCCTTGCATGTGGGTCAAAAGGCTAACATGAAACATGACAAATACTGTGCAATTTTAATTTGCAATTACCAGCAGGGATGTAAAATTTATTTGTTTGTCGGTAACCGTGATGGTAACAAAGTCTAACAACTGCTGGTTGGAAGGATCTGTGATAATGTTCATTTGTGCATTTAGGATACAGCAGTCGGTCATGAAGGATCTCTGTAGTTCAGCAACAGTTTCATGCTTCGGTTGGGGGATATGGTCGTTGTCTCTATAAGCACCATTTTGTAGGTGCCGACGCGAGTGGCTGCCACCTCGAGTAGCTCTGTCCCTATTGTGCTTTTTTCTTAATTTTTTATTATCTTTATGCTTCTACACATGTCTTTCTTATATCCTAAGGATATTTTAATTGTAAATATGCTGGACAGCGAGGAATATCGTGTTTATTCCCGTGAACAACTGCTGGCCCTCCGACCCATGGGATATAGGGGCATTGTCCAAACAATCCCAGAGGAGCTGAGGCGGAAGTACCGAGGCTGCAGGTTTGGAGCTAAGCTAAAGGCTTAGCTAAAGACTAGGAAGACGGAGAAGTGATGGAGGTACAAACCCTCGGTTCTGTCGGTGGTTATGGGGAGTGTCAACTCACTGACCAACAAAACTGACAAGCTGGCAAGTCTGGTGAAGAACCAGAGGCTCTACAGATAGTGTAGCCTGCTGTGTTTCACATAGACCTGGCTCATCCCCCACACCCCGGTTGCTACGTGGAGCTCCCTGGATTTTCTGGAGTGAGGGAGGACAGAGACCCGACGCTCAGCGGGAAGCGCAAAGGAGGAGGGCTCGTGCTTTTCATCAACACCAGATGGTGTAACCATGGACACGTTAACGTGCAGGAGGTGATCTGCTGTCGGGGCATTGAACTGTTAGCGGTGAGCCTCCGACCGTATTACATTCCGCCTCGGGCGGACGTGCAGGCGGCGTGTGACGTCATTCACTCCACAATCGCAGCTCTACAAACACAGCACTCCGACACCTTCTATGTGATTTCTGGATGGCTTTAATCACGTTACACTGGACTCTACACTGCCTGCCTTTTTTCAGTTTGTGGACTTTCCCACTAGGCAAGACAGCTGCTTCCCAAACAACAAACCCTGGATTACCAGTGACGTCAAGGATCTCCTCAACCAAAAGAAGAGGGTGTTCAAAGATGGAAACTGGACAGAGCTGAAGTGCATACAGAGGGAACTCAAGGTTTGTCTTAAAGAGGCCAAGGAGTCCTACAGGAAAAAGGTGGAAAGAAAGCTGCAAGACAACAACATGACGGAAGTCTGGGGAGTGATGAAAACCATCACTGGCTGCAAGAACAACAGCGGCAGCTCAGCAGATGGGGGTGTGGACAGAGCAAACCAGTTTAACAACTTCTACAACAGGTTTGACTGTCCTTCTCCATCACCTCCACCATCCTCTTCAACATCACCCTCACCTCTGTCATCTTTGTCATCATTACCACCATCATCTTCATCACCCTCACCTTCAACATCATTGTCACCATCACCTCCAACATCTTCATCATCATCACCATCATCATCATCATCACCACCCTCACCACCTCTGTCATCATCACCATCATCATCTGCAGCTCTACCATTTCCATCATCATCTCCCCCAACCTCACTGCAGACCAAGTCAGAAGACAGCTAAGGAGATTACACCCCAAGAAAGCGGTTGGCCCGGACAAGGTGTGTCCCGGAATGCTTAAGGCATGTGCTACCCAGCTGGGGGAGCCCCTCCAACATGTCTTCAACCTAAGTCTACGTCTCGGGAAGGTTCCTGCCACGTGGAAGACAACCCGCCTCATTCCAGTTCCCAAGAAGGCACACCCAAAGGAGCTGAATGACTACAGGCCAGACATGGTCCACCATGCTGAGGACCCATTGTATTTTGCGCACTGGGAGAAGGTGGGAGTGGAGGACGCCAGAGGTGTGGACTCGAGTCACATGACTTGGACTCGATTCAGACTCGAGTCATGAATTTGGTGACTTAAGACTCGACTTGACAAATATAAAATAGACTTGCAACTCGACTTGGACTTTAACATCAGTAACTCGTGAATTAGATCCACGTGGTTTTGAACTGAAAGCATGCAACCAATCAAATTGAAGGGCCAACGACAAAGACAAACCGTCAAACAACGCACCAGTTGCCAAAAAATGATACTGTTGCAGGATAAACATTCCTGTACTGTTTCTTTAAGTAGAAGCAGAGTCTTAAGGGTTATAAATTTCCTGATAAGACCTGTTTTACTCATCTTCCGGAGCTGGGACAGAGGAGGATGGAGGGGGACTCTTCATCTATCCCAAGCAATAAAATTGTCAGTTAGATAACGGGAAAGCAGATGGCTAAGTGTTACTTT
>JAVLVB010001216.1:1517854-1532969 GCA_032876305.1 Orestias chungarensis | reverse complement strand
CTATCTATCTATCTATCTATCTATCTATCTATCTATCTATCTATCTATCTATCGATCTTTATATCTACACTGTGTCCAAGGGACATCCTGGTATGGAGGTGGCCTTTCTGATGAGCTGTAATATTAAACAAAATCATGTTATAATACCATTCCCTAATCCTTGAATCTTTGGCAGCCATCCAGGGGTGCCTAAACGCTTGCTCCGTCAATTTGCTTCCTCTTCAAACAAAGCTCCATCTTTGAACTCCTGCCAAACACAGCATGCCTCTCTGTCACAGCTCCAACTGAGTTGACATTTTGTAAAAGCAATATTATATAAAGTAGCACCTTTGTACAACAAATGCAACGCTCCTGAGAGTGGTTGTAACTGACATGCTGATGCCACATACTGTAGAAGCAGTGCTCCCATGATATGATAAAGGGGTTGGGTTAGAAAGGGTAGAAGCTTCTTAAAGAGACAGAGGCCGATTTTAAGTCGTAAGATACGGCAATGATGTGAAGTCAGAATTCTTTTACGTTGTTTTTAACATATACAGAGTTTTCGTAACAGCTTTAGGTAACATAATTTTACCGTAAAAAAGCATTCACCATGTGTGTAAAAATACCTATTATACCAATTCCTTATTAAACATTGCACAATTGCTATTTTCCTTTTCTCTTTTAGATGTACCTGTTGTATGAGTTGCAATATTTTTCCAATAAACAAAAAGAAAATATAAAAGACTTCCTCTAAACTCTATTAAAGCTAAATTTAACAGACATATTTTAAGCAATCCTTCGCTCACTAGACAAACATTGGTTAATTTTACATTGGCCAGTGGCTGAAAATGCAAAATTTATTTTGTGCAAGGAATCAAATATATTTAAATTGTTTTAATTTCCACAGTGCCGCAGTGGGTAGAACTGTTGCCATGCAGCAAGAAGGCTCGGGGTTCAATTCCACCTTGTGTCTGAAACCTCATCCTTATATAGATGAGAAGAACAAGCCAACTGTGCTCTTTTCCTAAAGTCTCTCTTTGGCCTCTACATTGCTTCCTCGTGTCATGCAGGGATGCATCCGACAAACACCACTGGTCTGTGACAGTTCCCTCATGCCCCCTTCCTCTCATCAGGTAAAATTTGTGATCACAAACTGATTTCAAACCAACGTCTCTCTGTCACATCACATTTCTGCTGCTTATGTCGGAGAACTGTCTCTCTAGACCAGAGTGGCGGCAGACCATGCTAACCAGCACGACGCCGTCAGAAGCTAATAAATCATCTTCGGTTTTATTTCAGATTTATTTGGACCGTAATGAAGACGCGACGGGCCCCGGGCTGTAACCGACGGCGACAGGGTGACACTGATGAATGGCTGAAGGTGCATTCTCTACAGTCGGATGGAAAGAGGGAAGCGTTATCTTGCAACACTGAACTCGTGCGTCTTAGTGGGACAGCCTCGCAGACCTGTTAGATCACACAGTGGGAGTGTAAACAGGATATTTATGGAACAAGTGTAACTATTACTCACATAACAGTTGCTAGCGCTGCATTCTCTATCACCTTTATCTTTATCATCATTATCAAAATAATGGGGCTGCATCAACAAAGCTATGAACAAAGTCTCTTCCCGTTAATAATAATCAGCCAGCAAATTTGTCATCATTATAGTCCTATACAATTATTAGATAATCATCATCCCCTCAGTATTTACATTTACAATTATCAACAACAATTTATAACAACTTTGCCATTATTATTACACTCCTCTTTTATCTGATCTTCAACAAAAATGCACCGTGTTGTCTCAATAGTATTTAAAAACTATTTAATCTTAGTTTTACTAAAAATAACAGTTTCTTTACTTTAGCATTAGTATTGTATGGTATTATAAGCATTCCTAGTAGCTTTGATAATTTTTACCTCAATATTGAGAACCTAATTATAGTTATACCTCCAAATAGTTGCATGGTTTCCACTCTATTGTGAGCTGTTTATTAAGATAATACTTGAAGTAGAGAAGTTGATATTAAAATGTTGCAAAGATAACTAGTAATATTAGATGTATGTGTTATTAGTAGTATAATATGCTATAATATTGTTATTATAATATTTGCGTAGCACATTTCAGCAACAAGACAAAATGTTCAAAATTCTTTACGTAACAGTACAACACAGTAAACTCAAACATAAACACTGAACATTACATTACAGTGTCAAAATAAAGAGAAGTAATACAAGTTTTACTAGAATTAATCAATGTTTAGGTTATTATTAAACAAAGGTAGGTCAACATAAAAAAGGTCTTTAGTTTTCAATTTAAAGAAACCCAGTGTATGAGTAGTTTTACAGTTTGCTGGAGGTTTTTTCCAGGTTAGCAGAGCTCAAAAACTAAATGTTGATTGTCTATGTTCTAATTCTGTGGGTGCAAATTAAACTATAATCAGAGGACCTAAGTTGTTTGGAAGGTTGATACAGAAACAACATATATTTTTTGTATTGGTGCAAAGCCATCCAATGATTTATAAACTAAAAATATTATTTTTGTGTATATTTTCTGTAGTAGTAGTTGTACTAGTAAAGTGTATATCACTTGACATTTACATCGGATATCACAGATTCCTCAAGATTTTGTTGCATTAATTTAATCTGACCAAAATGGTTTAGAGTGATCTACAAGGAGCCAACAAAAATGACTTTAAAACTGTGATTATGTGCTCTTTTCCCCTGTTTTAGATAGAACTTTAACAGCAGTTTTGTGGTTTAGCTGCAGCATTCTGACTGACTTTTTAGGCAGACCTACGTATGAAGAAACTTCTGCAGTATTCAATTCCATTACAGATGAGTCTCTCAAGGTCTTGCTGGGACTTTAGTGATTTATTACTATAAATATCGTTCAAGTCAAAGAAGACTGACTTTGTAGTTATCTTTATGTTTTTCTGAAGGTTCAGGTCTAAGTCCATCAAAATACCACGATTTCGGACCTGATTGCTAGGTTCTAGTTGTAATAGCTGAATCTGTGCGCTGACTCTTGAATGTTCTACCAGAGGTAGTACCCTTAGTGTCTTCAGCTCAATAAAGTTATTGTACATGCATGCATTGCTATGTTGTAAGCTAGCTAGTAAGATACTTCTTGTTATACAATATATTAATAGGTCGAGGTCCGGATTAAGCAATTGGTTTGGATCTTGGACTCAGGGCTAAATTCCTCCACCAATAAAAACAAAAATAAAAAATCAATTCAAAGACTTTTTTTTATTTTTATAAACATGTTATTATACGCATGCTTATTAACAGTGATGTTAATAGTGAAACCTGCATGATCTGCTTTACTGTGTTTAACCAGTGTATAGTTGAGATTTACAGCTCAAAACTAAAGATTGGTTTAACGAGTGTTTTATGCTACAACCCAAATCATACCATAAGCTAACACCTCATCATCTGTTTGAAAAACTTCTTTTGGTTAAAAAATTTCTGAAAACATGAATTTTGCTGTACCAGGGAGCAAAGCTAAAAAATGTTTAACAATAATTCAAGACCTACATAGTAAACAATAACAGTAATTTTTTATTATATATTATATTTCAGTTTTTTTTGTTTTTTTGGTTGTATGTTTTTTGTTGTTTTTGTTTTGTTTGTTTGTTTGTTTGTTTTATAGCTAGGTTAACATTGTCAAAAATGTCAGAATTCTCATCTGGGTGAAAAATCAGATTATACATTTTTTCAGTGAAACATTTACATTTTTTTCTTTTAACGGAACAAAATTTTGTTTTTGTATAAAATATATGGACTTGTTATGCAAGATATAGGTAAAACGTTGTTTTAAAATTGTAATCAAACTTTATTTTCATCATTATGTTAATAACTGCTGTCACTATTTATCAAGCCTTTGGCCTATTCTCTTTATGATCGGTTTTGCCTTGTGCCTGGCACAAATGCCTTGCATTGCTCTTCTCTGTAACACTGACTCTGTGAATTAATAGTTTGCTCTTTCTGTCTCTCATCACACTTCTCACTCTGTCAGCCAAGGACAAATCGACTGAGCCGACTCAATGCTTCAAGCATGGCAGCTTCCAGTCAGGCTGTCAATCAATGAATCCATACAAAGTCTGTCTCATGCGGGGCTGACAGAGTGTGCCGCAGCACTTTGTGAACAGCACAAAAAGACATGTACACATCATAAACAACATGGAGGAAGAAATCTGACAGCTTGCTTGACGAACTTCTCACTCAACAACAGCTATTCTGAAAACACGTGAAGTATTATTATTTTTTTGTTTTTTGTTTTTGTGGAAATACAGAGTAAAAAAACCCGAAAGCATCTGCTTTTACTTCAGAGAGGAATCTGTAAGTTTTAGACCACAGCAAATGTTGATGAGGCACATACAATCTAAGAAAACTTCAGAGTTTATCTTTGCATATAATCTGTCAGGTTGCAATTAATGTATAATGACAACATATGCTTCCTCGGGTTCACAGTACTTGAACTTCACTTGATTAGCGATCCAAACTAAACACAATCCTTTCATTAACTTAGCCGTGAAAGATTTTAGGAGTAACTTCTTAAAAAAGAAAAAGCCTGAATTAACTAAAGTATTTATTCTAAGCTGAAACAATTGCTGTGTCTAAATTCAGGGACTCCATCGCATTTGTACGATGATTGCGTCAATGCACAATGACCAGGACTCAAAAATTGAAAGGCTCCTCCAGGTCCAGCTGACAAATGTGTCCTTCTTTTCTACATACTTGAAGGATGTGTCCAATGTATTCCTCATTGCCTACCCAATCCCATGAATCAATGTTGGGTCAAAGCCAGGTGATAATTGGGGTAAGGAGTGGCAACAGTTGTTGGTAAATTTTGATAAACTTGATTTCTATTAACACAAAATTAGCTTTTAGAGTGTGTTTAATGGATATTATGGATATGCAAATCTCAAATATCCGTTCGGTTTATCATTATTTTGCCAAATAGCTAATTGTAATAATGCCTCAGCGTTTTAAAAGATATCAGTACCTGCTACACTAGCTCTGTTGGCTAGCTATAGGCTGACCGGGCGCTCACACTACCTGTATACCTGTCACGTCAATTTCAAACTTTATCTGGCTTTTCCTGAGAAGTAGAAGTTAAACAAACATATAATTCAGTCAAATTAGTTTATTTTTAAACTAATTTAAACAGCTTCCCAACTCCAGTGTCTTCACGTCTTTTGGAAACATCCTACGTAAAAAGGTCCTTCAAATGATGCAGGCCCTGAATTTAGACTAAGTTTATGTATCTAATTTGACAGGACGCTAGTGTATCCATCTTAGTTTGGTTGGCTTTCTTTCTTAGCAATCAGTTAGTTTGCATTGAAAATAAAACCATGTTAGACTATATCTGGAAATATTTTAACAAAGCAAACATGTTACTTAATGTGCATATAACAGAAAAAGCTTTTTACTATGAGTAAAATGGTACATTTCAAAATGTGATAGAAATCCATTTTTATCCATATTTAAAAAGATACAAACATAAATCATACAGATGAAAAGTCAAAAAGGTCTCAGCCATATTCAGAGGATTTGTAACTTCTTAAACTGCATGAGTTCTGTACAACATAGAGCTTTGAAGAATAATTTTCTTTAATACTGCATGTGTAACAATGTTTAATTATGTAAAATCTTGAATGATTTACAAAACGTTATAAGTATTTATGCAAACCTCGAACATTTTAACATTTTGTGCATTGAAAGAAATACAAAAAAGAGTTTTATTGGGGTTTAAATGATAAGCCGAGACTGCTTGGTTGTTATTGATATTTGAGCACAAAAGTTACGTCCTATTCAATTTATTTTTCCAAACAAAACTGTGTAACCTGTTTTACTTCATCCCTAGTTAAGCATTGAGATGTTTAACACAAGCATGCTTAGTTTAATCAGTTTTAACTAAGAGTTTTGGGAAGTCACCTCTTCTATATTGTAATGACATATTAAATAGTTTTCCACAAAATCCCAAACTGCAAAGCAAGCCACAAATTAAAACATGGCAAATTGCATCGAGATTGTAAGTAAATTGAACTTAGATGCAAACAACATATTATCAACTGACTGAAAAAACCTGTAGTTGCCTAAAATGAATACGCATAAAAGACAGCATCTGTCCTTGTGGGATCTTACTACATGGAGCATTAGCAAACCCTATTATGCAAAATTCAATGCTCCGTGACATGAACTTGCCATTTTCTATTCACCCAATAGCTCTTCTAATTTTGTCCATTCTCATGTTCCATTTAAAAGCAATAACCATATGGGCTTTAGACGAATTCACCCCGATGTGGAAAACCTCCCCCAGCTTCTCATTTGTATCGTAGATTTGTTCTTTAATCTTCATTGCAACTTCATAAGATGACCTCATTAATGTCAATGAAACCACCTACACACTTTTACAACACACCATTTATATTTTGGCTCACTCATCTACGATGTTTCATAAAAAATCTTTACTGACTGAATGACATGCTGACAGACAGTTGGCGAGGACTTATTTAACAGTACTTCATCCTTAATAAAGATATTTCTCTGAGGTAGGCCTCATGTCTTCTCCTTTTGCTCATAACAAAAGCTCATGATCGTAGATGAGGGTAGGAACGTAGATCAACATGTAAATCGAGTTTCATCCGTGAGCAAGACTCCAAGATACTTGAACTCCTGCACTTGAGGCAGGACCTTTCCTCCTGAACCAGAGAAGGCACTCCACCCTTTTCTGACTCAAGACCATGGCCTCGGCTTCGAAGGAACTGATTTCCATCCTGGCCGCTTCACACTCAACTGTGGACTGCTCCTGTTAGAGCTGTAGATTACAAACTAAGCAAGCAAATGGGACATCATCTGCAAAAATCCTAAGGCCACCAACGGATCCCCTTAACACCTTTGCTGCGCCTAGAGATCCTTACCCTTAGCGAGGTCATGTCATCATGGTACAACTATTTGTCCATTTTTCTTCCTTTGACATTCCTATGTCATCGTAGCTCTGCTTGTCCCACCCAATTTATGCTGCCCAGCTTACCTGCCATTAAGGAAGATAAGCATATGGTGGCAGCTACGAGTTGTTTAAGGTGACACACATGTTCATTTTATCTCACCTTCATTTCTATGAATAAACACAAAAATCGTAGTTTTTGTTTTTACCTGGTCATACAACCTTTTTCCACAGTTTTGCAATGTCCCCTGTAAAAATTAATTTTAACTGTCTATCTTTCAGTTACTATCAAAAAAAGCGTAGCTCCTCAAAGGTTACCATGGGTCTCTTAAACACTTTGTTATCTGATTCTAATAGCAACTACTGGATTTCATTTAAAGGTATCACAGTAAGAGGATAAAACAATTTCCATTCGTATAATGAATTTGTACTATTTTATGCCAGAAAGATTCTAATAAAAAAAAAAGAAAGTTGGGGTCATATGACTTTAAGAAGCTCAAGGAGTAGAAATGCTTCTGCAAAGCAATGTTGTTTTCACCCAAGATATGAAGAAAACATATTTTAAAAGAAAAGATACATACACTACCTCTTATCTGAAAGTCATATGTTACATGAATTATAATTTTTAAGTTATTTTCTTTAATCTTATCTATCAGGATTTCCACGTTGAGGCAATGTCAACACATTCAGCGTCTCATCGCTGACACCCACTTGAGGACACAGGTAACGGTTAGGTTTACACAAAGCTGCCATCGTCTTCTACCTTCCATCTTCATCCATCTGTTTGACACACTTGGTTCCACTCGTCACTCTGCATTTTGCTCGTTTTTTTCTACTTCTATAAAAAACCTCCTCATCTCCTACTCAGTGGTCTATATGTGTTTGTTCACTTTTTTGCTTTCCTCTTGCCCATCTTTCTGTTGATCATATCCGCAACACAGCTTTGCAAGTTATAAGTGTTTTCCTCCAGGCTCTGAATTTTAGTTTTCATTTGGGTGAGGAAACATGCCTTCATACATATATTACAAGGGCATATATACCCATAAACGCACACACCTGCAAGTGCACATAGCCAGTTAATTAGAGCTTGAAGCTCCTCTCTCCTAATGAATCTGGGGGTAATTAAAGAGCCCCAGGACACGGCTGTGTCTGCGAGCTCGTTCTAATTAAGCCCAAGCGAGCTGATTTAGCTAATTAGCTATAGGCTCTGCGTCGTACACCAAAGCATTCCAGCCTTTCCAGCCCCAGCAGAACACAGGAAGTTACGATGTTCCCAAATTGTACCTGGCAACATGTTTATTTCCTGGGGCATTAATCACCAGAGTTACAACTGTCTCCAAGGTGAGTGCCAAGTATAGGAATGGAAAAGGAACTATCGTCTCAAATAGGAGAAGAAAAAACTAATAAATCTAGTTGTGTTCTTTATTTTTATGTCATGTAAACAGAAATTGTAGAGCAGGAGTTCAGAAATGATATTAAGAAAAAAAAAGTCTAATGTGTTTTCTTTTTTTTTCTTTTGGACTGATTGGACAGTAGCTCACTCACAAATTAAACTGTCCAAATATTGGACAGATGTTGTTATTGCGATCAAAACATGACATTTATACTACATAACAGATTATGGGAGACAAACCTTTGTAAATTAGGTTTCATTTTTAATCTTTTCCTTTTAACAAAAGTGTCAACTTGATTTATTAGGAACACACATTGCTTTACTCTTACAAAGTTGTTTATTGTATTTTTTTATATATGAAAAACCTAAGCATAGCAATGTAGAATATTAAAAAAACATGCATTACTTTATCAAACAGTGAATTTAGTGGTTGATTTCTCACCATTTACGCAGCTTAAGGTCAAAATTTTACTATGGCTGCAGAAAGCAAAACCCTGACTGAGCAGTATGACACCAAGCTTTTATAGGGAGATGTTTTGAACAGGTTACCATTAGTTTAGTAATTATAATTTAAATATTTCAAAACAAAAACTGTTTATTCACAAAATATAAAGTAGAATTGCATCTTCTGGAAATTCTGTGAGTATATTGGAGGTAAAATGTATAGGGCAATGCTTTTACTCAAATAGTGTATATATATATATATATATATATATATATAGGGAGAGAGAGAGAGAGAGAATTGTGAATTGTTATATCTAGAGGTCTGATCCATTTTTGGTACAAATTTCCATATGCAATACAATTCTACACAAATATGAACATGTGCAGCCGCAGTGTTTGGCCATGATGGTTATTGTGATACTTGAAGTAAAATCTTGAATCTTGCAAATCTGTGAACATGATCACAGATGTCAATTAGGGTGCTGGTAGCATTATAATCTGTAGGCGTTTTACAGAAGGGCTGGTGGGCTTTAAAATAACATAATGAATATAATGAACTAATTGTTAAAGCGATATCTCAAAACATTAGCCAGGAAATTTAAGGTTGTCCTTAAGTGTGACAATAATCCTATGCACATAGGTAGATTAGTTAGACGGTTATTTTCTGTAATGGTGTGTGCAATCAACCTGCAGTTTTTATACAGTTACACTGGTTGTTTTAGGAGGAAGGGACCAAATCTCCATCAAAACTTGGCAAAAACCTTTTGAAAAAATACCCAAAATGTTCCACACAGGTCATCCAGTTTTACAGATGTGTGTAAAATTTATTAGTGAGTGCATGTCATTGTCTTTAACTATAATACTTCCAGGGGGCTTTGAACACTTCCACCTTCAGCTTGTTTCAAAAGAGATGCTAAAAGTTGTTGAAACAGGTTCTCACTTCCTACAAGTGTCTGAAATCAGCTCTGAGTCAATTTACTCCATCTCCAGTTAAAGAACAAATCAAATCACATTGTACGACAGATCGCTACTTTCAAATCTGAAATAGTTGTGTTCAAAAATACCACAATTGTTAAAGCAGAAAATTTTAAATAAGTACATGAGAGCTATATCGTATACTGAATAACAACCACCATCACAGCATCATGTGCATTTTTGCAGTTGCTAAGTAATTACTTGCATGCATTTTTGGGGGATACATTTGTGTGCAGAATGTGTATGCTACTTTTGAGGAGTTGGATAGACATTTGTTTATCTTAGTGTCCACACTTGTATACCTTTAGTCTTAGAGAAACAAACATGGAAGGAAAAGAACACAAACATCTGGAAATTGTATGGTTATCGTTCTTGAGATCCTTTTTGCATCCTTGAGAAATAGCATCAAAATTACATGTTGTTTTGACATTGCATTGTTCCATATTCTCTTTGTAGTAGATGCAAACATTATTAAAGCATTACTAAACCCAAAGAATAGAGCTGGCAGAAAACTAGGGAGGGTGTTGGGGTAGTTGTTTAGAGCTTCGTTAGCTTCGTTTTGTGCTGAGCCTGGATACAAACGTGATACGTTTTGTCGTAAATGTTCAGGTGGCAGTTTATCCAATATCTACGTCATTGATGTGAGCCAGACGTGGTAAATCTGGCTGAAGTAAGCAGTCCTGAGTTATGCTTTCTTTTTTTAGTTTCTTACTCCCTCCATTGGTTCCAATTGCTCAAAAAGTTTCAAAGCCACCCACAAACGGCGACATACATTGTTACTTCAGTAAACATTGAACTGCTGTGTGACGTCTTTGCGCATGTGGGGTCGCCTTAGGGTCATAAACCTTTCACACTGAAGTGTGGTGCTGGTTGCATTTAATTGGCAGTATGAACAACCAAACAAGAAAATTGTACTTCAGCAGAAAATCTGAATTAAATCTCAAGACATTCTTTTAGAACGTAGCCTTTTTTTCAGATTGGTTTAAGCTTTCAGGTTTCTACTGTATCTTATCTGAATAGTACAAAATTCTGATTTTACCTGCCTTCTACCCTTTTTCCTCCACTTTTTGTGTATTTTATGTGGCAAAGCAACTCAGAACTGAACTAAGGTTATATTTATGCGTATTTTTGTGTTGTTAGTTAAAGAAAATGGATAATAAGAATTATCTTGTTGTTTTTAAATCTCTCAGTCAGCAGAAAGAAATCAGATTGCTTTGCGTAATGAAATATGTATGAAACCCTCTTTAAAAACTAAGGAAGCTGCTGCTCCACTTGTGGTGTTGGTCAGACCTCTTTTACCTCAGGGATACTAAAAATAACTTTAGTTCAGACTTCTTCCCAGAGTAAATAACCCCACACTGATGAGCAGTGTCCTCAGCATCACCGGTTGTGAAGTGTATTCCTTAGTACTTCCATCAGGGCCAGTTGAGCTAAAAATCATTCAGTTGTTGTCACATCATATCTCTTAATACAGTTCTTGATTTTTCCTTCTAACTTCCTCTACTTCCTGTCTTCTCTCCTACTGTTTTTCAATTGCAAATACCAACAATAACTAAGCTATCTCTTAGGTGAAATGAATCTGATGACATTTCATTTTCTGAGGCTAGCGGAGCTGGAGAGGTACAGACGGTGTCGGGAATTCAGGCCATGATCAATCATGATGTTGCAAGACAACTTGTGTTAGAGATGGAAAGGTACTGATAGAGAAGACTGAAGGGGATGTTAGATATTCATACATGGAGATTTCACTTTTAAAAATGTGCCTGATTTGTCGACATGAGCAGATATGATCAGAGGATGGTGGGAAAGAAAAGGGATTGAGCGAAGGGGGGGGTTATGGAAGGGGAAAAAAACATCTCAGCTCAGTGCGTTATTAAGAGATTAGATCCCGTTTCTGACAGGCTTGTCAGAGCAGGAGACAGAGTCGAGCACGGCCAGTAATTTGGCTAGTTCGCAATCTCCTCAAAGCTCAGTTGGGCGATGACAGCCGAGCGACAGAGCGTTGAATATGCAAGATGTCTCTACCTCCATCCTTCTTAACTTCACCATATAACTGTTATGGCTACCCAAACAAAACCAAAAAAAAAAGTATTCATGTGCATCCATACTAGCTGTTTTATGACCCATCGACTTATTGACCATTTAATGCTTGCAGGTTTTATAGCTAACAAATCTGCTCTGTGTTATTAAGCAAACATTGCCAGCTTTTCCATGTGTTTCCACTGAGTCTGCAAGAGCATCTCTCCACTGACAATTGCTGTAAGATGCTTGTAGCACACCCACAGCGAATCCAGTCAGGCCAGGTGTTATTTTAACACACACTTACAGAAGATGAACGAGGGACGTTTTCCTGCTACTCTTATCCAATACCCACCCCCCACTCTCTCATCCTTCCATTCGGAAAAAGCCTGACCCAGTATTACATTGACATTATGGGGCCACTTACCGCCCTGCTAAAATAAAACCCCTGTGAAGGAGGCATGTGACAGAACGGGGTTACGCAGTGCCATCGTGCAAATTAATCAAACAAATAAGCCAGGAATTTAAACTAAAACTGGGAAGATCTCGTCATACCTGGTTTTCATACTTGTCACCCAGCTGGTGTGTTTGTGCCCCCCGTCTGCTCTCCAAGGTGCCTAAATAACAATCATAAGAATAGCAAAAGTGAACTCAAGCTTACAGTGAAGAAAGACATAAACCTGCAGAGTCATGAGTGCAGATGCAAAGACCAGCAATGCTTCAGTGAGACCCATTACGGAGCTGTAAGTTAGTTCCCAATAGGCCTTTATGTTTTATCCTTTACCCTTTCTGCACCCACACTAAAAACGAAACCCCAACAACATCCAAATGGTTATGCCACATTGTTAGTCAAGCAACTTAGTTCCCATAAGTCAACTAAAACATAACACACACACACACACACACACAAGGCTACTCTCTCAACAGATTTAATTTATAATAACAGTCTCAACTTTGAAAAATTGACCAGCGTGAAAATTGTAGCATGACTGATTGGCTTTGGGTTTATGTTGTGTTCCGCTCGGCGCAGCAAAGATCATTACTGCTCATTGCTGCAAATATTCACTTTTCAACCAGCTTATACGTCAAACAGCGGCGCTCTCCCAGCCAAGAAGGGGAGCAACTCTCTTTAAATTTATATACATACACCCATAACTCAGAAAAGGGTGTTTAACAAGGGTCACTCTTAAAAATTGAATTTCTGTGTAAATTCAGTTTTTTGGCCTGTCTTTTTGAGATAGCTATTTCAACATCAACTACATGCATTTATATCACCTGGCAGTGTAGTCTCATATCATGTGTGACGTAACTGTAGACCGACTTTAAATAAATCACTTTACACCTCCAATTGAATTTGATTATTTATTTATTTCATATTTTTTCCTTACAAATGTAGTTTTTATGACGAAAACAGCCCTGTTAATTTCAAGGTTTAGGGTACAGGTATGGATTTAATGAGAAACGTTGTTAGTCCAAACAGGGTTTAAAATAAAATATTGTATTTACAATATGTACAATAATTATTTCATTGTTGTTGTCTGCTTCAACCTGTCTCTCAACGACTTGTATTCAGTGATAATCAAACTTCTACTGGTGTAATTTTGGTTATGCTTGTTATTATAAATGACTGGATTCATTGAAATTGGACGGACCTGGTTTTTAATCCCACTGTATCCTAAAAGATTAAAGTTAGGCTTGCACGTAAACTTCCCCCGATCTTAACACATTTTTTTGTGTTGCAACACACAATTACGTTTAAGTATCAATAGTCTGGATATCCCTGTCATCCTTAAATTAAAGAAAAATCCATAGTATCAAGGGACTAAAGCACAAGCCTATCATACACTAGAAAATAAGGTAACTCCAGGATTTACTGTGAACAGTAATATGTATTTGACATCCATATTATAATAGGGTACCAACAACAGTACCTAAAAATATAAGTCAAATAATGTCTTGAGAAAGGTTTTATGTTTAGATTAGACTTGGATGGCGCTATTTGCCCACACTGACAGGACGTATGTTTGAAGAAGTTAAGGCAAGGCTTTCAAATGATAGTAAATTGTACATATATTCACGTTTGGTGGTGGTAGAATTAAAGTACGGGTCTGCTTCCTTCCGAAAAAATACCTGTGCATCACAAAAGCAGGGAAAAAATTAGCAGAGACGACTGCCTCAAAATTCCTACACAACATTGGGATCTTTAGCAGACAATGTGACCTAAAACTGATTTTTTTTCAATGTAACCGCTCTGATAGCCGATGAATTTGGCGTCATAACTGCACCAGAGGAAGTCAAACGTGATTAATATGGTCGTAAAAGATGGCTTGAGAGAGCAGTGCCCAGTTTTGCTTTCTTCTTCTTTAGCTGTGTGAGGTTTTTCTTCGTGCATGTGAGTAGCTTTGGGGTCGTAAACACTTTACATGCAAGGCTGATGGGGACTGCATTAGATCAGCAGTGTAAAGAGCCCACACACACCCAAAAAACAAAATCGAATATCCAAAGAAAACCAGAACTGAGCATCAGGCTTCTACACCTTATGTTTTAGCAGGACATTGATTGAACCGAACTGTTTTTCAAATGTATAAAGCGACCCATGTAAAATCAGCTGATAAAAAATAACTCCTAATAAAGCATTTTTCCACGTTTCTTCTTCAGCTGCGCATTACTGTCTATTCTGTGCCTGGTTAGAGTGTTCTTTTAAATTGAAAGGCAATGGGAAGTTTTTTTTCTGGTGAAAAGGATTTTGATCATTGCATTAAAGTATGGCACCTTCTGATTGTGTCCACTCACACCTTGAAGGCCCTTTCTGCCTGCTGGCAGTTTAATCTACGCAATGACAGCATGACCGCTGACTGGAACAGCTCCACATTGATCCATAATGAAGCTATTGGGTAATGGGTATTTGAATTGGGTATTTATGGACTAACCAGGGCAGCATCACACATGGGTGAAGTTACCAACAGGCAACATGCATACCTACCTCGCTCTTGACAGCTGAAATGCCCAGAGCTAAAAAGAAATGGGAAATAAAGAGGAGTATTCATCAGAAATGTTACCAGGGTGAAGAAAGCCAGGGTGTGTTGTTCTAAAAAGGATTTGGCTTGTAAAAAAAATTACATCCCTAATCAGCTGCATACAGTTTAACATCTGAAGCATGGCACCTGCATTTTACTTCCAGCAACATCTTTAATTATAAACTTTAGCTGAACTTTTAATCAGTTCTTCAGTTTGGAGCCTTGTAAACATCTCAGTAGCTCAGTCCAAGGTGCTCTACTCAGTGGCGGAGCTAGAAGGGGGGCCAGGGTAGCACCGGACCCCCCTGAAATCTGATTGGACCACCCAGG
>JAVLVB010001216.1:1486588-1515643 GCA_032876305.1 Orestias chungarensis | reverse complement strand
GTGTGTGTGTGTGTGTGTGTGTGTGTGTGTGTGTGTGTGTGTGTGTGTGTGTGTGTGTGAGTGAGGGGTGGGACGGTTGTTTTCTAGGACATGCTCTGAAGTCTGTTAGCTTTTCCAGGGAAGTCATATGCTTCTTTTTGGATCTTCTTTTAAAAAGCTGGCACTGTCTGTCTCCATGAGCCTTAGCATGCGTCGTGCCTGGCATCAGAGCTTTAACTACAAAGTGGCAGCCGTGGAAAATCCAGCTCACTGCTACCATAATCTGCATTACAAAAGACTGATAGCCTCAATGTGTTTTTGGCCGAGTCTAGCAAACTTTAGCTTTACATCTGTTTAATGTCAGATGGCAGCTGGATTTGCTAAAGACATACAACACCAGTGACACTATGTCTGCAAACCAAAAGCAATGCTCTTCTCTTACACATCTACTTACAGTTTCCCGGCCTCTGCTCTGACAGCTTGGTTCTAAACCAACGTCATAAAAACTTTGTTTTTGTGAAATCTGCTCTTTCTTTTAAAACTTGGATGCTACTTTGCTGAGTTTGCATGTTCATTTTCAGCTACATTCTGGAGCACCCACATGCCTGCCACTACCACTCAACAGCAGACCCTCCAGACATAGTTATAACCAACAAATAAAAGTAAACTGGCACAAAAAATGCAATACTAAATCCAGTTAGTTTTAAAATGATTTTATCTCTTTTTATATAACAAAGGCTATGTAGCCATTTAACAAATATGGCTCATATATACTCCAATGTCACTCTATTCTGAAAAAATATGGCCATTGGATACACACACAAATAAGCTCTACATTTATGTTTTACTGGTCCCTGCTGTGACATTTTCAATACACCAGGTTTGATCAAATTAACCTTATTAAATGATCATATTTAAATGTGCATGATTTCAATTTCTAGTTTTCTACAGTACAACTGTGCAAAGTTCTGAAAACCAGGAGCCTCTTATTTGTTTCATTCATTTATTCCATTGTATATATTATTTAAAACAAATCCGGCAGGCATTTTTTGTTTCTGGTATTTTTTGTCTTTCTCACATGGACATCTGTGTGGTGCTCGATGGACTGCTGGAGCTGCAGTCAGCCGCCAATACAGTCGTACTTCCACTGCTTTTTCAGCGAGCCGTAGACAATGTCATGGTTTGCACAAGGAAATCTGCTGTTCTGCAGTGTGTAAATTGAACTATCCTTCACACCATATTGTGTTTTAAATTTTTTAAATTAGTAGTCAACAAGCAACTAAGGAGAACATTGAAACTGTTTTAACTCAAAAGAAGGAGAAGAACCCTCTGGGTTTTATTCATATCTTGAACAAGAAAATAGATTGGCTAATAATCTATATTGTTTATTTTCAGGCTTGAATTAAATGCTTTAAATTAAATCCATTATTACCCCCATAATGAAAGCAAGATAATCTTTAAAACATCCTATGTGGACAGAACTCAGGGGACAAGCTGTGGAGCATTAGTAAAATCAGTGAGGCTATTAAAAACAAAAACAAAAAAGAAAGAGAGTTGATAGACTGAACTCTATAACAGTCTAATAATGTTAGTAGTGATGTTGTCTACCCTGTTCCAAGGAGCAAATTAGCTCATCAGGACAAGATTAAAAAAACAGAAATCCATATGGGGCTATAATTCATACTGAGTACTGGTTGTGGTATTATTATATGTGTTTCGTTCTGTTTATCAGGTCGAAGTTAAATATTATTATGCATCTAAATAAATGTGGTGAATAAAGCATAACTTCAAAGAAAATCATGCCACATGCTGCAAACAGCTAGTAGAACACGTTTAAGTGAATGTAGCATCGCAAACAAATTGCAATTTCCTACAACTGTGTCTCAGGACCAACATAGAACTGGAGTCTATTTTGGTGTAAACTGCGCAGCAATTTGACTGTAATGTCATAAATCAGAAAGAAAGAGGGACACAGTGGCAAAGTAAAAGCACTTTCATTTGGGGAATAATACCTACTAAAATATTTGAATTGCAACATAAACTGCTAGAAAATAAAGGACACAGGGTCACAGTTACGGACAGAATTTTATGTATGTGAACAATAAAGCATAAAAAAAAGTTAACTTACTCCTGGCAGGAGTTTAAAATATAGGGAAAAAAATGAAAAGCTGATTTTGTCAAACTTTTTGTCAGAAGTGGCAGTTTCGTGTTTATTTGGAGAATAATGTGACTTTAACGACGTAAGCCCACTTGATCCCTGTGTTTTTTTGACTGCTCCTCCGTCTCTCTGTGCGTTTATATGCAACGGGTGCAGGTCTCCCAGTTGCATCGTATCGGAGATCATTGTGCATCCATCAGTACGCCGTTAAGCAGTGGCCTGTGTGGATATGAAAGCGACTCACCCTTGTATTGCTGATCAATGCTCATAACCATTTAACGTCATAATCAACCATCAAGCAGCAGCAGCACATCAGCGCTAACAGCCTGGGGCGCAGACTGCAAGGTGCTGGGACACCCGTTGAGGTCCAGATGGGGGAGACGGGAGTAGCACTCCGCAGCGATGCCTCACCACCACGGTGACTGTGTTTGTGTCACTCGGCCACATGTGTGGAGAAACCCACGGTAAATGTCTCCTCTCACACACCATTAAACAAACACACACCATCAACCATTTACGCGGTGAAATAATGCTGTGTGCTCAGAGTGTGTATGATGTTCTGTTGGGGTCCGAGAGAGGAACGAAACAAGAGCGGAGACGGGGAGAGGTAGCTGTGTTGCAGGGGTATTGTCAGGGGAGGGTTTTACAAAGTAAGCCAATTTATACAAGGTATCCCAGCACGAATTAGCGGCTAATGACTCTATTAGCTTTCATTTTTGCACCGAGGAGATTTGCCTGCATAAATTAGAAGGCGATCATTGGCAAAGTGTCACAGCCAAAGGACAGTTTATAAATACAACAGCCGGGCCCTGTCAGCAGGACCCGGCGCTGATATAGACGTCTCTGCAGACTTTGTCGTTGAGCGCAACAGACTTGTGCCAGTCAGGTGGTGACAGGGGACTATGGAGGTCTCGGGGGGAGCTCTCTCACCATCGTCCCTGAAAAGGTCAACTTGACGTGGGCACAGCAAATTGACCTACCCCCTGTCGGCTCCACTGATAAAAATCAGATAAACTTAAGACCACTTATCGATCCAGGCTGCAGAGCCTTAGGCAAATGTTGGTCAAGCTTTCCTCATCCTGTCCTCTCTGCTTGTCCTTCTCGCATACGATTAAATGCACAAAGAATGAGGGACTGGAAGAGAGCGCAGAGGAAGTTGGTGGTGGAGAATAGAAAAGAAAAACCAGGAATCTTTGTTCCTCTTCAGAGGCGTAGGGAGGTAGGAATTATTAAGAGGTGAAAGGAAGAAAAGTGGAAGAGGACACAGTAAGATTAATTGCATAAATTTGAGCAAAGACAGGGAAATTTCATTAACCATGAGAGCACTTATTAGAGCTAAATGGTCAGAGAGAAGAGGGAGGAGGAGGGCCAGCTCTTAAGAGATGAAAGACAAAGATCTGCATTGTAAATGCTCCAGAAACGTAGAAGTTTCCCCCCAAAGCAGCCTGAAGTTGCAGAAACACACAAACGCCAAAAATGGGGAAAAAAGGTCAATTTTTACCGCTGCTGTTTATAAATAAAACAAGCCGATTCAAGGCGGAGAAGCCTCATTGCATTGTCCCAGTTGTGCTAATGCGGACGTATGTTAATGCACCTTTTTCTGAATAATCGATAACAGCTTGCGTATTGTGTGAATAAATTTGCTTTTTCCCATCATTCAACTCAACACAAGAACAGGAAAACAAAAAAGAAAACTCAAAGCAGAAGCGTTTACCTCCGGCATCACATCTGCTCTAAATTTAGGTTTCTCCTGATATGTCTAAACACTTTAACAACATATCGTAAACCTCTCACACCAAAATTTTAAAATGTCTGCTAAATATTGATAGAAATAGATATAAAGTGCAAAGAAAAACCCCAAATATTCTGTATTATTCTCTAAACCATAGAAATTGTTATGTGATACAGAGGCATGTAATAGAGTCCTGTTTGCAGTTACGATGTAGGAGCGAAAATGTTTAAGAGGGTTGTCCGACCGAGTGGGACCGCATACAAAATGAGAGGAGTGGCTGAAAACCAACACAGCGCATTAACCAAACCACAAGCTTCTATTTATCCATCATTTAAATTCAGGTCACCTAACTAAAACAACTTCTGACATTCTTAAATTGTTTTTGAGGAAAAGTATACGAGACAAGCTAAACTGAGTAAAATAGGATTGGGTATGAATACAAATAAATCATTTTATTGTTAAGCCAGAGGACAGACAGAGCTAAACGCATGAACAGGAGTGCAAGTTCACCCGCTAGTAGCTCAGTGATCCTAAACATACAACCAGAGCCACTATGGAAGGGTTTATATCAAACAATGTTGATTGTGTATAAACTATTCAGTCACGGCCCAGGCCTCAATGAATGTAAGACTCTGTGACAAGATATGAAAACTTCTGTTTACTCCATTCAATCTGACTAGGCTGGATGTTTTTTTTTTTAGGAATAAGAATGTGAAGAAACAGGCTTAGATGTGCGAAGCTGGTACATATGGCTCAAGCGCTTATCGCAGCAGCATTTTCAGCAACAGGTGATTCTGCAAAAGGAGCCCAAACACAAATGCATGCCACAATCTTCAGATTTGCTTTTGCAAGCAATGCTCATAGACATTTATAATTCGTCTTCAATTTGGCAACTAAGCATACATAATACAATGGTTGTGGTATAAAATTGTGAAAAACTTTGAGGGATATGAATAAGTTGGCCAGACGATATAAAAGGGCATGTAAGAAAAAGTTCATGTGTTACAATTAGCCAAAACAAAGAACAATAAACTTTAAACCTTCACAACTGCAGATAAACTTGGTGTATTTTGAAGACGCCAAACCAATGCGGAGGGAAGACATGGCGGGGACCCAATGCAGGAAGGACGCAGTCGAGCAAAGGGCCAGGAGTCAAAGCTGCCGGGGAAAACAGGCTGCTGCGGGGAGACACAATTAGAACAGGAGGAGTGAGGGGTAAGGTAAAGAGGTGCAGCACATGTAGATGGCAATACTTTCACCTCAGCAGTCACACCGCACATCCTCTGCGGTTTCACTCAGCATCCCTTTGCCAGGCTGTGTCTGTCGGCTGCCCTCTGCACCCGCGATATCTCCACACTTCCTCCCTCAGTCTCCTCCCCAGGCACACACACACACACACACACACACACACACACACACACACACACACACACACACACACACACACACACACACACACACACACACACACACACACACACACACTTACAAGCTCGGGACTTTTAAGCTGATGTCTCACAAGTCCCTTCGCCCCTCTCTAAGGAGGGAGAACATTACAGCTCAGGGCAGAGAGGCACTGATAAGGTGACAGGGGTGTGACATGAGCCGGGAGAGGGGTGCGTGTGTGTGTGTCTGTGTGTGTGTGTGTGATGACCTCAGATAGCGTGCACTTCAGCGGAGAGTGTGCGTGTGAGAGTCGTGGTCGTTAGGGTGTAAAGTGGGAATGATGAGGGTAACCCCGTTATCAGCTCTGTCTGTGTCAGCACCTCCATCTGGTCTCAGCTCTCCTACAACAGTGTGACACTGTGTGTGTGCGTGAGTGTGTGTGTTAGCCGTGACAGTTGTCTGGTGAGCAGGAAGTGCAGTCTGGGTCAGACTGGTGGCACATGTAAAATGCCTTTCTCAAATAGTCTGTGTGCTTTTGGTGTATGTAAGAGAAAAAGACACACTTGTAAAAAAAACTTGTAAAAAACTTAATTTTGTTTTTTTTTCTGATATTTTAGTTCTAACCTGATCCGTCCTCATTAATCTTGTCTCTTCTGTTTAATCTGTTGAGGTTAACTTTCTCACAACTAATCTGAATGCATGACTCAAGTATGAAATAGCTGCAAATCCAATCGGCAGGAGGTGAAGAACAGCTCTAGTCCTCTACTGCCAACTACTGGAGGAAGAAATCAACTGCGGAAACTTGCAGAAAAATGACCCTCTCCTCACAACATCTGCTGTGGATGCAATTCTCGAAACTTGAGACAAAATTCAATGAATTTTTGCTTTTTATGAGGGCAATGTTAACCAATGTTGTTCTAAATGCACAATTATGTTTAGAAGAAATATTCTACCTATTTTTCACATGATTCATAAGACAATTTTTTTTTTTAGACCAGTAAATATTAAAATATTTGTAGTTAACTCTATTTCCTTTTGTTGAGATGTTGGGCTTTATAAACTAACGCATGGTAGTTCATAATTCCAAGGTAGATGTGAAATGATTCAAGTTCAAGTGTGGCGTGCATTTGAACAAAGATCCTGTTTTACTTTGCTGGCTTGATGTCTGACACTGTTGTCCACCTAGAAGGTGAAGCTCCACCATGCAGTCAAATGTCTTATTTCTTTCATCTGTGACAGGTTTTCTTCCAGGATTGCCCAGCATTCACCAGCATCCATCTTCTTGCCAATCCTGGCCGGCTACTCAGTTCGATTCACATCAGATCTAAAAATTGGTTAAGCTTCCTTTAAAAGTAATTATATATAGACGCAGAAGAGAAGAATCCTCATAGCATGTTTCTTTCAGTATGAGACCGTGTGGTAGTTTATCTCCACACAGGCCAAAAAAAATTTCAATTTTGGTTTCATGGGACCCGGCCATCTCTTTTCACACATTTCCTGTGTCACTTAGAACTTCTGATGACTTTCTTTCCAGACTAATAGTTTTCAAGTCAACAGCTTCTCCCACCGGAGATGTGAATCTGATCGAAAGTTACCATTGTCCTCCTGGTTGCTTTTCCAATCAATGCTCGCCTCCCCTGCTTTTTCAGATAAAGTGGTCATCAATGTTTGGGTACCATTTTCTTTACGCTTTGGGATGATAACACAAATTGAACAGTACTCTGACAGTTATTTTAAGTCTGGCATGTGGTTTTGAATCTATTGTTTACCTTTCCCAACAAACCTGAAACTTATATAACAAAAAAGCAGGTACAGGAAAAGGTGGTAAACACAAAAGAACATCAGATTTAAGACATGTTATTTTGCTTGGTATTCTGTACACCAGTCAATATTCTTGCCCAGGTCTCAATTAAAAAAAGGAGACTATATCTAAGGGGAGTAATTGATATGATAAGCGTTTAAAAAAAATAAACACCATTTATACTTATCCTTCCACGTCACAACGATGGTCTAGTTTGTGTTAATCTGTTGCATGAAATCCGACCACAACATGTTTAAAAAGCTCAGTTTACATGAAAAACTTTGCAAAGAAATGCAACTAATAGTTCAATAATTTTAGTTGACTGAACAGATCTTTTTTTTAAAAGGCTTGACCAAACAAAGCGTAGGCAAATGATAAATATTTTGAAATATTGATAAAAATCACTGTAAATAAAACATCGCTTTGATTGCAAGGGGAGATCCCTGCAGGCCCATTATCATTCAAGTGCATCTTTACAGTGAAGGACACAGCCAAGCCTGTGCAGAGCTTTGTGCCGTGTTGTGTGTGTGTCAGTGTTTATAAGTAAAATAAATAAATGAAATAAAATAAGACTCAGTACAGCAAACGTAAGATACAGAGAACAGGTGCACAGGTGCCTGCGTGGTTTCACATAAACAGAGCTGCTTGAATACGTTTCAGTGGAACCAAGAGAGCACAGTAAGTCTTTTCTTTTGTCTTTTTTAGCTGCAACAGGCAGTAAAAAGATGCAAATAGGCTGGGTAAAATATCAGTCTTTTTTATTTCTTTATTTTAAATCTAATAGTGATGATGCAGTATCACTCTTCTCAATAAACCGCGGCAGTAAATGGATGCTGGATTTCTACATAACCATATTCTGACCAGAAGGTTAAGTGTTCCTGATAGTTATAAATGAGAAGAGGGACATTACTTCTGTTTATTGACGTGCCTCTCTCTCTGGGCCACCTCCACTGATTCCAGTAATATAACACTCAGCGCGCCTCGCAATGTGATTAGACAGTGAAGCGCGCCCGACAAGTCCGAGCCGTGAACTCTTCACCCGGCCGGGACACTGACTGCACAGGAGGGAGGCGTGGCCTGTCCGCGAAGCAGGAAGTACCTCAGTGCGGCTGCGCGCTTCTTTTTTTTCTGTTGAAGCACCGGGAGCGCGCGTGAGCTTCTGGAAGGTTTGCACGTTCAAGGGTGCCATCTAGCGACGGAAACATGCAACGACGCCTTAGGGCTGCCTTAAAAATGCAGAGGCAGGTCGAAATTTAAGCACTAATACATTTTTATTAAAATAGCAACAAAAATAAGGCGGGAACGAAATTCAAATGTTTTTTTTGTGTTGTTTTTATGTGAGTGACTCTTTTTAAATAGGCAAAAATAGGCTGTCTGACCAAGGCAGCAGGTTCTAAAGGCCTAACAGACGACTAAAAGTAAACGCTATTTAAGTAATTTGCACCATGAACATGTTTTCTCTTGCTTGCTTCCAAGTCGAGACTTTCCAACTGCAAATTACAGTTTGTAAATAAATCAAAGGCCCCTTTTTAGAAGGACAAATTTCATCCTTGGTGGTTGAAAAACAAATTAAATTAAATTAAATTAAATCAAACCTAAGCCTAGAATTATTTTGAACTGAGCCTAGATTCTTTATAACACAGTTTTGGGGCAATTATAATTTTTTTTTTACTATTTCTAAATACACCACAATCTGCATTTTGGGTGCTTACTATCATAAGAACCCCATTTGGGCTGATTCACACACAAAAAATAACTCCATCTAAACTTCCGAGAGCACGTATATTTTGCCCTGAAAGCTCTAAATGCACTTATAACTTTCCGATAGCAGTAATAATTTACGACACTTTGTGTTTTAATTGAATTTTGTAGGTGAATGACATTCCTTTAATATGAAATCCTCCTTCAGGATACTGCAGGTAATACTTTGTTGTTTAACCCTCTTTTTGTAAGCTAAATGCATAAATGTAAATATAAGGACTGAATTATTCTAAACACACTGATTTCCCTAAAATAAAATAAAAATGTAATTGCAATCCTATTGTATGAACAAAAAGGAGAAGGTGCCCGCTTCTAAGTTAACTAGTGGTGGATGCAACTCTTGGACTGAGCAAAAAACCGTTCATCATTCTTCTTTCTGTTTTTTCTCTTCTTTTTTATTTTGCCTTCACTATTTGTTAGGTGTCAGTACAAACTCCTCTTAAACAAAGCAGCCGCTTTTTTTATCTTCATCATTATTTTTGCATAGTTGAAATGCAATTGTCACCTGGAAGAGACTCAATTTTCCTTTTAACACAGTTAAAATGATTCACTGGGTGGCCTCAGATTCAATTATGTAGTATCTGTTATGTATAGATAAGTAAACTAAAATGGAACAATAGTTGTTCAGTCCGTTTGGCAGACAACACAACTTTGACTAAAGACCCCAAAAAATAAACAACTGCATTGTTCAGTAATCGTGAAGTAAATTGGTCACATGAAGTGTGGAAGGTCTGTTTTAACTCGTAAATCCATTATAGAGTCTGATTAACTATTGATCTAAAGTATATCTAAATACAGGGAAATCCTGTATTTACAAAAGAAGATGTTTAGCCGTCCGTACAAAGCTTTAGTTTAGGACAGAGGGTAACAAAATGAAAGCAAATCAGCTATAGAAAGGCTTAGCATAGGCATGAATTGGCCCTGTCAAAGTTCAGCGTTTCATCCAAATAAGAATCCAAATAAAGAAACTTCCTGTTCGCTTACAATTTCCATCCAAAGTGACTGAGTTTGAACAAAAAGGCATTCAGAGGCCAAGGTTTGCAGAGACAAATCCTGCAAAGAACTTGTAGCTGTATTTATAGTAAATTGTGGTTTTACACACTGTCGCCTTTGGGGGGGTGGGGCTGAACCCTAATACATGTCACAGTTTGTGTTGGTCTGTACATCATTCACTGGGGTTAATATTTGTAAAATGTCAAAATGTGAAAAAGTTTTAAGCGGTCTAAATACTTTTGTAAGGCACTGTATAGTTTCACTGTCCCAAAAAATGTACAGTAGGATTTCGAAAATTCCGGCTATCATTATTATTTTGTGAATAGTGCTGCCCACATTAGGGTCCAATTTCATAAAGCAAATACCAGGCTTGAGTACAAAATGTTATTTAAGAGTCATAAAGCAAACTGAACATCAGCCATTTTGCAGAAAAACAGAACGGAAACAGGGATGCTTTCCTGTTTTCTTCTCACAGCAGGAACTGTGTTCCCTTCTTTCAGCAGTTTACATCAATTGTAAACATACATGTCAAAGGCCAGGAAACATACGCGTGATTCGTTTCCAAAGTGCATTTTTCATTGGTGGGAATGTAAAAATGTTTATTAGGATCATTTAATTTAAACCACATTCAGAAGCTTCCTTTCAAAGCCTCATTTAAAAGTGAATTTACAACTTTCTCTGCTCATAGCCACAACGCAGCTGAGGACATTTCATCTTATTCAGTTGTGTTTATATAATCTGAGGTGTTATGGCATCAATATTAATACATTTAAATGTTGAGGGCTTGACAAAAACCTCAACCCAATTAGAAATAATGTCAAAATGTAAACTATTGTCACACTGTGAAAGAAAACAGCATTTTAAAGGAGATGATAGCAATGGACTAATAATATTTTAAGCCTCTTAAATCAAGGTGCTATACTAAACTTTGGCCTGTAGGTGGCAGTAGAAGACAAAGAGTGGAATCACTCAGTAAACTAGCAAACAGCTTTTAAAGGATGTTTCTAACACACTAACCTGGTGCTGACATTTGGGAAAGTTTCACTTAGATAAACTTATTTAAAAATGTTGTTTCTATATATTTAGATAACCTGAAAGTTATACGGTGCTGATAAGAAACTTGATATGGACACGTTTATCACAAAAAATAAAATAAACTGCATGTACTAATTAAAGAATGCACTTAGATTACTCTGTCTAAGGTGTGTAGTCCTGTTAAAAGCCAGGTATGCAAATCCAGCCCACGGGCGTATCATTAAATTACAGGGGCTCGCCTGTACATCAATTCATATCTGTCTCCCTCCGCCGCCTCAAATTGATTCCCATCTAATTCCATTACAAGCAGCTAAAACCTGCATCCGTGATCATCTGCACATAAAACCTATAATTGACAATCCTCTTCGACTGTCGTCAAATTAGTGCAGATTAAATGCAGCGTGCGCGAGCGCGCGCGTCAAAGCAGACCATAATTATGAACTGTTTACAGCAAAGAAAGAAGGGGGGTGGGGTGGGGGGTCTATGGGGTGAATGGGGGGGCACATTGGTTAATGGTGTTGTTTATTGTGTTGCAGGAGTCCCGCGTTTCCGGCGCATCAATCCTCGTGTCAGTGCCTGGGCCTCGGCGTCGCCCGGGAGTGATGGCCGCGCGGTGATTATAACGGAATAAAAGGGACGTAATGAAGTGCTTTCCGCCCCGTTATTCTCATACATGCCCGACTGCTGTCAGCCTTGACGCTCCTCTCCCACCCCCACCCGTCCTCCCTGTCTCCAGCTCAGACTCTCCCTGGAACTGTTCTTTCTGCCCTCTTTCGTGTCCTCTTTGCAACAAAATTTGAAATAAAAAAACAAATATTTTTGCAATATTTTCGGGGGGAAATCAGCTATGCAGTGGTGTCGTTTGTTTTTTTGTTTTTTTTTGCTGTCTGTAATTCATTAACATAGGTGCCATTTTTATATGCGTAAACTAGAGAGGGTGCGAGGGGGACTAATGGGACAGGTTGGTGGTGATTAATTTTGGAAATAGAGAGTAGATTGTAGTAATTAAACAAAACAAGGTAAAGCAAACGACTTGGCTGCAATCTGGGCCCCGCAGGCTAGAGAGCACATGGATCTACCCACTGCCAAGCAACCATTTATTTACCCTTATAAAGATGCTACAGGACTGGCTGAGCTTCACTGCCTTGTTTCTGCACAGATCTGTGTGTCTTAGCATTTATGCCGAAGAAAACAACCCCACCATAATAGCTATCATTGGATTTTTTTTCTGAAGAGGTGGGTCAGTGCATTACCACAGACCTCCCCTTGTCACACACATTTGTCCCTGCCTTTTGTTTATTCAGCCTAGGAAAGACTTCCTGCATCATCTCGCTGAACATTTGAAACTACAGCCAACCTAAGAAAAGCACAGATTTGATATGGACATGTAAAAAGAAATATTTATAGGGACCCTATTTTAGCAGTAGTTAAATCTCAAATTATGCTATTTAGTTTCCACTAAAAAAGTTCACTCATGTTGGCATGCAGCTTTCTTGAAACTTAACGTGTTACTGACAGCTAAACCTGCGTTTTCATTCATTTTGCTCATTTATTTTCTGACCACCTAAACACATATGTGGTGCGTACTGAAATATTTATGTATAAAAAGATGTTTAAAGAAAACATTGAAAAGATGAACAGTGAACATTCAGAACCATGGCACAAAAGATACAGACATAATTCAAAGATATGACAGGAAATTGATGTTTGACACAAATTAGATAAACCTCTATCAGACCTTTTCCATGTCCACCAGTTCACAACATTTTTGTGTTGCATTCCTAATGTTCTATTTACATTCAAAATTAGAATCAGCAGGAGAATCAGAAACTGGTACCTTTGAGGCAAATGTTTGTGTGCCCTGCCTCTAACCACATATTTGCATTCGCACTGGTAGGGCCATCCGTTTCGTGTCATACTGTTGATGGTCTTTTTCCGCTTTACTGGATAAACACCACGCCAGGCGATGGAGAGCGAGATTCAGAGGTGCAGAACACAGAAACTGATGGGACCAGATTAATTATCACACAGACACAAACACACACTCACTTATATATATATATAGAAGTTTAGATGTTTTTTTATTTATTTATTTTTATTTTCTGCAGCTTCATACCAGAGGACATTTTCCCACCCTGTTCAGTATGTGTGTTATTTTTGAAGTCAGTCAACCATCATCTTAATCTGGTCTCTTCATTTCAGCCTGGCGCTTCGAAGGGGAAAGCTGTGTGGGAGCTGTGTGCGCATATAAAATTGCTTACATTATATGCTGCAATGTTTTTCCAATGGGCTGGAACATATTAAGCTGAAAATGAATAGCGGGTCTTCTCGACACCATGTTGCGTGGTGCCTAAGCCTTCACTTCCTCTTCTCTTGGTGCTCCATCATGACGACAGCTGTCACTTTTATTGCCTGTGTATGTCTCTGCCTGTGTGCATATACTATGTTTGGACCATATACTTGAGAGCATCTGTATTTATGTAACTGTGCCTGCCTGCTCTCGCACAGCCATGTGCGACTGCCCTCTATAAAAGATCATGTGTTGAGACAAAAGATCACATCTGTCTGACTCCTGCTGGAAGGGAAGTCATGCTCATCTATTTGTTTTACTATGCTCATACAAATCAGCAAAACATATAAATGATGCTCATACAGCTGATTATCATAAATAAGGCGTCTTTTGTATCGCCCAGAAGGTGAACTGTGTGTGCTAGTGGTCACATATAAATATTTATACCTGTGCATGTGTGCTTGCATGGAAAAGTGTGTGTGTGTGTGTGTGTGTGTGTGTGTGTGTGTGTGTGTGTGTGTGTGTGTGTGTGTGTGTGTGTGTGTGTGTGTGTGTGTGTGTGTGTGTGTCAGACGGTGGCTCATTGGTATGCCGAGCGTCTCCGATTCCCCTGTGGTGCTGGGATAGGAAGCATCTGTCACCTCTGCAGAAATCCAGCAATGCTGCCGACTTAACCCTTAAAGTGCTGCATCACCTGAGGGCTGCCATTAGAGAGAGAGAGAGAGAGAGAGAAAGTTATTCTTGATTGTAAGAATATGGCTAGCAATCTCTCTCTCTCTCTCTCTCTCTCTCTCTCTCTCTCTCTCTCTCTCTCTCTCTCTCTCTCTCTCTCTCTCTCTCTCTCTCTCTCTCTCTCATTTGTATATTCGTTTGTTGCAGACAACTGTATATTTTTCTGATGTTGAGTTTTATAGAAAAAATACATCTGATATATATATTATTTTGGTTTAAACAATACTTGGTGTGAATAAAGGCAGTTGCACATATATTTGAAGCCAATGTGATCAGAATGGATTAATTTCATGACATAAAAGCTTTTTAAAATTAAGTCAGAATATTATATAATGTGCTGATACCACTAAAATAAAACAAACTGCCTAAATCCTTGTTATAATCATTAGTTGTCCATTGTGGTTGTTGGTTTGTTCTCTTTGAGTTTGGTTTCAGTTTAAGACATCTACTTTTTAAACGTAATCATTGGAAATGCTCATCGAAATGATGCAAAGGAGTCCACTCCGAAGTCTCTAAGTGGCACACATTGGATAATGTCCAAAGGAACCTCCTATCTGGTGTCAAAACCGCTTAAGTGACATTATTTAATGAGGATGAACCACCGTTAAGCTCTTCACACTGCCTCTAAGGTGGAGGATTAGTTATTCTTCTGATAAAGCATGTTTCAACCTGGTGTTTGCTGAATCTTGTTTCATTTGGTCATGATCAATATTTCATATAACAGATAAGACTAAGAATGAGACTGACAACTCTATAACATCACTTTCTGTCTTAGGTTTATCACTACAGACACAATGCATCTACAGCATCAGTTCCCTGCCCATTGCTATCACGTCTCAGGAGCAAGATACCAAGATGCTTTACCTCTTTATCCAAGATCCTGGCCACTTTAGACTTGGTTACGAACTGTTTGGAAGTTTGCTGAAGACCATGGCATTTCTAAAAGCAAAAATGTATATCTCTCAACAACAACTTTTGATACTGAGGATGCCCTGGTAGAGTGTAGAGGTGGGATACTGTTCATTTTATTAATGTTGGGTAATCTGAGTCAGTCCCTAAGAGTATTAGGTACACTAGAGTTGGTGACTGTGGCTCCCGAGGTGTGTGTTCATCCTGAAACCAGTGGGTTGTTGGTCTAAACCAGGGGTGGGCAACTAAAGTCTTCAAGGGCCGGTGTCCTACAAGTTTTGAATTTATCCCTGATTCACCACACCTGAATCAAATGGCTGAAGCTCCTCCCCAGTATAAGTGAAGTTGTCTGGAGTTGTGCTAATGACCTGATTATTTGACTCGGGTTTGTTAAAGCAGAGACACATCTAAAACCTGCAGGACAGCGGCCCTCAAGGACCGGAATTGCCCACCCTTGATGTAAACCATTTTCATGCCCTTGGACCAGACAGTTCACCCGCCTTGCACGCTGGTGGTGGTTAGAGAGTCTGTGCAGCTGATTGTATGGCAGCCGTGCGTCTGTCAGTCGGCCTCTGGCACCTGTGGCTGCAGTGTAGCCCACCACCATCTGCGCACCTATGACTGAATGTACTACGACGTCTCGTAAAATTTAAATATACGTGTAAAAGTGTGTCATCACACATAAAGTGACATATTCCAGGCCCCTTTTTTCTAGTAGTTTAGGTGAGTATGGCTGGCAGATAATAATAGTGTCAAAATATTTGAATGCTGTGAAAAGGGTTATTATTCATGGTGTTACACCTTAATCAGCTATTAACTCTCAAGGCTTCCTGAGCCATTGCCCAGTCTCTCATTATTTGTTGCACAATCATGTGGAAGACTGTTGATTTTACAGATGTCCAGAGGCCAGTCATTGACACCCTTCACAAGCAGGGTATGTCGCAGAAGGTCAATGCAGAAGAAGCTGGTTGTCCACAGAAATCTTTATCTAGCATATTAAGACAAAGCTAAGATGAATGGGTAGGAAAAGATGCACAAACACTAGTAAGAAATGCAGCCTTGAAAGGATTCTCCAGCCAAATCAATTTCAGACATAGATGAATAGTAGACTTGGGCTATAAATGTCATATTCCCAATATCCAGCAACTCCTGAACCACAAACATCAGGCATCTTACCATAGTTATAGAAAAAAAAGAAATGGGCTGTTGCTCCATGGCCCAAATTGCTGTTTTCAGATAAAAGCTAATTCTTTATTTCAGATTTTACATGACCTAAAGGCGAATATGAAAGCAATCTGGGCTTCTATTAACCATATGCTATGCAATATGTCACAGAGCAATGATGCGGTAATTCATGCAACATGAAGCCTAATCAAGTACGTAGTATAGAGAAATGGACGGACTTTTCTCAAGTCTGACATTGGTACATAAAACACCTGTTGTTAAATGGTCTTATTCATTATACTAACTTTCTGAGACATTTATGTTTTAGTTTTTGTTACCTGTAAGCCCTCAAGCATTAAAATTGCAGAAAATAAAAGGGTAAAATATTGTTGAATATGTGTAAACAATCTCTATCAGATGAATGTTTCACTTTCTGAGATGAAAAACAATTTTTTTTTTACTTTTAAACAGTATTTTATGCCATTATTGTTTTTGGTTTTTTGGTCTGATCATTGCTGCAGAAATAATTATATGGTAGCAGCTAACTTTGCTAACTTGCACCTTGTGTTGTTTAATGCTAAAAAATGAAAATGACTTTTGCTTCACGGCATTTTAAATGCACATGAAAGGTTCTCTATTTGCCTTATAGCATTATAGATTAGGTTGTATCAGAGTTATTTTGAATGTAGGATTTTGGTCTTTTTACTCCACAGAGTAAAAGACACAATATGTTTCTTACTAATGTTATTGGCTGCTTAATATGTAACACGGTGGACTAATGTTTTATCGTCAGTTTCTGCAGACCTTCACATCAACAAAAAATTGTTCTTAGCGGGTCACTATTAAAAAAATAAACGTTTAAATTGTCAAGACAGGACTAATCAAAATTTCTCTTTTAAAACCGTTTATTCTTAAAGTTTGTCTTCAGACTTTTGTGCCATTTGGCATCTGGATAATGTTAATAGAACAAAAGAAAAATGAAGTATGCATTTTTAATTCCAACAAGTGAGTGTGTGTGTGAGAGGGATTTTGTCCTTTGGGTGTCATTGAACTCTAATATAAATCAGCTGGCTGTGTGAGCGCTGAACTGCAGTAAATTAGCTAGATTTTAATTGTGTCTGTAATAGATGGCTATAATTAGTCAAGGCTCTTCTTCAACCTTTACAGCCCTGATATAATCATCTTCCATCCAAACTATACATCCTTTTAGCATCTCAATTTTTCCATTCTTCACCTCTCTGGAGCCTGAGGGGACAGAAGAAGTCTCCTCCCTCTCCTCAAAGGATCCCCCAAACACAGAAACCCCCCACTTCAATCCCTGGAAATCCTGAACCCACAAAAAGAGTTAATTCATCTTCAACTCATCTTCAGAGTAATTCCCCGCTTTGTACAGGAGTTTATAAGTAAGTTTTAAGTTTGGAATATCTTTTTCAAATCGGGTCACAGGTCGTCTTGTTTCAAAATTATGCTGAGATAAATTTCTATTTTTCAGACTTGCCTTTATAATGTTGTGTACAAAAAAAGTTATGCTCCTCCTAACAACAGAATAATGCACCTGATTCTGCTGTTTATCTTTATTTCTTGAACTATGAAGCCTCACTTTATAAAACTGTCTTCTGGGACATTTGGTTTACCTAACAGAGTTCCCTGGATAAACCTCTGCCTATACAGTGTGTAATGGTACATGGAGTCATTTCAAAAATCTTTGGTATCTTTCAGTTATTTTCAGTTCAGAACAAAGACGACTTAAAACACTTGTTTCTCAAAAAGATCTATACAAATAAAATATCCTTTCTTAGACCTTTAGAAAGCAGTAGTTTCTAACTTCTATTCAAGCTTCCTAAAGTGTCCTTGGACGAGATACTAAAGCAGAATTTGCCTACTTGTAGTGTAAAAGTGGTTGCAACGGGAAGCTGCTAAGTATGTTCATTCTGTTTGATGCACATGTACCAAACAAATGCTGTGTACTGTTAGAAAACCTGGTATTTTAATATCGCACATGCACCCTCGCTTCTCTCAGCTTGCCCCGGGTCGGCTGTGGCTAGAATGAAGCATGTCACAATTAGCACACTAAAAACCATATATATATATATTTTGCACAAGAAACCAGGCTTCTGGACAGTTCCTTCAATCCAGTAAATATATTTGAATGTGAAAAAACAAATATCGATTCTCCTCTTTTTTATAACAGCCCACCCCTGGTTGTCAACTGTTCATTTTTAGAAAAGTACTGGTTCTGCAGACTTGGACCTAAAACTAAAAGCAGCCTTATCTTAGAAATCACAACCTCCCTCTGAAATCTCTAATGTACCTAATCACTAACAAGTGTGAGTGACAGAGGGGCCATAACAATGGGATCTGACATACCTGATGGGCTTCACCCGATAAAGCCGGACAAAACTGAAAAATGTTGCTGCAGGGAGATCCATGCACTGATTAGGCCGCCGTTCGATTCCTCCGACCGCTGATTCATCAGTGTCCAGCAGCACCTGTTTAGCGGGTTCTCCGGTGTCAGTGTGGTCACATTGTTGCAGGGACCTCGCCAATCTCTGTCCCGCAGAATTAGCTTCTCAAAGAGTGGGGAGCTCACCCTTGCCCCTTTCGAAAGCTAAACACATGAATGCAACAGAGGCCTGCCCCCAGAATCCCAGCGATAAATCTGGCAGAGGGTTAACACTAACCCTTCCTGATACAAACAGACCATACATAAGTACAAATGAAACTGAACACACACAAACAACCTCGCGTTAGTCTATTCTGAGATATGACCCCTCCATGGAGTTCTTTGGTCACCAATCAGGACCACTTTGTCAAGGCACAGGTAAGCGTGACGACTCTAATCCCTGAGCAATCGGCCGGTCATTCATCACCGCCTTGGGAAGGAGAACAAGAGGAGGGGTAGTGCAGGAGAAGTAGACAAAGGAGGGGGGGCAGTTTGACACAGACAGGGGCAGCGGTGCAGACAAATGGCCACCAAAATTCTGTATTAATCAGCAACTGATTTGCTGCCCCTTTAAAGCCAATACCACTTAAAGACTTGAGAGATAGAGGATAAGGAGGAGGATACAGGATGTAAGGATGGTGGAAGGTGGTATCTAAAGAAAAAACTAAGCAAGACAACAAAGAGAATAAAGAAAAGAACAAGAAGGGGAACGAAAACAGGAATGTACCACGTTTCACTCTGCTGTTGCATTAGGTGCTCATGGTGTGACACAGTAAAAGTAACCCCCCCCTGTTGATTTGTCACTGGAGTTGATCAATAGCTGTGATGGAAACAGAATCAGCTCAGATGGATTAAACGTCCCAGTGGCTCTGACGTTATTTTCCCATTAAGAGAAGGCTAATCATTACCTCGCGAACACACAAAACACGCACACACAGCAACGGCATACGTTCATACACACACCCAAGTTCAGAGCATTTTGCACATCCATGCATTGCAGTGCACTTTCATATCAGCCTTATCAACATGAACGTGACTTTTACAGACATAAAGGCAGGCCTGACAACACACAGACGCACACAGATACATAATATACACACTCAGCGCCTTAAGAAAAGGCCTGACCAAAGTGTGACTGTATTGATCTGAGCCAGGTTCCCTCAGCAACATCACAGCAAGCTCTGAAACAAAATGCTACACTTATCACTTTAATTGACAAGAATGTAGCATTTTACATGCTCACTTTTAATCAGCCTGCTTAGAAAATGTTGTAAAAGTCAAGGAGATGGTGATCAGCCTGAGTAAGTGCCAATTATGGTCAATGTCATTTGTGTAATTTATTGCAAATTAATTTAGCCCAATTTTGTTTTATTGACTAGACCTTAAAGACTGTTTACCTACATAAAAAATAGTATTGATGCTTGATTAAAATTATAATGTAATGGTGATTTGTGGAATATGAAGAGATAAGCACCCAGACATTGAATTTGGAGCATAATTCCCAATAGGTGATGAAAGGTGGGAAGACTGGCAGCTCATCACAAGGCATGAGATCAAAAACCATGCAAAAATATTTAGCCCTGGGGTCAATACATACTTTGTTGGATCATTGAAAATTAACACAAGTGAAGAGATAAAATATACTTTAAGATAAAACTTAACCAGAGACTTCCTTTGAACTAAACATTCATTATTCAACCTTCATTATTTACAGATTTTCCTTTTCACTGAATTTTCTGTAGAATGTAACCATATAGATGTTCCATTAGATCAATATGTTTTATAAAGAAAACACAGTTTGGATCGCTGTAATACCTGCATGCAATGCTACTTGACACATGCTGGCACTCGCAAAGCAGACAATCTAGAAGCACCATTTGTATAACTTGGAGAGCCGCGAGCGCAGACACAGAGCCGAGCGCGAGCAGAGTGAGCTGAACGAGCAGTTTGTCAGAGTTGAGCGCGTGTCCGAGCACCTTTGAGCGAGCGCGCGCACCTGAGATTCAAACGCACACGTTTACAATTATTGCTCCTTCAGATAGCTCCGTGCCCCCAAACCGGGTGGCACCAAAATCACGCCATAACTTCCCAGCTCCTTTTGGGAAAGGGGAAGGGAAATCACTTATTAATAGTAAAGAAATTGAAAAATGGCAAAAAAGGTGGAATGAAGATAAGAAAGGAAGATTATATAAAGTACAAAAGTCAATATTAATTAGAAATATTAATATTTGAAACCGAAGGGAAGAAATAATAATGATCAGATTAAGAGTAGGTCATACCTATTTAAATGACATTTTATATTTAATAGGGAAGAAAAATAATGATAAATGTGAAGGATGTGGAGAGAAAGAAAATGTAGAACACGTATTGATGAACTGTAAAACATAAGAACCTGAAAGGGAGAAATTGAGAAGAATGGTTGGAAGGACAGGTCAAGCATGGAGTCTTAAATTAATATAGAGAAATGAAGGAAACATAATGGATATTTAGACATTAAGGAATCATTATTTATTTATCTTCAGAATACAAAATAAAAAATAGAATTTGACTGACGTAAAATTATGTTGCTAGTCACTCATGCTCCTGGCCCGGCCCTCTGTCGAATTTTAGAACCATTCTGGCCCGCAAGATAAAAAGTTTGCCCAATCCTGGCTTAGATGGTTTTCACTGTACATATCAAAGCATATTTAGGTACACTTTGTGTATGAAATATTAGAATATGGAAAATACGTGTTTTTAAAGACGTCGGGCAAGCTAGAGGTGTGTAGAATTTTTGTATGTGTACAATTTTGCTACAATATTTTTGAAAGAACGGGTCATTTTGAGGAGATGGAGATGTGTGGTATTATCACTGGATACAATCAGTTCAATAAATATACTGACAAAATATTCTCCACATTAAATATTCAACAGTCTAGGGTTAGAGGTTTTACAACAAAAGAGAAGCAAAAAAGTGGTAAATCACTAAGATGGGGGTGTAGGTGCCGAGGTGGTGGCCTTTCAGCGGAGTCAATAGCTACAAAGCTCCAAACCTCATGTACCATTCAGAATAGCTCAAGAGCACATAAAATTCAGGCCTCAATGTCTTGAAGACTGGATTTGAAGATCCATTCTTTTTTTTGTTATTTGCTCCAATGAAAAAAGATAGCACAAATTCACAACAAAAATTATCTAATAGCACTTTATAATCCAATAATACATAACAACTCTAAGTCATACATACATTCCCATTCAATCGTAGGTAATAAACAATGCAGTGAAGTTTAGTTTATTATTTAAAGTACTTAAAAAAAAAGGTTTTAATCAAATTTACTTCTATTTTGACCAGGATGTCTTGACATTGGCAGTCAATTTAAAGGTCATCAATGTTACAGTAATCCCTCATACTAAGGATACATGTAGCTACAACTGAACTGGATACTCCAGATAACTCCTCCAGTAGAACTAGGAGGATTTATCTGCCATGAATGACTAGGAATTTAAGAGAACATGTTCGACTAAAGGCTTATCCAGGATCCTTCTGGATTTTTTTTAACCGTGCTGTCCAGAAGAGAGTGAAACTTAGAATTGCTCAGTGTGAAGCCCAAAAGATTTACTTTCACTAGTGGAGCATTATGGCTAACACCCACAATGCCTCACTTGATATTTATGTGTAAAACAGTTTTTACAAATTGCTTTAGGTTGATGTCCCTTGAAATCTGCAGTAGAAAGTAAAACATTTAAGAGAAGCAAAATAAAACAAAAACATGGAACCATAAACAAATAATATATGCATATACAGTATAACAATAAAGATAACAACATCACTAATAAATACACAGTACTGGGTAATTCAGTATGTATTTTTTGGCACTGTCAGCCCAACATAGACTATCTGAGCGCACCTGAATCTAGAGACACAAGACTTAAGGAGGACTGTCCGAGCCAGGGGCACAGAGGCCCCTCCAAGTAGTCACCAGGGCTGAGCCAGCACATATCCAGGCACCTCATTATGAACACCCAGAACCACCAACAAACCCGTGGGCCGAGACACCATACACTACAGGCCCCACATGTAACAGAGGACCCAGCATGGTCCAGGCTGGGGTCACACGAATTCAATCACATGCTCCCATCTTCATATGAACAGATGAAGAGACACCAACACCCTTTCACCCGACATAAACAGGCACAAAAATGTACACGACACACCAACTCTCACTCTCCATAAATACTTGCAGGTCAAGGTAACAACAGCCAAGAGAGGCCACCTGCCTTTTGACCCTGGGAAGTATTTTCTTTCATTCTGGTGTTGAGAAAGGAAAAATGTGATGGAAACATGACTGCAGCTAAACAGAATATCAGGGTGAAGGTGGCTTTGTTATTAAAAGGCCACAAAAGTCACTGATTGAGAATCACAAAGAACAGTGTTATCTTAGGATCATTTGACTTTATCTAAAAACTAACATGTTATTTAGGAAAAATGCCAGGTGATTTATTTATATTTTTTGTTGTTGTTGTTGTTGTCCAACCATCACAAATGTAAACAAGCTGATTGGGTTAATTGCTGATCGTCTTTAATTATTACCATGTGCTTTGGTCAAAGGGGATTGAGTGCTTTTACAACTGACAGCCTTGGCAAGTGGGTGTGCGTGGTGGAGCACACTGAAGCTAACTGTTAATTAAGGTGAGGGATCTGTGCAAAGTTTCTCAAGGAACAAAGCAAGAAGTGTGAATGATTGACGCCGTGGAGGAGCGGTAAGCTAACGAACAAGTGCTGAAAACACAAGCAAAAACGAGAGTGCCTGGAAACATTAGAGATTTTATGGACATATGTTCTGTTTATAATGCACACGTCGAATGCTTTGCTATAACAGCTTGTGAGCTTCTGGCAACATAACAGTAACATTATGTGAACAGCATACGGCAGTATTTCATAAGTGAATGAACTCGGGAACTATAAGTAAATACAGCAATGTATTTAGTTTATAAAATGATATTTAAGCGTAAAGGACCTGTAATGAATACCTTAAAATGCCAGAGCACAGACTAAGAGAGCTTTTTTTGATGCAAGCATAGTGTTGTATATAGTTATAATGTTATGTCTGATCTGTGCAAACCGCAACACTCAAAGGCAAAAAATTAGTCCGGCGAGCTTCACAGTTCAGGAACAACAATACGACAACCGCATGACAGCACGTCACATGCAAGGAGGGAATCTTTGCGCAGCTTGTTCATAGTAACAAGAACAAAATGTTATTACAGGTACAAAAAATCAAAACAAAAAACAGCAAAATTATTATGTTAAATAGGATTAATACCTTAAACCTGACTTAAAGGAACTTTGATGTTTCTATCAGTTCATGGCACCTTGGAAAAAAGCAATATGAGTTTTTGTCGTCAAAACTTTGTCATGTATTTCAATCCGATGTTATATTGATAAAAATACAGGCCTTTGTTTACTATCCCAGGACAACTTTCTTGTACCAATTAACTATAACCCGCTGCGACAGACGACTGATTAGCGACGAGGTAAGCTCAAGACAGTAAATACTGTGCATGACCAAGGACGCTGAGGTGAAATGATACATTATACGACGTGTGATGCAGGAAACGACACGAGCGAGAAGAGTAGAGAGAAAGAGAACGAGAGTGATAGCTCTTCAGGGAGGAAGCGAGAGACCATCTGCTGTTGGCTACCTGCTGTTGCCCCCCACCCCCACCCCCACCCGTCCTCCCTGCACCCCTCTCTCTTTGTGCACCTACTTTCCTTTTCTTTTATCCCTCCATTTCTCCTGCAGTCTATAAAGATACTCAGTCAGTTAGACCCTGTGTACACACACTTGGGACTCCACACACACACACACACACACACACACACACACACACACACACACACACACACACACACACACACACACACACACACACACACACACACACACACACACACACACACACACACACACACACACACACACACACAAACGCGTGCGATACAGCAAGCAAGCAAGACATTTCCAGTTAATTTGCGACTTTAAATTTCATATATATTTTTCCCGTCAACCGCTATTGTTCCACTTCCTTCGTTACCCCTCAAGATGCTTGCCGCTTTTCATCCTCACCTCTAAACACGCGGGCGTCCAACATACACGACGATGCGGCAGACACACAAAACTCGTACACACTTACTGTGAGAAGGCCTCTCTAATGGATTCTGAAGATTCCAATTTCCCCTCTGCCACCAAAGACAGAAAACCCTCTGAGCTCAATTACCCCTGTCTCACTCTCACCAGACGTGGACACACATTCAAACGTGCGCACAAACCTGGACGTATTGTAGGTTGTAATCATGAACATGCACACACACTAGTCGTTGCGCGCCTTAAACCAGTGTGACATGTCGAGAATTACACAATCAGAGGCACGCAGTCAAACTGAGAGGAGTATTAGTGTAAGGTAGATTTTCAGATGATAGAAGGTAACTGGGGGAAGGAGGGGAAGAGAAATTGACGTGGAGGTCAGAGATGGGGAAAAAAAGAAGAGGAGGTGAAACAAAAGAAGAAAGAAAGATGGTTGGACATGGGCAAGGTGGGAAAAACATGAGATGCAGCAAAGCGAAGAAAGAAGATGTAAAGGAGATATGAGGGCGGAGCAGCGAGAAGGTGCAGGCCTTGGGCTTTTACACAATCCACTCTTCCAGAAACCTTATTAAATTCTACAATTAGCTGGACGTCTCAGGCTATAAATAGGCTCACTTTTCCCATTCCGCTGTGTCAGTCAGAGAGCCGGGCTTCGACTGCAGGGGGAAACAAAACAATTTAAATTATAGTGAGGCTCCCTCTTTGTCTGGCCACCCTTTTAACGGGATAATTACTAGTCTATTCATTCGCGCTCGGCCAGGGCGATATATCACCTCAGTGCGCCGCGGCCAAGCTCTCTGTGATAAACGTCTCTTACCAGGGAGGAGGAGGGGTTGGATGCTGAGGGTTAACGTGTGCCCGTTGATATCAGTTTACTGTCTGCTGCTGGCATACACCAAAAGCCCTGTCTGTGTTATTAAATAGCCTTCTGCCAGATTCCAGAGAGCACAAGAAGCAATGCAAACTCGCGCTCCAGAGTGACACAAACTCTTTCCCCAGGGGCCTTGCTACCATAAGAAGAAATGAATGAGAAGGAGAGATGGGGAGGTTGAGGGGAGGAAAGGGAACGATAGGAAGCGAAAGGCATCTATTATTCAGCACGGCCCCAATCCCTGCATACCCACGCCATTAAAAATAGGAAATCCATAGCGGAGACAAATGGCTTCTAAATGAAGCGCTACAGGAGGAGAGCGGAGATAGGGACCCCTGTCACATGTGCTTTAATTGTCTCCCGGGGCGATAAGGGGATATATCAAATTCATCGTGGCAGTATTGGGCTTTTAGGACGTACAGCAACGAAGTGGCTGAAGAAACAACGCTGTACGTGTTTGTTCGTTCAAAGGAAAGCTACACAACATACAAACGGAGAACATTTACAGTCGAATCGTCCAAAAGCTGGGACAAAACCCAATACATGTAATGGGCTGTAAACAAAAATGGTTATGCAATTCAAAGGGAAATTTAAAAATTACATTACATTACAGTACATTACATTTTTAAAATGCATCAATTAATATTATATGGGCAGTTTCTGATCTCTGGTGTATATCTGCCAAAACTTATATTACCAAACCTAGTTTATGAGGTTCATAAAAAATATTTTGGTTGGTGACCTCAACAATTTCTGCCATTCCAAATATTACTCATTTAATAATATTAATAATAATAATAAGTTCTTGATTTATTGGCTAATTTCTTCTCTTACTGATTCAGGCAAACACAAAAGATGGGAATGTTGGTCTGCTGCTAGTTGAGTTGTGCATGTTCTGCCGTAGGTAAATGTTGTTATTGTACACAAAGAAGAAGGTTCACAAAGTGAAAACTTTAGAAAGCTTTAAAGTCAAATTTGGTTAAAATAGACTGGAGGAGATCTAAACCCAAATCTTTAACATGCTAACTTAAATGACGCAAATATAATCAAAGCTGTTAACAATAAGTTAATAAAACAACTGCTTCTTAAAATAGTTGAAAAAACAACTGGGAAAAACTTTTCAGTTTCACCTACAACATGGACTCTATGTCAAATCTATTTAATTCAATCTATTTAAGTAGTATCTCAAGCTAAGCATGCCTCCGTTCCCCCTTGTGGCATTAAGTGGTGTGGAGCATTTTCACAGTGTTTTAAACTCTCTTTTTCTTTTTCTTTTTAAACATTTTGTTTGTGGTTGCATCATTTTTCGTTTTCGGAGTTTTTTTGTTGCATTTGTTTTTTGTTGTTGTTTTTTTTTTTTTTGGGTTTACTTTCTCTTTCTCAGTCCATCATGACTTGACAGTAAAAGTAAGTGGGAAAAAAATTGACAAAAATGGGGGGAAAAAACAAATTAGACTGTTAATTAAAGCCTCCCACAAAGCAACCGAGTGCTGCGCTAATGTCTGAAATAGGAGGATGGCGTTTTACACCTAAAATTTCGTATTAATTAATGGAGATAAACAAGTTGGTCAAACAATTTAAGCTGATCCGTCCACTAAATTAAACTACACAGCATGGCCATGGTGGGTGCTGCACCTAAGAAAGTCATTGGTAAACTAAACGTAGTTTATAAGATTATGAACTGTTATGAACATATTTTCATTTGGAAAACTTGGGGATCAGAATGAAGTGGTGCCACCGTTCTATAATTTGAGGAAGTTTATGTTTGCTATTTTCAAACTTTTATTACCTCTTTAGGTTTTTTCATAATTTTGGGTTGTTAGTTGTTGATGTTAATGTAGTTTAGCTTTAAGATATGCACCATAACTTCTCCAAAGCTCGGATATTATCCATGATATTTTTCAACACTCTGGGCCACAGTAATATAGCAATAATAAATGATAGCAGCACAGGACAGGTTTATTTGCCCGTATTTATTTTCTAGTCTTGAAGCCGTTTGTAGATATCAGGGAGCTGGAGAGAAGCTGTGCTAAAACTGGCACTGCTACTCCCAACATTTCTCCTTCCCTCCATCTATCCCCGTTATTCCCTCCAGCTCATCAGGGGGGGCTCTTAAGGCGTGTAGGAATGAAGCATGGTTATGCAAAGGGTGCATTCCTTGAAGCTGGACGCCTGCACGTGACGGGAGAATAGACAGAGCTAAAGACAAGATGTCCTGCGGGCAAACCTGTAAGATGCAGTAAAACATTTGAGACATTCCTGATATGTTTAAGGCAAATCAGCAAGTTTTCTTGTGAGTGGCTCAATTTTTCTTTACAGCCAATTTAGTAAGGTGTAATAATCTGCTGTAAATCTTTTCTGCTCTGCCATGTTTTTGTAATGATTCTATTTGGATAAATTGTCGTCTCCCCTGCCACCACATTCAGGCGATACACCAGTTACCCACGATTTTATTTCAGTCATGCTGTTTTTATTTGCTTTGTGACTAAATACACACAAACGTTGGCACAAGAGCTATATTTTCCCGAAGCTCACAGGGGGGAACAAGCATGCATGCTTTTGTTGTTGAGACATTACAAATGATCCCATTAAAGTTGATGACAAAAGTAATTAGCATTTGATTAGAAAATGACCATTTTTTAAATATTGTTATAATTAACCTCCACTGATGTTACAACTGACCCTTGTTGAGGAGCAAATTATAGGAATGTGGAAGATACTATTTCAGTTTTATTCTGATTTGACTGTAGTTTTATGCAGGATGCCTCAAGTCAGACATCATTTTGAATTAAAAAGTGACTCAGTGCTATGAATTATCAAGTTTACACGTTGCACTAGCAAAGAGTGGGCGGCAGGTAAAGTGCAGCAAATGGCGAAACGAGCGCCAACACATGCAGCCACACAAAAACAATCAGCAACAAAGAATCATAAAATGAGACATCTGGCAATCACCAAAGTTAGAAAAAAAACCTCCCGTTTGTGAAGCGAGTTTTATATACTTGCAGTTGTTTTGGTTTTTGTGTCATTTTACTTAAAGTTTTTTTGTTGATTTTCTGTGATTGAACCATTTTTGTTCAAAGCTTCTTCCTGCTGCATTTGTTTTGTTGTGGTTGTGAGTTTGGGAATTTGATTCTCTCATGTTTTCACAAATGGGTCTGTCTTCAAAGCTAGGAACTCAGTCTCACTGAAACATTGAGAGCAGAGGTGGATACGAACAAACTTAACTCAGTCAAAGCAGCTATGTCCGGAGGAATGGGCCAAAATGTTAGCAAATCGTTGTTAGAGGTTCGTTAAATAATCAAAGGATTTGACCAAGCTTAAAATAGCCGACAGATGTGATCTTCTGAAATCATAGAGTTACTTAAGAAGAAGTTAAAATTCTCTCAATGTTCTTGTATATAGCAAACATTTTGATAAGGTGTCAAAAAAAGAAATTTAATGTTAAACTATTTTAGATATTGTATGTAAACTGGTTTAATCTGTCCTTTTTTTTTTGTTGGTGTTTTTTATATTGAGACATTGTGTCCCAGCGTTGCTTGGTTTAATTCGTGGTAACGCTCCTGCTAAAAGCCTTTTTTGCCTATTGGGAGCATGGATTGAGGCAAATGAGTCATTAAGACAGAAAAATGCATCTGCGGAGACCAAAAGGATGTTCAGCCTAAGTGGAAATGCAGATGAG
>JAVLVB010001216.1:1456602-1486488 GCA_032876305.1 Orestias chungarensis | reverse complement strand
TGTGTGTGTGTGTGTGTGTGTGTGTGTGTGTGTGTGTGTGTGTGTGTGTGTGTGTATGTGTGCTGTCTGTTGTGATGGATGAACGACAGTCGGCATGGCAGCTCATCTCCTCCCAGGCGGCTGGGTGACAGAGAGAGATGTTACAACGTACAGACAGTACAACCGCCTCACAGCCAGGGAGGCAGGTGTCTCACACACAAACACATAAACCCAAAACCTTCACCTGTGTGCACCGTCGAGACAACCCCGGCTCCACCCCCCATCCCCGCGGGCTCTCTGCCTCTCTCCTGCCCCCCATTTCACACCCCTGCCACCTCTGTCCACCACCTCTGTCTACCTGTCTCTCCTTCTGCACCCCATCTCAGCCCAGCCCGTGTTCCCTGTAAGTGAGCTGTCTCTTTGTGGGCGTTCTATTGCCTCAGACCTCAGCCTGTCAAATGACCCCCCTACCGCACCACCCCACTATTTTTTTTTTCTCCACCTCCTCCCAATATTTTCCATCCCAATCAATAGGAGTGCCATGAATATTTCAGACACCTTAGGCAAAAACGAGGGGAGTGGGGGGAGTTGGGGTGGGGTGGTCCTATAGCTCCTGAGGTATAGTGTGTGATTGTGTGTGTGTGTGAAGAACGGATAGAGGAGGGAATGGAGGGGGTTATCGCTGTCAGGGCGCCAGTGCGGAGGAGAGATGGGGCTTCTCTTCCTGAGTCCGACAGGGCTAATAACTCATTAGAGAGAGAGAAATGTAGAGGTTAGGATGTGACAGGAGGTGAGGGAGATGTGAGGAGAGCTCCCCTCATCTATTCCGACTTTTCCGCTTCTCTTTTCTTACTTTCACTCTTTTCTTTTTCCCTATCCTCCTCATATCTCTTTTTTAATAACAAACCACCCCTTGCGCTTCCACCCATACACCCTCTCTATCCTCTTGTTCCCTGAGCAGCTTTCTCTAAACTCTTCCCTTCACCCCCCGCTCCTCTTCTCCCTCCTTCCATCTGTCTTTCTTGCTGCAGTGCCCATGCTGCCAGCCAGTATAAATCACATCTCCGGGCTGGGCTGCAATGGGCCTGAAAATAAAAAGGCATAAAAGTGTCGGGATGAGCTATGGGCTGAAGGGGGGGAGAATTCCTTTATGATAGGTCTAAATCCTCCTCCCACACTGCTTTTTGCACACACACACAAACCGCTTGAGGACACATGCACAGCATGGAGCCCCACACCCTCACACACACTCAAACCATAGTAGTTTGGATGGCTCTCTCTTCCCCCCGCCACGGACACCGGCACAATCCTCCTAGCACACATCCCCTCTCAGCCACATATCATATTAAGCTCTTTGTTGGTTTAGATCAGAATTGAGATGTCTCAAAGTAGAAAATGGGACTTTTTATTTTATTTTATTATTTACCCGATCTTTTAATCACAATCTCCATTCATATGGCAACAATAGGTGGGAAAATGCTGTGATTCCCGTCTAGTTACCCAACTAGTTGGTGTAAAGTTTTGTGCACCACAACATTTAGACGTGTATAAAAACCCTGTCTAAAAGGCTTTGCAGAAAATAAAGTGTTCTTATAGACAGACAAGGGTCAATTGTTATTTAACATGACTCTGAGTTGTAAAAGAAAAAAAAAACACCAAATTTAACATGACTAACTTCACAACAACACTGCCACAACACACCCAGATGAGGCAGGGATTCCCTGAACAGAAACAGGGACATTTTTGAACATTACATGAACATGCTCTCAAATCTCAAACCAAAACATTCGGCATTGTCATGTAAACGAAAAGAACCCAGGTAACTTTGTCACGTATGCAGACCTTCAAACCGTAGCTGTCCCTCTGTCACGCACACCAGCACTGAAACAGTGGACGAAATATAGTACAAACAGTGTTCCTACCCCTATGTGTTTTATTGGGATTTTATCTGATATGCGATAAACATCAGAAAATTGTGAAACGCAAAGACGACAGTCCGGAAAGGAAGGATGATGAGGGGCAGTAACTTCTTAATGGTACATAAAGGAACTTGTGGAAATCTGAACTATGTTTCGATTACCTTAAATTAGCATCCATTAGTTTTTTTCAAGAATAGAATAGGTAATTTTAGGAATTTTATCACTTGGTGAAACTCAATAAATACTTTAGTTTTGCACAGATGGATATTTTTAAATATTTTTATCAAACCATTTAACAAATGTATAAAGAAATATGGGCTTAGGAAAAAGTATTTTTGATACTTTTTTAAGACTGAAATTTTCAAAGCATAATTTTTAAGCCTTAACTAAAATCATATAATGCTTCATATACCTGCATTTTCCATGTATTGGACACAGTAGCAATGTTTGAATTTGACTCTTTAACGTTTTATTTTTAAAATTAATTTACATGTTTTTTGTTCTTTTCTTAAAGAGCAGGTTTGTGCTCTTTAAGCCCAACCTGTGGATGGCTGCATCTCCACCAGACATTTTCCCTGAGTAGTGCTTTCCTTGTCTACCTGACTGCTTCGCTCAGGGGTCGGCAGTCTGGACTCCTGAGCTGCAAGAGGCTCTTTGGATCGTCTGCAACGGTTTTTAACTTTAGCTAATAATTATAAAGATCCAACAAAAATTTTTACATATAAATATGCAGTTGTTCTGCGAATTATCTTCATTTTTATGATACAGTGAACAATGCTTAGTTAAAAGCTTAGGACATTGTTTTTTAACCTAACCCTGCTTCAAACCAGACTATTTTTTTCATCTCCATGATTGTAAATGTTCCCTAACAAACCTCCTAGTCTCTTACACACAGTTGTTGCATTAATGATGGCCTTTGCTTATCAGTTAGAACATTACTCCTGGCAGCCACTTTCCCTTTTTTGTTTGGGGGTATCAGAGTAGAAAGGGAGGGTATGAGCTTAAAAGTTTTTCAGATTCACCTACAATTCCACTAAAATGTTTCGCAAATCTTCAATTGCAGTGTAATTTAATATAAATACATTTGAGGATTACGAATCCTTTCGTGGTCACAAGAGTATCGAATACAACCTTACAGCACTTCATTATATCCTGGTCTAATGTGCATAAGCAGAATGGAAAAGAAGAATAACCTATGAGGCCGACGTTGTTATCCCTGATAGATTTATAATGGAGATGAAAATCAAAAAAGGAGCATTAGTCTTAAAGTGAGCCTTCACCAAGTACCTAAAAGCTTTCTTTACTGTCCAAGATGGATTCTCTAAAGGTCTTAACCCCGGATCGTAGCACAAAGGAGAGCCACTTCTGTGTGCATAATGGCAATTGTGCGCAATTTATGATCACTCTAGCCACCCTTCATGTATCGTTCTGAGCAAATAAACCAATAAAAAATGATTGAGATGGCCTACAACATATTGAAATAAGCCGAATACTGGCAGAGATCCATTGTTAAAGTTGTTCCAAATGATTATGGGGAACGAAGATGGAGGTGAGGGAGAACGCCGTGGATGGGGAAACTCCATCACCTGCTAAAATTAACCTATAGCTCCGAGTTCTGCTTTAATCTACGTCCTGATGCGCACTTTGTCAATTCTATTAGATCACACTGAGCAGGGGGAATGAGCCCGCGTACGAGCGAGCATCCACGTGGGGAGATGATGATAATGGCCAGCGCCTAGCCAGGTGGAGTCCATTCAGTCACGGCGGGAGCCATCTCAGAACTAATTGCGCAAGCTTTGGCGTTTTTACTGTATTGATCAAAACGCTGAAACGAACGAGAAATGCTTATCAAGCTGGAAGAGAGGAGGCGTCCAGAGTTGAGTGTTTGTTTATGTCCTGTGTGTTTGTGTGTGTTCGCCACAGGGGTGAGTGATGGCAGAGGGCTGAGAGGTTGTGAGATATTAGTGGTTGTAAAAAATAAATAAAAACTGCCTAATTCTGAGGTTTTGAGTTATTAATTACAGCCATCCTTGCCTCTGCTTCTTCTTTAACAACCGTTAGAAATACAGCCCCACAAGTTTTTACACACACAAGCTCACTATATGTAGGCCCTGTAGCTCCACAGCTACTAGTGGGTCATTTGAGCTTTTATATTGGCTCTAAATAACTTGATGTTTGATGTTTACGATGGGCATAATATAAATGGAATGGGATGACAGGATGTCACCTAAATTAATTATAGTAAGCCTGATATTTTTTCAGCGGTTATCTCTTTTAATAATATTGTCTTTTTTTCTTACAGTTCATAGAGACATATATAAATTTAGACAATAATCTCATCTAACCAAAATTGTGTTTAATCTCAATTGAAAGTTTATTATGTTTAAAGCTTAACATTAATTGTGATGAACAGGCCTCCTCAGAAGACATGCAGTTATGCGGGATCATTAAAGTCTATCTTATCTTATCTTATCTTATCTTATCTTAATCTGATTGCTAAAGCATGTTTTTGTCCATCAATATCAACATTCCATAAAATATAACGAATTTTCCAGAATTTCATTGGCTACCATAAATGTTTAGGATTTTATAATAAAGAAACACATTTAGCTTTTTCAAAAAGTATCCTGTTTTTTCTTCATTTTAAAATAAAATGAAGAAAACATCAGCAAATAGTACACAATTAGTCTTTTCTTAAAAAAATCGTTTAACATAAGAGGCTCTAAACAAGAAATATTTAGGATGTAGGGCTAAATGACTCAATTGATTGTAAAGGTTGCAGACCCCTGATATAGAAAATCACAAAACACAAGGAGAATCATTCACACATACATAGAAATACACACACACACACAGTTTTTCAGAAATTAGCTCATCCGTACCAGCACTGAGCTTACAAAACCCTGCTCTGATGAGCAAGCTCTGGTCGACCTTGGAACTCTCTGGAAAGACAATGCAAGGGGAGCCATGCTGCGCGACGGAGGAGGCCGGGGGAGGTGGCGGTGGGAGCTGATAAGATGGAACGGAAAGGAAGGAGACAATAGATGAAAAGGGGGAAAGGTAGAGAGTAAGAGGAGCCGTTCGGTTTAGGGCAGGAGGGCAGCACCCCCCTTCCCCTTCTCTCCATCTCAGCTCATCTTGAATGCAAATGTGGTTTTCTATAGGGTACCTTTGTGTCGCTTCTAACTGCTCCAGAGAGAAGCAATTACAACTGCTCCATTCACTCAGAGAGAGAAACACACGCATGGCCAGAGAGGGGTAATTAATAAAGAGACGGATGGGGGGGGGGGGTGGAGGAGGCCAATCACGTACCTGTGGAGGATCTTCAAGAGGGTGATATCGATTTTAAAGGAAGCTTCTCCACTGATTCAGATAGCAACCATAAAGCCGCCCTGGCTAATAATTTCTAGGTGAAAAGTCAAAGTTGAGAGGTTATCCGGATTACACTAAGAGTTTTATACGGAAAATGCGTAATACGGCATAAAGTGGAAGTAAATATGTCACATCCATCTCCCAATCAAAGAGCCTCACAGTTGAACCCAACAAAATTTATTGAACCAAAAGATCCAGATATGAGATCACCCTGCACCCCGAACAGGCCGGTGCTGCAGCTGACTGCCGTGTCAGTGGCCAGGCACAGCCACGAGGTATGGAGGGAGGGTTTTTTTTTTTCTCCCCCCCATTCTTTCTTTTTTATGGCAGTCATTTGGGCTGCTAATATGTCATCTCCATTAGCTGACTTTTAACACTCTCAGATAGATGGCCCGCTGACATTTATCTTCGCACGGGTCATGTTTTAGCTGTTAAACGGTCGCCGATGTGCAGCACGAGTGCAAAACCTTGGTGTGTGTATGTTTTAGGCATGCGGTCGCAGGGTTTAGGGAAGGAGATGCATTGGCTTTTAATGGGAGCTTTGGGCAAATACACCGAAGATGAATATTATCCTACGTCAACGGACGTCTTGACCTTTAACCTCACAACAACAAAAATGAATGCAGAGTATGTGCACGTGTGGTTAGGAATGCAACTTTTAGATTTAAGCTTCATTCTGCAAAACAAATCTGTTTATCTTAGATCTCTCTAGAAACACCAACATCTTTATTCCAGCAGGTGGGTAACAATGAATCACCAGAGCGCTAACCTTCTCCCTGAGTCCCTGTGAGTACTCACTGAAGTCCTTTGATAAATAACTTTGTTTGTGTACCTTACATTGTAACTTTTGTTTAGATGTAGCTTTAAATATCACACATTGTTAATGAATGAAACCTATAATGATATGTTTCATAACAGAGGTTTCCAAAGTGGGGTTGGGAGGATGGCAAAATGTTTTCAGAAACATTGTGTTGTGACCCATGTGTTGTATGGCGGGCCAACAGGGACAAGATACAATAAATAAAATTACCATTAAATTACTCATTGAATACAATATAGCTTTTAAATTATAAAATAATTAAACTTACAACCAATCTAAAAATATGTTTAATTATTTCACTGTATATTTCCTTTTAAATAACTTGTTTTGCATGTTTTTTTAGGAGGTCAAAGTCACTGGCCATATTTTAAGGATCGGTTAAGTTTATTTAACTTATATCTATTCTTTACTCTTTTCAATTTTCTGCATAAATATTAGACAAATAGACTTTTGTTGAAAATTACAACAGTTTGGATAAATTTGAAAGATTATTTTGAAACTAATTACATATAAAAATCATTAACTAGCTTATTAGTAAACTAAACTGAGCAGTCAAACGTGTGGATGTGTTTAATTTCTGCAAAATACATGAAAATAGTACGGAATACATGACGGCAAGGAAAACGTTTGTAGCTCGGAGGTAGGAGGGATACAACTGGTTATTTTTTATTTTTTTAGATTTCAAGTTTCGTTTTGAGTTTTTACCTTGTATAAGAGTTTTAGAGAACTGCCTTTAAAAAAATGAAGTTTTGATTATTGATTCTTCCTATTTCTTATTGTTTGCACACTGAATTAGATAAATGTTAAGACCAAGAGATTTTCTATTTTTTAGACCGTGTATAAAAGTAGGAGACGATATATTGCCATTCATGTAACTCATTCACTTCAAAAGTTGAATGAGTTCTAAGCTGGCTAAACATGGTATTAAATCAAAGAGCAGCATTTGTATTCCCAATACTAAAAAAAATCGTTTTCATCTCCCTCTCCAGTGTCACTAACGCTGGATTTGAGCATTATTAATCGTTAACATAATGTAAAGGACTGAAGATTATCTTTCTTTTGTCTAAAATCATCTTCACCAGTCTCGATCGTACAGAGTCTGATTCCAAAATGGTTCAAGTCCCTAAAGCCATAATGTGTCGTGTGGTTTAAGCGCTAAATGCATTTTTGGTTGATAATTTATAAAGAAATTTGTTTCTTCATTCCTATCTATAAAATATAATTTTTTTTTTTTATTATGATTGGTTTAAAATAGATTTCTATGGCTACAAACAACCAAAGCCCAGAGAAGGGTGCAGGCCCTAGATTCAGGTCTTCTTTCTATAAAATCTGAGGCACAGGGTGCCAAGCTGTGCAGCATCAGCAGAAAATAAAATGTAAAAACATCCCAACTCCGAAAGAGTACACGTAATTAACTTGCAATCCTATAGGGAGATGAGGAGAGCAGAGTGAAAAAGTGAAAGAAGTAGAAAATGGGTGTGGAAGTGATTGCAGGGCCAGGGTGAGCTCTACCTAGGCTAATTGCTGGTATAGATTTTACCATTGTTGCCTTTGTACGGTCATGGAGGTGAGTTCATTCCCCTGTGGTGGCATCAGGTGAAAGAGTAAATTAGCTAATAATTCACACTCATAAACTGGAACCAATGTTGACGGTTATATTTAAAAGCATTAAGGAGATTATGCCTATAAAGCAGCTGTAAATATGACGTACCCTCCTGTCGTTTACCGCGTCACCTTTCCCCTCCTTCGCAGAGAAGCAGCCCCCATTAAAAACCGACGAACACGTTGCCTATAAGAATCTTGGTCACCTGTCCAAAAGCACTGAAGTTGACTAATGTGATAGAAAATTAACAATTAAAAATATCACACGGGCCTAGAGCCATCGCAACATGGACTGTTCACAACCCAGTGGACACCCTAATTGCTTTCAAATACAATTGGGTTTGGGCTTTGTTTGGTGTTTTTGAGGTATGAAGCGCATCAATACCCACTGGAAATTGAGTTATAAATTACCAAGCTGAAATAGACATGTACCATGAATACTCAATTTCCGAATGATGGTTGGTTTTACCCCCTTTAAAGCTGCAGATGTGTGCACACACACACACATGCACGTATACCAGATGCAAGCCCCTTTTCATTTTAGGAGAAAAATTTACGCGCACTGAACCGAACCGTGTGTTTCATAACTGTACGCTTGTCATGGGGTGTACACTGATAAGGTCAGCCTTAACAGCAAACAGATTGAGAGCTCCAAACAAACCCGTGGGACTGGGTAGGAAGACAACAGGATGGGGAGAGAAAATGTTCAGTGATGCACAGCTTCCACAACTGTCAGTGTTGCACGTACGTACGCAGCCGTGTTTGCGGTGTGAAAATCAGCTCGGCGGCTGGCGTGTGAAGTCGGTGACAGCTTCATTATGGCCTGTGTGCTCAGGGAGATGGCGTGATCCATGGGAAAGAGGAACAGAGACAGGACGGGCCAGGTTTAATGCTGGGCTGTCCTCAAGGCGGGCCGGCAGCTGCTGTCTCCAGTAATGACAGTTTCCTTCGTTTAGTTTTAGAAGTGTGCCCAGCACTGTCGTATCCTGGGACAGTTTCAAGTTCAAAAGTGAATTATTTAAAACCACATATATTAATTATTGAATTCTTTGATTAAATAAAGGCCAGAAACAATGGTTAAGAAAAACCTCTATTAAAAAATATGAATGGGCTTAAAAAAAAAAAAAAAACATGCAGAAGTTTCTTAAGATTTTAATGCAGCATGATCTCACACTGAATTTTCTACAATTCATACCATTAATAGAAACTTCCCAAAATCACAAATACCCCTTCATCTATCATTTAAAAAATAAAAAGTTTTTTTTAGTGACTTAAGGGACAAGATGAAAATAAAAGTACGCAGTGGTGCCTAAAATCCAGTCAGTTTTTAGAACTATAAAGATGACATTCTGTAGAAGCGCAACTATTATAATGCATCTAAATCAGCAGTGAAGGTTCAAAATAAAGCCCAAGAGCTTAATAAAACTCCCAAGTATAGAAAGTTGTCTGAGAAACAACTGGTTAGTAAGAAAAGTACAAGAGTAAAGATGAGTGAGTAATTTGGACTGAAATTCAAGCACCGTTGACTGATCATGCACAATTGAGTATATACATAAATAGTTGGAACGCAAATATCAATGGCCTTGTGTGCACATGTAGGTATACAAGTGTTTAGTTTACCTAAAATATTTAATATTGAAAGGGAAAAGTAATGTGACAAATATCAGCTTTGAAAATAGAAGTGTTGCATTTCTTTTTATGACAGTACTATGCAAGTTTATTTCTACAGAACAATGTAGGTACTACCCTGGTGGACTTTTAAAAATTAACCTCATATACTTTCCACAACTTATCCTTTGTTAAATTAGTCATATGGACTCTCATTGATGCTTAGAGTATGAGTCAGAACTGTGACAGTCGTTCAAATTAGTTGTTTGTCTGTACAGCAATAAATTCAATTTTGGTAAACAGTTTTGAATAAATGTGACTATATGCAAATATAAAATACTCAATTATATCCTTTTTAACCTTTCCCCTGTATTATCACAATTAAGTATTAGTACTTTAGTATATTGCTAAAAAACAGTGGGTGAGTTAGTGATGCTCTTCAGTAAGTGTGGGTCTCCTTTCTCAACTGCCAGCATGCTTCAGTTCAAGACGTTGTCTACACACCCTCTACTGGAGGGTCAGCACAATGCAAATATGTACAGTCACTGAAATCCCGTCAGTAAAGTTTGTAAAGGACATAAAACCTGAACAACTAATTTAGAAAGACAATTTATTTATCCTTTAACAATAATAAAAATATGGTCAAATATTAAAACTTACTTGCAACAGTTTGCAACACTAATAAAATGCAACTGAAACACTTTAAAAATGCATAATTAAACTCCTCCCTCACATTCACACCACTTAAATGAATTGCAGTCTTGGAGTACAACGAGACTAGTTTTTAAAATATCCTAAGCACTGAACATTGCACCGTTCAGGTAAAGCACACCATGACCTCAAGGACTATCACAGACCAGCAGATTTGTATGATAGTGGTTGCTTCTAGTCTGAAGGAAGGTGTTCTGCGTTTCAATATAAATGCTCAGAGTGGGCAACATAAAGGGAATCCTCCATTATAGGTCTCTCTCTGACAAATGAAGGAAGGGGACGGGACTGTCTTGAGCAATCGTCTCGATACTCAATCCCAGGCCTGAAGATGCAGAGCTGCAAAGAAGAATATAAATTTTTTTTTTAAAAAGCACAGTTAAGCAACCACATCCGGCTCTGCTGCTAAATTAGCAGGCAGCTGCTTAAAACTTTGGCATTGACTAATGCAGTAGTTTTAAAGTAGATTAAAAAAAAATCTGCATTTAGAAAGCTTTGTGCGCTTCTATCGTAGATCTTTGCAAATATTACATAAAACCATAACCTCATGTTAAAATCCCTGTCCAACAACTCTTAATGCAAGCCAGTGTTTTAAGCAGCTGCCTGCAAATATACTGGCTGCTCGGCAATAGTCACAGGGGTTTGTTAGAAAAACTGAACCCAACGCATCATGAAGAGCCAAGGATACAGTAGTAATGTAACAAAATTGTGGAGCTGCCTAAATAGGAGAATATAACAAGATTTAAAAGCCATAAACTTTCTCAACCTAAACACTTGAAATATCTACGTTTTCTTTGCACAGAAAAACCAGTTATCAATTTCTACTTACGGAAAAAAAAAAAATCTTATCAGTGTCATTTTGTGTCAGCCCACCAGATATCCTGTTGCAGGTTTGAGTTTGATTTTAATGTGGGAAAAAATAATCTAAACATCTCACCTCTCACAGTCTGAGTCACAATTCTTGTCCTCTGAACTGCTATAGCCACTTCTGGAGTGTTGAATAGCTTCAGCTACAGTGTATCTGGTCTTGCCAAGGGCACACCTTTCAATCTTTGTGATGCCGAGGTCTGACTGGAGGAAGAGATGCAGCCGACTATCCGATAACAATAAGGGATTCTGAAGAACACTGGAGAAATTAAACAGTTATATAAAAATAAAATACTTTTTTTTTTAAATGTACTCAATTGACATTAAAACAGATTATAGCAATTTTTATAAAGCAACCAACTTTTCCAAGAAATCCTGCAGGCCTTGCATTCTTTTGGATACTTGCTCTTTGTTCTTCAAACTAAAAAAGGGGTTCCAAGGTGGCAACTTTGGTAATTCTCTACACAAAGGATGAAATTTACATCAGCTTGACAAAGAAATGTTTTTCTCAAGATTCTTGTGTTCCAACATACATGATCAGAGCATTACGCTCCAGACTGTGACGTAGCCAAACAAAATCACTGTATCGCCGCCTCACATCGGAAGTCTTCTTTCGAAAACACATGCTGTTGGTCTGCAAGACAAAATATTTGTTCACTTGTGATTGAACAGGTGTGGTGACAAAAGATAAAGTTGAGATCAATATTCGGCCAGTAAAACTTGCATGCAAACAGATCTCGTAGTCGATGCAAGTGTGCCAGGAGTCCCCTTTGTGGAGTCTAGGATCTTGAACACAAATGCTAACAAATTCCTGAAAAAGTCACAGACAAACATTAAGGCAGCATCAAACTACAGCAAAGTCTTTAAAATATATATATATATTTTAATGCTTACAGTTTTTGAGAGATTATCCAGAATACTTACCATTATTGGTACAAGTTCTGTATAGAAATAAAAAAAATGATTATTTTAACTGTCTTAAACCAATTACTGCAGTTTGGGTTTGAAATCTTTCATGGCAATTTTGGTTCTTTTTGGGAAATTGAGAAATACATTACCCTTGATCCATTTTGTTGCAATTTACATCAATGATGCGAGACATGTATCAAATGCTACCAGAAGAAGCTAAACATGATAAATGTGGTCGTAAAAATGGCTGAAGCAAGTAGTGTCGAGTTTTACCTTTGTTTCCTTCATTTTCTAATTGATCTTGGGACAATACAGGCAGCTCACTGTTAAAGATAAAAATGATTCCACAGAGTGTGGCATCCATCATTGCCTTGTTAAACATTGTGCTGCTGTGTGACATCTACTTTCAGTAGATATGGGTTTTGTGGTCACATTTAATATGAATATTCGAAGAATTGCATACACCTGATATGTGGATGTAGCCATAGATGGTGCCCAGTATACAGGCAACACAGAAAACATGATGCAAGTTTACTCCAAATTTATAGTTTGGAAAGTATTGGTCGAAAAAAAACAAAAACAAAAAACACTTCTACAGGCAATCAAGATAAGCTACTTACATCCCTCAACAGAAACTCTTTAACAGCCAGGAATATCTCCATTTAGTTAGCTGCTACAGACTACATTAAAGAGTACACTAGGGAGAGTTGGGGTGTTGTTGCACAACTGCTGCCGTCAGATGACCAGGCACGTCAACAGGCCTCTGTAAGTTTCTGACATGTGTTCCTGGACACATTACATGAGACATGCCTCAAGCTGAACTGATCAATAGGCCCAAACATAGTCAGTCCATGTCTAATCTGTAGATTTGCTGTGCAATTCACCGCATTAAATCCCTCCGGACCAATCCGGCGCGTTTTCAGTGGGAGGGCGTGATTGTACTCATGTCAATGAGTCAGTCAGTTCATGGCAAAATTTATCACATTAAAGAAAATTGGTCTTTCTACAGACATTTGATTGTTTTATATCACCATGCATGGATAAATGAGGTCACAAGTTGGCTCCAGAAAATGTGACCCTATTCCTTTACCCATTTGCTAACATAAAAAATTATAAAATAAATTTAAAAACTGACAAGAAGCAATCAGTCCATTTTTCCTCGACTGGCTCAGTTCAGATTAATCAAAATGGCAATCAGGATCATTTATTTTGATGCACTTTAAGAAAGAAAACCCTTCAGAAGCCATACTTGCAATATTCAAAATGACAACATTACACCATCTAATGAGACAGAGATATCTATCTACTATAGACTCAGGTACTCCTAATAAGCACATGCAAACAGTTTAATTAAGAACATTTTCTGTTAAAGAAAAAAACTTTATAGAGAACACTTTATGCACTAAGATTCATCTATTCATGCTGCTGCTACTCCAAACTCCCTACTCTCTTATATTCTGTATATTTTGTGTTTATTACATTCCATCCCATTTTATTTTATTTTATCTATTTTTATATTAGCTCTTGGGTGAAACTGGACCGTGAGATTACAATTTCATTCCACCTCATGTATCACATGTGTTGCGAATGACAAAGTTTCCCTGTATCCTTTATATCAAACAGAAATTAAAGATAATGTCTGGACCCTTAAAAGGGTTTGTACAGATTTCCCCACAAGCCAAAGGTTGAAACTGGGAAATTTAACCGTCAGAATCCGATCCAAGAACCACAAAGGTCATCATCAGTTTGTACATTTCAGACCATTAATGCAAGCTTGTGACAATTTATTTACCCGCCACATGTTAAGTGCATTCAGAGTAAAAGAGTTGTGTTACTAAGATTGGGTAGTGATATTAATCGTGACAACAAAAAAAAATACAAGTTGAGTTAAAATAGAACATCAAGATCAATTCCAGTAAATATCAATCCCCCAAAATAAATTTATTAGATTTAGCAATGCTTCCAATTAGGTACTGAAAGAACCATCAAATAGGATAGATGTGTTTAAAGGCATCTAAATTCAAGAGAAGAGAAAAATTTCCAACTTGAAAATCCTGAATCTCACATACATCATGCATTTAAACAAATCCTACCTCAGTTCTCTTCAATTTCAGAGATTTAATCCGGTGTTTGTGAACAACCGAGACCAGCTTGAAGCTCAGCCTCGCCTGCACTGAAGCTCGACTCCTTGTGCGGCCCAAACAGGACAGTTCCCTTTTTCTACAAGCCGGTCGTTTAAGAGAATAACTGCAGCAAGCCGCAGACCCACAGAGGAGGATCATTTGTAGCAGCTCAGCTGTTAAATCAGCTGAAGCCTTTTCAGCTGGTGGGAGGAAACACCTGGACTTTGACCTCAAAAAAAAAAAAGCTTATTGAGTTTAAGACTCATTAATCCGTAGTCTTGAAAAATACACTAAACTGTTCTTGTTATGGGTTTTGTTTTACTTTATTTAAAGGTGTTATGTAAAAAAATAAAATAAAATAAAATAAACATTTAAAACAAAGGCTAGGTGTCAAATAAAATGTACTTTTTAAGTTCTCCACATACACAAAAAACAGACATTGACAACTTCAGTTCAGTTTCTTTACATTGTTGCAATTTAGATACAACTAATAGGAGCTAACAACTAAACTAATCTGGCCTGCTCTTTCTGAGCAAGCTGCTCAAACTGCTACTTACAGAACACATTTCTCCTAAAATGTGTTCTGTTGGATTAAGTTCTTGACCCACTTTCTCCCAGAAAATCTGAGGATTGTTAACATGCATTCTGGTAAAGTCCCGTCTGCTTTCTCTCTGCTTTTTGTCGGTAATAACGACATTTTTGAACCTGTACGGTTAAAAATGAGGCAAATAATCCAATTATTATCATTTTTAAACCTTACGGCTCAGCTGAAATGGTTTACTTCTCTCCAAAGGATTTATCTGATCAACCTGGGGTTGCTTTCCCCTTTTGTGTCCACATGTTCTTGAGATGACACACAATTATCCTGTAAGGTTCCTAAAGCAACTCTTGTCATTATTTGCCCTCGGAAATGTGCAGCTTGATTAACACGATATATATCAAATGATCCAACAAGATGCTTGTTCCTTTTAAATGGCCTGAATGACCCAAAAAAAGCTTGAAGGAATACTGATTAAGGTTAAATACTTCAAACATGACTACAATAAAAGGACAATAAAAAGAAAACAAACAACCAAACTCATTGTTCAAATTATTAAGGATATGAAGACATTTCCAACAGTGCTTTATTTTATATATACAGTTGTTAAAAAAACGGAAATGCATTTAGATTAATGAGGAAAAACAACTTTGAACTTTAAGATGGAATCTCATTTTGACAGATTTTGACCTCAGGGGTTTTGTCATCTCCAGCTTTTCCAACACTGAAATAATGAAAGAGTTTCTCAGTGAAAGTTTCTCTGTGAGAGTAGATGTGAGTCAGGTCTTCAGGGTCGTAGAAGCAAACCTCCCCCCTGTCATAATCCAAGTGGACTCTGAATCTCTGGAGGATCTTCTTCATTGTAAGAGTCTTCCCAACACCATTCGCGTATTTTCCATCACAATGCCGTAAATGGCAGATTCCATACTAAGCATGTATCTCTCCCTTCCTGTCAAAAGACAGGTTGCACAGGTGTTTGGCCACATCTATCAGAACTCCCAAGACCAGCCGGGGATCTGACAGTGAGCTCTGGCTTTGTGCCTGCTGAGGAACGACATGTTGTTTTTTTGCAGCTCTTCTTCTACAGCAGAGATGCTGTCTGACAGAGAGGAGATCTTCTCCTGAATCTTCTTCATCTCTCTAATGATAGTCTTCCCCTTCTGCTCCTCTTCCTCCCTTAGGGCTGCCAGTCTGGACTCCCCTTCCTCTTTTAGGAACTGGTAGAGCTTGTTGAACTCTGCTCTGATCTGTCTCTCTGTGAACAGCACCTGCTTCTTGGAGTGTTGAACCACATCGTCATATGTTTTCTCCACTTGTTTGTGTTTGTTCCTCTTGTCCTGCAGAGACTTTAAGTCAGATTTCAGCTGCTCCTTCAGCTCACTGACTGCTTGTTCTATAGGAACCGCTCTGTGACTCTGGTGAAAAGGAAACTCACAGACTGGACACACAGCTCTCTCCTTTTCTTTATAGAAAAGTTCAGGGTCTTCTTTGTGTTCACTGCATACCTCAATGTGCTGCTTCTCTCCCTTTTTCGTCTCAGATGATCCAGATTTCTGTCTTCCAGAAAATCAGCCAGTTCCTTCAGGGTGAAATTTGCTGTTGGGACGTCCTTGGAAGATCTTCTTTTGCAGGTGGGACAGTTCTTGTCCTTAGCTTGTTCCCAGAATTTCTGGAGACAGTTTGAACAGAAGCTGTGATTGCAGCCCAGAGACACGGGATCACTTAAAGTCTCTGAACAAACATGGCAGCTCAGGTAACTTTCAAGGAGCACTATATTTTCTGCCATCTTCTATTGATGTCTTCTAATAGTACAACTCACCGAGTCAAACTTTATTCTTGTCGTTTGTCATATTCCATCAAGTTTTCTTGTTTCAGGTCAGATCTCCAACCCAGTAATGGCGTCTCAGCTCAGCTCGGCTAAATAAATAAAAAACATAAAACGTTCATTTTCCTCTCAGGGATGTGTTTCCTGTCAGACAGATTGTGGTTTAACTCTTTCAGGTGAACTTGGTGCTCCACTTTTAGTGCAGTATAATTCCTGTATGTCATTTAAAATGGAGGTGAAATTGTCTCATTATTATTCAATTAAGTGAAAACTAGTCTCAATTGGAAAAAAACTAGTTGTGTTCAAAACTTTCAGGGTCAAGATGACATATTTTTTAGAAAAAAAATAAATTGAATTAAAATTAAAATAATCAAATTAAGTTAAAAAAAAATCCCCAATCAATCAAACAGTCAGTCCACTGATTTCAATTTGATCCTAGTCAATAAAGTGTAGTGGAAAGAGGGGGTTTCTTTAACTGTTAAACCTCACGGGAGGTGCAAGGTAAATTAAATCTGTTTTAACTACGAAAAACATAAAACTTTGATGCCTACATTATATGTGACACTGATAAGGATTATTACTATTGTTATTATTATTATTATAATTGTGTTGTAGTTCAATGTCCAACCCTCTTTTGTGAGTCTCTTTGGTTAAAAGCGTCCGCTAAATGTAAATTAAAAGTACTTTGGCAATAATTCTATTGTAGAAATCTAATACATTCCCATTACCAAACGGATGAACTATAAAAACCTGCACTTGATTTTACATTTATATTTCAAATACAAATGTGGTCCATTGTGGAGGTTCCAAAGAACCGCTTGTGTACCTCTGATAATCAGAGCTACTGCAGTCTGTTTCAGCGGGGAGTTTGCAGTGTACCAACCTTAACAAGACAAAATCATACATTGGGATTTACTCCACTTTTTCAAACATGCAATGGCCAATTAATCTCTTATCCTTTGTTGAATGAACTGATTTGACTGAAAACCACCTTGACATATTTCCGTCTGTTATGGAAGTTATCATAAAGTGTGTCTGTTTAGTTGGAGTAACAACCGTCTTTTCATGTTTTGGCTGCATCAGTGGGAAGTTGTCAAGACAACAACTATGTATTTTCTATCCACTTTTAAGTGCTACCTGCAATAACAAGCGCAAATCAAATGCACACAAGTGAAAGGGAAGGCAAAAGATAAAATACTGAGACATAAGGGTGCAAATACAGACGCCAAAGGAACCCTGCAGCAAATAACCAGAGATTTAGAGATGCTAACCTTGTCTCAAAAAATCTGCATATTTTTTGCCTTTTTTAGATTCTAATCATTTTAAGCATGTTTTGTTACAGTTTATATAAATTGGGGGAGTTTATGTGGTATTTTTATCACAAAAGTACCAAAGAAACTGATGTGATGTAAAAAAACAACAAAAAACAGCTTTTATTGCAGTGGTATAAAAATGTTTTAAAAATTACAACTTAGTCTTAATTCAGTAGAAAAAAAACCATCCTGTGTTTGGAATTAAATGGGTTTTCAAAAGAGGGTAGAGTTGTTGTTTTGCAATCAGGTAGATTGCAGGTTCAATTCCAGCTGTGACATGACAATGTGCCCTTGGGTAAAGCATTAACACCAAGTTGCCTACCAATTCATGCATCGGTGGTGAATGTGGCTATAGTGTAAAGCGCTTTGTGTGGTCAGTCTGATTAGAAAAGCGCTATATATTCTGTAAATTAAGTCCATTTATTTGTTACTTCAGTTTCCTGGGATTATAAATTTGTAAGGATTTATGAACTGTTGCTTGGGAGATAACAAAATAAGGGAGATTTCTATTTCTACTGCAGAAGAATAATTTACATAAAACATTGAAACATACTGTAAAAAAAAAAAAAAAGGCTGCAAAACCACCCATACATAACTTCCATGTGCTTTTAGAAACTTCCTCTCGATCAAACATTTTAATGCAACTACCTTTTATCGACCAAAACCTTTGAAAGTATATTTCTCTCAACTGTTTAACAAGAGATAGGAGCTGAACTTAGTCAGCATCGAGCTTATTTAAATTGTTTCATATGTACATACACCACAGACCTGCTGTATTATTGCAAAACAGCTACTGACAGATAACACATTGGAGAACCAGTGCATCTCTCAGTACTTATTCGGAGCACTTCTGTTGAAGAACAGATTTAATGCCAAGGTATCAGAAATGTCCAAATGATTTCAGCATCCTGATATGACGGCACCTACAACCATTTCATGTTCCAAATCATTTAAATTTCCTTTCTCAATTTGAACTCAAGTGGTTTATCAGGTCTGGATTACAAAATACAAGTCAAAATAATCTACATTTGTATTTCTATAGCAGTAAAAAATACCAGATCATAGGACCTACTAAAAGCAGTCTAGTTTGAATTGGCCTTAAATTCCCATTTTCCAAAGGATTCGACAGCAGCAGGTGTTGCCACAGCAACCCCATCAACAATACGCTCACAAGTCTAAAATTCATCTCTCAATACTGGCTTAGATTTCACATACGCACATTAATCTAGAGAGAACATAAATAAAAGGAAAATTAAATGGAGGTATAAAGATCTGCAATTTATTTTCATGTGTATATAAGTTTGGAGTCAAAAGAAAACCAAGCAATGAAAATGTACATAAAAGCTTTTATTGAAGCCTGAATTACTATTTACTCTCTGTAAACAAAACGTACTTCCAGAACAACTGATAAAACAAAAACAGTCAGCTTAACAATTTCAGGTAGTCACTCGGATTTTAAAACATTTGAGAGCAGGCGTGACGCAAGTCAACCAACACAGCGTGACAACGGATGAAATCTGTCACTAACATCCGCCGCTCTAACAGTCTGCTTTGTTACTACGCAGCCATAAAACTCTCCTCCACTGCCAAACAGTACAAATGTAGAAAAAATCCTGAATCATCATCTAAAGCTTTCAGGCAGATCAAGGGGAAAAGAGTCCAGGCTTAAGCAAAATGTACAAAAAGAAAAAACACAGATGGTGTGAAAAAAAACAACAACAAAGAAAGACAACAGGGTCCAGAGGGAGGAGTTATTGAGCTTCATCTTCTGGACAAGAGTGCCATGTCAATCGCTCCTCATAAAAAGATATGACCACCTGAGGGCAGCGTTTGTTGGCCTGGCGGGATGGGACCAGATCTGCCTCATCAGAATCTTTCCTGAGAAAAGAAACAAAGGAAAGACGACAGGAAAACAATAAAAACTGAGTGGGGCACAGTTCTGGTCAACTAAGAACACTGAAGCGACAACTACGCGAGTGTGACAAAATTTGATTCAAACGTCGCTAAAGTCTTTAAGCTGCACCTACTGATATTTTTGTACATTTAGTGAACCTCTTCTTTGCTTTCAGAGACGGGTAACTTACCACTTCATCAGGAACATCAACTCCCCACTGCTATCGGTGGCACCGATTATTTTTTCCGGCTCGAGGTTTCTGGCAAAGCCTCTGGGTTTTTCAGCCTACAAAACAAAAACGGATATATGTGCATATTCAACATGTGCATGCAGCTAGAGCATTTTTTTTTTTTTACATTTTAGAGACATTAGGACAGAGACACCCACTAAATCAACTAGATCACAGATTTTATTTTTAACCCAACCTCAGTATTCTTTGTAGACTGCGGTTCTGCCTCTTCTGTGGACGCCTTCCTCTTCACCGCCGCAGGCTTCTCCGTGATGTTTTTCTGCGCCTCCAGGAAGCCTGAAATCAGCTCAGGGCAGTCCAGGTTTTCCTCGGGCTCCCATGTGTTGTCCGCACTGATTGAAAAAAGGGAGAGGAACTGTTTATTTTTTGTTTTTTTTTATCTCAAAACTTCCCTAAACAGATATTGACAACACAGAACTAACTTGTAACTAATCTGTGTAGTGCAAAGAACGACAGAACCAACATGGATCCAAAACAAATCCACTGTGACCCCCATACCAGGGGAGCAGTTCCGGCTGAGCCGGAGGATGGGGCAGGTGTCACAGGGAAACTCACTCAGTAAATCCTTTCCACTTCAGGAAGAACTCCACTTTCCCATTAACAATTCGGTGGTCCATTACTTTCTCCACCACAAACTCCTCCGGCTCCTCCTGGGTCTGCGACTCCTTCTTGCTCTTGGTGTTCTGCTTCTTGCCCATTTTTGCGCTCTGCAAACAAGAGGGGTTAGCATAACATCGTTCGCATCAAGCCGGTTTTAATCTATTAAATAATAAAAACAAATTAGTTTAATGACCCTTGGCAAAAAACAAAGCAACCACACAAGTTAGAAACGCAAACAAAAGCAGCCTAAACCCGGAAAACAAAGTAAAAGGTTATCTTTATTGAAATTAACTCGCTAGCATGCCGTGCTAGCTCATTAGCTAGCCAACTGTTTATATAGCACCACAAAGGTAAGCCTCCGTGTTAACCTTGTTTAGCTAGTTTTCCCTCTATTAGCATTAACTTTTGACTTTTAATAACCTTAATTATGATAATAAGCAACAAATCCAAGCACTGCTAAACTACGTGATAAACAATAAATCAATGATTAACCGGTAGCCTACGCACAAAGGATTACCGTAACGCGAGTCTGATAAAAAGGTATGATTACATTCGGCGACCTGAGCGTGCAGTGAGATACATTTATAGAGCCATTGTTGGAGACAACGGAAGCGACCGTCTCCATTCACTCTAAGTTTGCTTCAGTAAAGCTAAGAAGTTTAGCAAAAAGCTAAAACATATTCGAAGACAAAAACAGAGCCGTTAAACGCACATTAGAAGCAGTTATGCTTTTAGAGAGAGTTGGCGAGCACGCGGTCGACGAAAGTCTCAACTTGTAGCGCGAAAAGCGAGCGACAGTAATCTACGGTAACCCGGAAGGGAACGCGATTTGGTTTAAAGCGCTTCCTTGTCCGAAAGAATGTAAGCTCTTATTTTGAAATCCACGTTTAGGAATTTCCGTTTTTACCCTTTTCAACCGTAATTATCAATTTTTATTTATTTATTTTTATATATGTTTTGTTTTGCATAAATAATTGAAATTGTGAACTCGTAATGTATAATGTACCATCCAAACACCAAAAGAGGCAGTTACTGGTCTAATAGTGGACATAGATCCAATATAGCTGGATTATATACTGACATGATTGAAGCGCTATTCTGAGTTGGCCTGCCTTATAATAAAAATAATACAAAGATTAAAATGATACCGGGCTGGAGCACATATCTGTCTAAGTACCACGAAGCAACTACTTCTGGGGCTCTAGCAGGTAAACCCAGGCAGGGCCCTATATTTGAACATAAAAAGCGGCCTAATGCAAAATACAAATATACTCTACGCTTCATTAGACAAAATGAGCAAACCATGAGGGCACACTCCTTGGCTAAAAAACTAATAGGTAAGGATACTAAAACCTTCTGGAAAGAGGTTAAATCCATCAATAATAGTTAATCCTCTCTCCCTTGCACTGTGGATGACACTTCTGGGGCAAATATGATTGTAGATTTTTGGCAACACCATTACAGCAAGTTATTTACCTGTGTTCAGAGTGAACCCTACCGAGTTGACAAAGTTAGTACTGTCGAATCTATCAAAACTCACGAGGTCTTTCAAGCAATTAAGGAATAGTCTCTAAATAAATCTATAGTAATGGATCTTATTTCATCTGAACATCTCAAATTTGCAAGTTTAAGGGTAGTCCCTCTTCTTGCCTTGTGTTTCACTGGTTTTATAATGCATGGCTTTATTCCTTATTCCTTGATGAATGTTCTCCTACTTCCTGTGATTAAAAACAAAGCTGGTAAAATTGCCAGCTCTGATAACTATAGACCAATAGCCATAGCTAATACACTGTCTAAAGTCTTTGAACTAATTCTTTTGCCAAAATTTGCAAAGTTTGTTATGTCTACACAATCAATTTGGGTTCAAGTCCAAACATGGCCATATACACACTGATATGTGTGTATATGGCCTAAAAGAATTAGAATAATTATACTAGTAAAACGGCTACGGTTTTTCTGTGTTTTTTAGACGCCACTAAAGCTTTTGATCGTGTAGATCATAGAAAACTATTTTCAAATTGTGCCAAGCTGGTGTGCCCAAATATATAGTAAGATGTCTGTCCTATTGGTATGCTAATCAAACTATGCAGGTCAAAAGAACAACTGTATATCGGCATCCTTTTGTGTCAGCAATGGAGTCAGACAAGGAAGTATTTTATCTCCTATGTTATTTAATTTTTATATGAACAACCTCTCTAAGCAGCTAAACCTATGTAGAACTGGCTGCATGGTTGGTGATACTATTATTAATCATTTAATGTGTGCTGATGATCTAGTAATCTTTAGTCCAAGTTCAGCTGGTCTTCAGTAGCTGCTTAATGTCTGTTCAGCATGTGGTTAACTACATGATGTTATATTCAATCGATTAAAAAGTATCATCTTGATCTGTCGCACTAAGGAGGACAAATATAGGGTATTTCCTAACTTCAAGCTATCTGGGTCTTCTTGGAATACCTCAAATGAAGTAAAATACCTTGGACAATACCTAGGACTTTAAAAAAGCTAGTCTTCAAAGATTGACGGTGGCTTATAATGATGCATTAAGACTTTTGTTAAATAAGCCCAGATGGACCAGTGCAAGTGTACTGTTTATATCGGCTCGTGTCAGCACTCTGATGGCTGTTTTAAGAAAGTTTATGTATAAATTTATTTGTCGTGTAAATGACTCTAATAATAATATTATCTTAGTGCTGACGAATGTTAAATATAGTGCAGTAAAATACTCATCTGTACTCTGGAGACATTGGTATGGTTGTCTCCTGAATGTTTAGTAGTCGTTTATCTTTTGTTTTTATTCTTTTATCTTTTCTTGTAAATTTGGACTATGAGTCTGTTATTAAATCTATCTATATATAAAACATTGGTTTACAGCGTAAAATTTCAAACTTTTATTGCTTTTTAGAAAACAGTTTTTTTCCGCCTGTTTAATAAAAAAAAGAAATACATTTTTATAGCAATTTAGAAAACAGGCTTTTCCTCATGTTTCAAATGGGTGGAATGAAACTAAACGTGGAAAAACAAACAAAAACAATACCTCTCATTTTACAGTCGAATAAAAAAAAAAGTATTGTATTTATTGGGATTTTATGGAATAAATCAAACATAGCAAATGATCGTACGTGATCGGACAAATTCTATTTATTTATTTTTTTTACAAATAACATGATTAAAAAACAAGCCTCTTCTCATTCTTAGTTCTAAAGCAGGAAGCTGCGTCCGTGAACATCATTTGCAGCGTTGTGCAACTTTGAACTGATTATCATGAAGGACTGCCTTGAATTTAGCTCCATCAGTCTTCTGATCAAAGCTCACCATGTTCTCTGTCCCTGATAAAGAAAAACCTTCTTGTATCAAGATGCTCTACCTTATTTTGACCGTCGAGAAGTCATCTGACTCAAGCATCTTCTTTCACACATTTGCTGTATGCCTAAAAAGGTTTGTAGAAAACCACAAACACCCTTTATTAAAGCCATTTTCTTGTCTATTATGAAACTACTTTTGCAGCTAGTGTGCAGTTGCCATGGTTTTCTTGCCCGTTTCTCAAAGCAATTGTCTCGTTGTAGATCTTAATGTAAGGTTGGCATCCTTGGCTGTGGTCACTTAACTGTTTAGAAAGGCTTATAAAGTTTCAGTTGCATTGAGTTCAGGGAATAAACAATAGTGTTTTAAACAATTTTTGGAAAAAAAAACAACAGACAATATATTTATCTTGTTTTTAATCAAAAACCTTTTTTATCATCACCCTGAATTCAAAGAAATATGATTTAAAAAACAAATTTATAAAAAAAAAAAAAAAAAATGTACACAAACAACAAAACTGAAAACATTTCATTATTCACTCAAACCTTTTTTTTGCCTCTTTGAAGAATTAATGAATTTCAAGCAAATGTTTACCTTTCACTTAGTTCTCTGATAAAGCTACACCCATAATAAGGAGCAAGTAAAACATTAGTCTTGGTCAGGGACATGTAACCTTTGACAGATTTGTTTGTAAGAGCGGGGTTGTCTCCAGTACTTATTTACGGTCGTTTTATTAGCAGTAGAAAAGATCAGTAACGACTCCTAACAGTAACTTTAATAAATGCTTAAATTACATTTACTGGGTCTATATGTTTGATCCGGGTAAAGAATCATGTAGTGAAAAGTAAAAGGACTGCAAAAAAACATTTAAACTTTATATGAACTTGACGTCAATATATACTTTCGGTTTACTCAAAAATATTGAGTGTGCACTTCGAAACAAAGTAGATGTTTTCACACAATTTTCCAAATAAAGAGTATGATGAATGACTGGTAACAACACTTTTGACAGAGGATGCCCCTATCAAGGTTAGCCATTACCGGTTTTAAAAATGTTAGATTTTAAACAGGTATGTCTGCATTTCGAACGCAAGGGAGAGCAAGACTTCCAGAAGCTAATAAAAACGGTATAGCAACGTTTTTCTCTTGTACCAACATCCACATTTTTGGAAATCTTAAAATCCCTGACGTTTCAATTACATGTTTGTGATTGGATTTTTTTTTGTGGATGTATTGATATGAATTTTGAAGGAATGAGGTAGACGATCTTTATGCCAATGCTAAAATTGTTGCAAATAAACAGGTCAAGTCTAGGTGTGCTCATGTTTTATAGATCTAGTTTCCATTTGTTCTAAAAAAAAAAAAACTATCAAAACTCTTAATGAAAAAACATGCGTATGAGAATAATTTTCTCCACAAAACAACCAAAAATCACACTTTATTAAAGCTAATTAAGGCCTCTGTAATCATTGGTTTGCCATCTGTCATGAAGATTGCAAAAAAAAAAGAAGAAGATTTTTGAATTTCAGTTCCAAAAGTTATTACCATAACAGCAGCTCTGAAATGTTGCCTGTAAACATTTGGTGGCATTTATTTATTTTATCTTTTTAAATCAGTTACATAAAGTTACCAAAAAAGTCTCATGAAGCATACAAGAACTTACAAGTTCGAGAAACCTCCAGCCATTTATAAATACAATCTTAACCCTCTTGCTTCTACTAAAACGGGAAAGTACAGGGCAAACAGAACAACACTCATTTTAGAGCCATAACCAGAAACTGTCACTCTTGGCGATAAATGTCCGGGTTCATATCCTAACAGGCACAATTAGAGATTTAAGCTGCTCCCTAAACCCTGTCTCTCACAAGCAAACAAAAGTCCAGTGTGTTAGCTACTTTTTTTCTTCCATATTTACAGATATTTGTTTTTTTTATTTATGCTCTGAGTCTCTTTTTTTTTTTCAGCGTTTGAACATTTTGATTCCCAATGCAATCTTTACAAAAGTAAAACCCCCAAAGCCAGGGGTTGGTTAAAGTTCGGCAATATCCAAAAAAACCTAAAGCTCCAGTCTCGGCAAACATCACTGCTTCTTCTCCTTCTTTCTCTTGTCTGTCTTTTTGCCAGCTGATGTGGTGACAGCGGGCTGTCTAACAGGCTGGACTACAACCCTTCCATTAGCCCCGCACTGCAGGGTGAACCTCTCGGGGTTCAGCGGGCGTCCCGACGCATCCCTTAGCCTAGACAGAACATCCCGGCTCAGCTGCTTAAACTGGTGGGCCACAGCGCCCATTGTCTTGGCTGTAAGCCGTTTTTCCCTCAGCAGACCATCTCTCTGGGCTTGCAGCCTCTCCACCTCCTCCTGGAGTCCAGTGATGGCATCCAGCTTGCGCTTGCGGCAGTTTTGCGCTGCCAGTTTGTTCTTGCCGCGCCTGCGGATGTCGCGCAGGAGTGTCACCTGCTCTGACGAGAAGCTGTGGCTGTCTAGGACCTCCATGAACTCTTCCACTGGCATGTTGACAATCTGCAGGACGGAAAAAGGGATGCACATGGCGCGGCTGCGCAGCTCGTCACGGCTCATGTCCCGTTCTTCCAGCAGGGATGCGCTGTCCTCCTCTGGCTCCTCTGTTTTACAGGGCAGCCTTACAGATGCCTTGCTAAACTGAGGGGGAGACGAGTAGCTGTGATCGTGCCACACACTTTCACTCAGATCAACAGGTGGCCACATTGTGCTGTGGTCCATTATGCCTTTAGGTGGTTTAGAGTCCACTTCACTGCTGTAGCCTGTGGCTCCACCCTCTTCTTCATAGTAGGAGCTGGATGATGATGACATCTCAGATGAACCTGAAAGAAATAAAAAGAAATCACTCTTGGTACAACAAAAATTAATACACACATAACCTAAAGACATTTAGTAACATTTTTACTAACCGGGAGAAACCGGACAACCATAGCTGCTTTCCAAGGAGAGTCCTGAATCGGAGTCCAAGTCCTCGAATGCTTGAGAGTCTAAGCAGTCAAGGTAGTTCAGCTGACCATCCAGGCTCTCCAAACCCAGCTGATTGATTTGTTCAAACACCGCCTCATCCAGACAGTCGCCCAGCGCGCTCTGTGATGTCATATTTCCAGTTAAGTTACACACCGAGGCGAAGGGGAGCGCAGCGAGGCCCACCGCCATCCCTGGCAAAGAGTCCAAGAGCGAGGAGTTTGTCGATTCCAGCCTTGCCGTCCTGAACGCTGCTGTTCCGGATGCTCCGGTTACCATGGCGTCGTGCAAGCTGACATCCTGGCTGATGGCACTGCTGATGTCTGAATCGAGCTCAGAGAGACGATCCGTGACAAGAGAGTCCAGATCCTGCACGTAAAACACATGAAAAGACATTTTCTTTAGAAAGCGTAATTTCCAGACGCGGACAGATGGATGGACAAATGCACGATGGACGGACTGGCAAAATAAATGTATGACTGGATGGGTGGACGGACACATTATCAAACAAAATCGGGTTTAGGCTCGATTATGAATAAAATGAAATGACAAGTGGATGAGAATGATCAGACAGGTAGATTAAAACAATAAGATTGGGAGTAGTCTTATCCATAAACATCAACATCTGAAAAAAAAACAAAAAACAATTTAGATTCCATACTCAGTTTATAGCTTTGGAAAAGCTTTCCACAGTAAACCAAGATTTGGCACATGCATTTCTAAACAACCAGCCTTTTTACTAGCTCATCTTTGTGAAAAATCTAGAAAACTTACGTCAAGATCTGCGACGGAGAGCAAATTGTTCCAGTCGATATCAGCAGCAGGAGGAACATGATGAAGCGCCGGCTCAGACAATGTGGTGATGCCTTCAAGGAGACTCTGAAAACAACAATAAAAGAAACAGACAGGAAAGACTAAACAAAAAAAAAACTAAACTCAAGTTACATTTTCTATCCACAAGTGTAAAATCCCTTAAAATATATAGATTTCTCTAGTCAACCACGTTTTTCTCAACTATTGGTAAGAAATACCATTTTCCCCCCCCAAAAAAACAAGTGCTGGACTTATATTTTTTGCCAACTAGGTTTAGCTAGTTACCCAATAATCTTTTATAACATTTCACAAGGTCGAGAGATACAGAAAAGGCTCTTGGAAAACATGCCCCCAGTATCCACTATTTTACTCAACACCAACTAATACGTCTGTAGCAGATAAGCTTAATCTTTGTATTATCTCTCCAATGAATGCTGCTGCAGTTAAACGCCTCATATTTACATTTTTGACTGAACTATTTTTTTTCCTAGTTTGTCTTTGAAACCTGTTCTTGGGTGTGTGTGCATAGAACCAAATGCGTTGTATTAAGACAGTTGGGTATTTAAATGTTGTCCGTTTACCACGTCAGTGTTTGTGTGTAAAAGTAAATTAACTCAGGTTCTCGTCAACCCATTTTTGTCAAGGTTCCAGTTGTTTAATACGTTTTATTGTCTTGACTGTGGATGCGGGCAAGTTTAGGCTAGCAGCTATTTTTGTGACTTCTTAAATATCAACATTCTTCTCGTTTTATCTATAACCTTTCAAAGAGTGAGTTAGATGTACTTTGGTCAAAAATCATTCTTGAGGAAACAAAGTCACAGATTGCTAATCAACCGTGCTTTGTTACTTAAATGACTATATATGATTTTAAACTATTTCTTAGTTGAGACTTAAAAAAAAAAAAAAAATTTAAACATATTATCACAAAGTAAATGTATCTAAATTAAAGTTTAACTACACATCTTTACCAGGGGAGCCAATATGTTTCATACAATGATTGAAATTCGTTCTTAGACGTGTTTTTATTCTGAATCCTTTCATTGTCTTTTTTTTTTTAGCTGATGATGTAAAAACACTCGACAAAATATGTATATATACATATATACATATATAAATATGTATATATACATATATATATATATATATATACACATATATATATATATATATATATATATACATACATACATACATACATACATACATACATACATATATATATACACTGTGTTCCAAATTATTATGCAAAAAGTGTTTAGGACTGATAAGGTAAGAATTTTTTTGTTTGTCAGTTAAACTCATTGATGGTGATGTGTGTCATGGCTCTTTATATCACTGAAAGCAATTGCAGACACCTGTGCTAATTAGTTTGGCAGGTGTGTCCAATTAAAGGCAAGAATACTTAAGAAGGCTGTCCCACATTATTAAGCAGCCTACATTTTCAGCCAAAATGGGAAAGAATAAGGATGTGTCGGCTGCTGAGAAGCATCAAATTGCGGAGTGTTTAGGTCAAGGCATGACTACAATCAACATTGCCAAGACACTTCATCGTGATCATCGCAAAATCAAGAAGTATGAAGCTGATTCAGAGCACACATGTGTGCGTGCTAATAAGGGAAAATTGAGGACTCTTTCCAACAGGCAATTATGTCAGGTTAAAAGAGCAGCTGCAAAAATGCCTTGTCATAGCAGCAGACAAGTTTTTGAAGCTGCTGGTGCCTCCAACATCCCTTGAACAACAAGATGCAGGGTCCTTCAGAGGTTTGCAGCTGTGCGTAAGCCATCCCGTCGACCTCCTCTATCCACTCCACACAAGCAGAAACGGCTCCAGTGGGCCAAACAATACATGAAGACTGACTTCAAAACTGTTTTGTTCCCCGATGAGTGCCGTGCAACGCTAGATGTTCCACATGGATGGAGTGGAGGTTAGCTGGTTGATGGACACCCCATGCAAACCAGGCTACGGCGCCAACAAGGAGGAGGCGGAGTAATGTTTTGGGCTGGAATCATGGGGAGAGAGATTTTCGGCCCCTTTAGGATTCCTGAAGGGGTAAAGAGGACCTCCATAATGTATGTGGAGTTTCTCAAACAGCACTTCCTGCCATGGTTCAAGAAGAAGAACCGTGCATTCCGCAGCAAGATCATTTTCATGCATGATAATGCACCGTCTCATGCTGCAAAGAACACATCTGCATCTCTGGCTGCTGTGGGCGTAAAAGGGGACAAACTTATGGTGTGGCCCCAATGCTCCCCTGACCTCAACTCCATTGAGAACCTCTGGAGCATCATCAAAAGGAGTGTCTATGATGGCGGGAGGCAGTTCACATCTAAGCAACAGCTCCGGGAGGGTATTCTGTCCTCATGCAAAACAATTGAAGCAGATACCATCCAAAAGCTGATAAATTCAATGGACGAGAGAGTTCAGAAGCTCCTTTCGAACAAGGGGTCCTATGTGCAAATGTA
>JAVLVB010001216.1:1445100-1456502 GCA_032876305.1 Orestias chungarensis | reverse complement strand
TATATATATATATATATATATATATAAATATATAAACACGTCCAATCTATTTGAAACAGGAAGTGAATCAGGTCTCCTCTTAACAGGGCAGGAAGCGCAGAAAGAGCAACAGAACCTGAACCGTTTTCCTAACTGAAAGACTCCCACACCTTTGTTATGTAACCACAAAATCAGTGTCATTAGGAAAGCTGGTAGAGGCTCATTTGCTAAGCTTTATATGACCCTGTAGCTCCTGTTTATGAATCACGCTAAAACACCAACAGAAACAACTGCGCAAACCTTGTGGGCTTTGAAGTGAAACAGAGGAAACCACAAGATTTTTTCTCACGATCTTTAGTATTGTTTCTTTCTGTGTCATTAAACTATTTACTTGGTTTTGTAAGGCCGATTTTTTGCCGCACTTTAGTGCAAATCACTGAAGTGATCCAAGTTAGGGCAACACTGACCAGGAAACTGTTTGTTATATGCATTGAGAAAGCAAATATTAATAAAGAAGGATAAAATAAATAAAATCACAATGGAACCTTCATACCTCTTGTTCTAGTGTTGAACTGTGAGCCAGGTGAGTAAGTGGAACCGCTTCTTCCTCTTCTTTAATTTTAATTTCATCTTCCTGATAGGGAGAATAGATAAGAGGGATTAGAAGGAGAAATTTGAAAACTTTCCACTTCATGTCAAAGACGAAAGCGAGCACCTTGTTAGCCCGGCCCAATAAGCCGCCAGAGAACAACACGTTGGCCAAGGCAGAATCCAGTTCATTTTTTATCTAACACTTTGGTCATAACTGCATCAAGGCCCGTTTTAATGAGCAGCTGTAAAGGTTAGGGCAGAGATGACCTGATACACCGCCAGTGATGTGGGTAAGCAGCTGTGACACACAAAGCAGTTGTTTCCATGTGTAGCAGGATTGGATGTAAAAGGAAAATGATTCAGTTTTTTGTTTATGATCCATGCTAAAAGCCAAAAGAAACACTACATCTGTTTCTGCCCTGCTCCGCCAAAACTTGCTGACCCCTTGCACGGTCATTTCTCCTAGCTTTAGCTTGGAAATCTCAACTGAGGCTTTTCTGCTTTAAAAATGGGACGAGGTCCAAATGTAGAGAACTCCTATTGTAAGAAAACAGGGTGTGGATCCGATTCCCACTCCTTCACCTCTCCAGGCCCACAGCTGGTGGGTAAGTCGAGGAAAGGTGATATACTTACACAATTTGTGACGTAAACAGTTGCCAGAGAGAAACATACACCAAGCAGCTGCTTCTACTAGAAAGTGCTGTAAATGATGCATTAAGAACAACAATCAGATTTTTTTTTTCCTATCTGTTGTTCCATGAAGCACTACCAAGCCACAACTAACGGTGGCCCAATTTTTTTTCGCCAATCGGCCGATATTTACATGCAACACTAATCTTACCCACAGATCTTATCTACCACAACAAAAGGTCCGCCAGATCTCCAAAGCCTTGTATATTGCTTAACAGTCCAACTCGGCTCTAAACTTGGCTAGTATGTTATTGATGACCTGACGTAATAAGAATTTTAAAATCTGTTCTTTCCTCCTGAACATTAAGCAAAAGGAAGTGTTAGTCTAACAAGTTAGGTGTATTATTACTGAAATTTGTAAATATGTAACATGACAATAGTGAAATATAAATGTCTAAGTAAGAATGTTTTTAAAGACCCAAAAAGGTATTTAGTTAACAATAGGGACTGATAAGAAAACCGAATAAGACCAAATAAGTACTACATGGCCAATTAGCTCCACTTCCCCTCCCAAAACACACACACACACAAAAAAGGAAATGTTCACGAAATGGTTTGTAATAATGGCACATATTTTTATGTTGGATGTTAGAAAATGACTATTATCAGCTAATAGTAATGTTAATACTCCATGAAAACTGAAAAACCAAAACAAATACTATATAAACTGATTAGGTAATTTAGTAGCTTGGACAACAATGCTCAAAACCTATCATTTGTGTTTGCAAGCGCTAACCCACGTGCGGTATGATCAGTTTGTATTGCTTCTTTCGTGTGGTTCACTGTTTTTCAATAAAACAAGACTGGAACATTAACGGTATATTGTGACCTCATAAAACCTGATAGCTTGAGGTGATCATAATATCATATCGACCAAGATTAGAATTGAAAAGTCAAGGCTTAATAAAAAATCTGACATGGCCGAAAAACTGGAGGAAGTCCACCCCTAAAGGAAACCAGACTCTTTAGTGTGCGCTTTGTGACGGAGTGAAGATGACTGAATTGCGAGCTGATCCATCGGTAGAAAGCCGGTAGGCTGTCTGGTATAAAAAGGGAATTATTTTACATCTTCAAAGTTAAAGAGCTGCATTCTTTAGGAGACAAACAAGTTGACCTGTGCTCTAGTTATGCTAAAAGAAAAATATAGCTTCAAAGCACAACCCTGTAAATTTTTTGTTGTTTAAACATTTTTACTGTTACACTAGTTTACAGCGACTGCTTTCTCGGACACAGACTGACGTCACCTCTGCTCCTAATATAAATTATGAATGTCCACGCACTCAGGAGTACCACGAAGAACATGTTCAGTGCTCTTACATCAACTATCCTTTCTCTCAAAGAGAAACACGGAAAGGTAAAAACAAGGTCCTTCATCTTCATGTAGTTATTTAGACACTTTAAATTCGAGTCAAGGTTGACATGATAGGGAGACCAAAAGTGGCAAACAAGTTTGCTGCATACTTCTAATTGCTGACTGAGATGTTTTCTCCTTTAAAGGGGGTAACTGGACTAACAAGACTAGCCGAGTTAGCAAGGTGAAGTGATTAGAAATGTTTTACTCAAATTAGGCAAGAAAAACAAAACAAACTTTCAATCATGCTGGGGAAAAGTGTGCTTGGACTCATCCGTGTGAATTTCGTACATTCAGGACTCTAAATTGATGGCACTAAACTTTTTGTTTGTCCCGGGGCGGAGGGAATTCATGTCGAAGAACTTCAGTCATATTTTAAAACAAGCAATGGGTTCACACGTTTCAATTTCTTTGCCCTTGACCTGGGCCAAATAGGGTGACATTTAGATAAATATATTCTTCATTTACTGATCTGATTTATTAAATATGGGGGATGCACTGAAACAGATCCCACGTGAATTTGGTTAACTCAGGGGAAAAAAAAAACAGTTTTGATGTATTTCTGTTTAGCTTTTTGTTAGAAGTAAAGTTTAAAAATTTGCATGTCATATTTGTCCTGCCTATTCCATCACCTTTTAGGCAATGCATCGGATCCAGTGGTAGCAGAGGGGAGTCCAATAATTTGGCTGCCACTACAATGCATGGCAATCTGTGGAGTGATCTTGAGTTTAAAAGCCTCGCTTCACTGCAGATAAAGTGTCCCAGAATCTTTGTGGGTTTTTTTTCCTTCTTTTTTTTTTGTTTTTGGGCGTCTCACAAACATCTGAAACAGTTTGTCATAGAGGGGTTGTCAAAACAGGACAATTAGACTAACATCTTAAAACTGGTTTTAAAATGGACAAAAGGAGAAGCGATGGCTATGTTTTGATCCTACATGAAAGAAACTTAAGGACATTTACTTGAGATCGTATGCGTTACTATGAATCCATGTCAATAGGATATCTGCTTTGATGCAGATAACAACTGCATGGTAACACCAGATTAAACACAGATTAAAATAAAAAAAAGGAGTGTTCTTTCTTCCTTAATACCAACAGTTTATCCAACAGTTTATGTTGAGTCCTTCCTGGTTCACAAGGAAACATAACTCAACATGCGGGTGGATTGTCCCTGTTTGTGTGCCAGATTAGTCACATCATAGGTTTTTAACTCCACGTTGATCCTTTTGTTTGTTGTCAGTTGACCAAACCTTTGTCCCCCCCCATATGTTAATAAACTCCCACCACCTCAACGAGACCCCATTGAACTCACATCCAGGAAGGCTCCGGCAGGGTTGGACACTCCCTGGCCTCTGACAGGCAGGTGCTCGCCGGCAGCTTCGTGCTCGCTGCCCTCTGACCCGGTGCCGTCGTCCGGGTCGCTGCTGGCCGAAGGCCCCGCGGGTGGAACCTGGTGCACCAGCCATGCGTTCAGCTGCGTGGGGAACCGCGGCGAGCCCAGGCTCCTCACCTCGTCGAGCAGGCGCCGGCTGGCGAAGAAACCGTCCAGCTCGGGGCATTTCGGATGCACGCCGACTCCGTCTAGCGTGTCTCGCAGGACGTGGAAGGGCGTCTGGATGTAGGCTGAGCTCGGACCCAGGTTGGTCTCGGACAGCGGCGTGTAGTAGCCGGTCAGGTAGTCGTCGATGTCGACGCGAACTCCGACCAAGCTCAGCAGGATGGTCAACTGAATTAGGCCTTCTGTTAAGTACTTTTTGGCGACCTGCATTTTTTAAATACTCCCAGAATGGGGGTGCCTGCGAAATCCTGACCCCGACAGTTCCTCTTTCCCGAGCAGACAAAAGGGGAAAGAGGCTAACAAAAGAGCACGCCTTTCCCTGTCACACAAAGAGGTCCGCCTATACCGGCGATGGCGTCTAAGCTAACCGTTAGCTTCGAGCCTCGACTACTCGGCTAAAGAAAGGAAACTTCACGTCTTCAACATACCAAAACCTGGCGCCTTCAGTGTTTTACGGCGGACACGTCTCTTTCCGATGGGTCCAAGATATCGCTGTCTCCAGAAAGGTGGGACAAAAGCGAAAACGAAACATGTAAAGTAGCCCAACTGCTGTCACTGTAAGCTGCCGCAACGCTTTCGTGAGTTGCATGCTCAGACGCTGATTGGACGAAAGCTTTGACCATAACAGAGAATGATTGGTCGACACAGCTGTCCGTATGTTTTAACCAATCAGCGTGAGTAAAAGTTGTCAAATTGAACCGGAACAAAGTCAGCTTCAATCTAATCGTTTTTTTTCTTCACCCACGCTTTGTACATAGTGAACAGAATGGGTCGAGTAGTTATCATCCTGATGCTGTGTTCATTCATTTGAATAGGTTTAACCTCTAAGATTAAATACTTCCTCTAGACGTTTTTATCTCTCTTGCATTTGCTCACTAAACCAAGTTATTATTATTACTATTATTATTATTGTTAATATTTCCTGTTAGCTTTGAATATAAGTACCTCCATAAGCTGAGATAATACTTAACCAAATTTAGTTGTTAACATAATTTATTTACAAAGGAGCATAAAGTAGGGCAGAAAACGGTTATATAAATGAATTTTCCATCCATTCATTCAATCTATACAGCGCCAATTTACGACACATGTCGCCTCAAGGTTATTTTACAAGAAATTTATTTCATAAAACCATGATAAACAAATCTAGTTTGAAAGTTTCCAATCTAAAGAAACCTGGAAGATTGCATCAATTCATGGACTTGGGCTACGCACTGAATATACAGCAATCCCTCATACTGAGCATACATGTGCTCCGTATAAGGGATTGCTGACTGCTTCTCCATGTTTGGTTTATATTTTGGGGATGCAGAGTTAGCTAGGACCAGAAAAAAATGGAGTGATCTGAAAGGTTGATATGATGAGAGCAAGTCTTTGATTTAGGTTGGTGCTAAACAATTCTGTGATTTATAAACTAATGGTCCATTCTCTGACCTACAGGGAGACCGCATAATGACCTTGTAGGTGGGTTGACGCTCTGTTTTCCTACTCTTAGTGAGAATGTGAGCAGCAATGTGCTGGAACAGCTGCATTTTCTCTAGATCTTGTTGGGACATCAGTCTTTTAATCCTAGAAATGTTGTTCAGGTGATAGAAAGCCAACTTTGTAACTGTCTTCGTGTGTCTTTGAAGGTTCAGGTCTCAATTCATGACTACAACCAGATTTTGTGGATGATTGAAAATTTTCAAGCTGTAATAACTAAAGTTATGTGCTGACTCTGATCATTCCTGTGTATGTCTTTAAATTATAACTTAAGTTTTATTTCTGTTTAGGTGGAGAAGGTACACATCGATGCATTGACTTTTTCTAAACCTGTTTTCAGTGCTTGAATAGGTTCATGGTCACCCAGTGAGATTATAATGTATAGCTGTGTATCATCTGCATAGTTATGGTAACTAATCTGATTACTTTTTATAATCTGACCTAATGGGTGAATGTAGATATTAAACAGAAGTGGCCCAAGGACTGAACCTTGGGGTACTCCACATGTGACCTCTGTCCACACTAGTACTGTGCCAAAACATCCATTCCATCTCTCCAGTTTAATATTATCTCAAAGAACCAATAACACAATTAAAGCAACGCACGCCCAAGTTACCTCAGTTAATGTCAGTGTTAAAAATTTAACAATGAGCAAGACTTCAGGCAAAAATGGAACAGTCCAAAAAATAGAAAACCATTCCTGACCATACAGAACATAGAGGCGATTTTCTCCTTTACCTTAAACACCCTGATAATCTTCAAGAATGTATTCAGATGTCTAACAATCATTAACCGGAATGATTTGGAAGTTGTGGTACCCATTGGTCAAACATAACACAAAACAAAAACTTCACTCACACATAGATTCGTACATTTCAAACAAATCATTTACAAAACTTCTATCCTCCTGGATAGCTTGCGTTGTATCATTGCTTTTAAAACGATCTCTCATACTAAGCATTTATGTTGTGACTGTGGAAAGGAAAAACTCCCCTTTCACAGGAAGAAATGTCCAGCAGAATTTGGCTATGTGTATCTGCAGCAACCAACGGGGTGTTCAAAGAGATATAAGACACAAATGAATGGAGGGGAAACAAAAAAAAAAGTTTATATCAGCAGATGAAAATTGTTGAGAGACTGGCAGCACCATTAGCCGATGTCCCCCTCCAGTAAGGCGTCACAGCTAATGCAAGACAGATTGTATCTTTTATAGGTACTGTGGCATGACTTTGAATATCTATTCACTTAAAATAATGCCCCAGTCTAGCTGGAGTAAAAGGATTTTTTACATTGAGTCAAAATTCCTTGATTACTAGTAATCACAAACGCTTGATGACAGCTGTTGTATATATTAGTATTTAATAATTTTTTCCACTTCATTTTTTTACAAGACATGTATTAAAGGGTAGGATGGAATTGAGCAGGTTGAACTGCTTTTTCAGCTACTATATAAAACGAGACACTAAAAGGAGCAATATTCACAATAAAGCAAAACTTTTTCCTTTCACTTCATTCCAAGAAGTTAAGGTTAAAATGAGGTTTATATAATCCCTAATTAACGATTTTTGCAATACCAGACATGAACCTTGCTCTCTCTAATTACTTTCTATTAATAGAAAAGAAAGTGCCTCCATGTTTTCTTGTGTATCTTTTGCGGAATAAATTGAGAGCACTATTAATGCCAAACATTACCTACAGCTATTTCACTTATCTATTTAAATTATGTCTGGCCTGTTTCGTCTGTGTTTAGCTGTGTATTTCTCCTGGATCGAACCCCTGGCAAGGATATTGCTGTCCATAACTCTGTTTCCGACCATTTTTATTTATTTTAGTACTATAAAGCGGAGTCCTAGCTCAGGTATTGGTTTGGTTTCTTTTCTGCACTGATTTTCTAACCACTGATGGGAGTCGTTAACTTTACATAGATGTCTGTATTTTTCCTGCCGATAGAAAGTACCCCTTGGCCTGTTTTTTTCTGTCTTTTTTCTTGAGAACATTTTGACGTTTTCCTTCCATTAACTTGGTATTCTACCTCTGTTTTTTTATTTTTTATGCGCATGCTTTTTTCCGGTCCAAGTTTTCGAAGGAGCTATTATCGTCATTAGCTTTCACAGAAGAGGTCTAGCTGCTTTCTATCTCACCACTTTTATTGTACTTAGAATCTAAACCAGCATTTCCTGAAATACATTAAAGGCTCTCTTGGTCTTGTGGGTAATCCTGTTGAAATTGGAACTGTGTTGTTTAGATTAAAAATTATAGTAATGGATACTATTTATGAAGAATCATATGTCAATGTTTCTATCTAGGAATTCATTTTCTCCACTGATTTTTTAACATAGGAACAGATGTAAGACAAAATTCAGGCTATAAACATCAAATCTCCATTCATCTCAGATTATGTGACAGCATGTGTGCAGCAGTTTAGACAGCGTAGTGTAGTGTTTCATTGTTTTTAATAAATACTCACTAACGAATGGCTTATACCGTTTAAAAAATATGTTTTCTATGTCTCCAGCAGTGTTTTAAGATGCTTCAAATTAATGGGTAAGTTCACCAAAACTGTTCCAGTGAAAGATGGAGACCGTTTACTCGTTATTTCTATGTTACATTTAAAACTCCAACACAGTTATCCTTCTAGAGGATATATCCTGACAGTGTTTTAAATATTCTTGTTTTCTTCCATTCTTTGTCTCACTGCACTGATAAACATTAAGTTTAAAAAGCACTGATTGCATTTATTTAGTAGGAGGCGAGCTGATAATACAGTACTTGAGAAAGTCAGTGTTTTTGATCGGAATAACCTTCTGCAGACACCATCCAAGCTGGTGGTATAAACCTTGATGGATGTCATAAGAGAATAAATGTTTGTTGAAACCATTTATGGCTGTTGATTCTTGTTACGTCCCATGGCTGGACTGATAAACTTTAAGTTTAACATAAGTCTAACATAATTTCTGACAGTGAAAAGAGAGGTATCAAGGTGGCATTTAAGGTTTATTGACTGCTTTGCAAACTAAAACTTGAGAGCTCAGGCCAACATAGCAACCCCAAAGATAGAAAGAAATAAAAAAATTTACCTAAATTCAATAAAAGCAGAAGATACAAACCTACAAAATAACCTTCATAACAATCTACAGAAACAGGAGAAGACAGGAATCAAACAAAAGGTAGCTCTCCCCTACCAGACAGTCTGACCAAAAGTTCAAGCACAGCCAATAAATAAACAGGCATTCTAGCCTACACAGATCAGAGGATGTATGGCAAACAAATGGCCAAAATGAATATAAAGGCAGTTTCCAAGCCTTTAAATACTAGGCCAATAACTGCTGATTGGATGGAAGCCGGGGAAGCAGAAAGCAAACACCCTTGGAGGAAGGCGGAGCCTGAATGGAGCAAGGCATTAGTTCACAGCAAAAACCACATTCCACAATGGAGTATGAAACAATTCTATTAGATCTATGTGTTTAGGATACATACAACTTTAAAGTACAATAGCTTAAAAAAAAATGATGAGTATTTTTTTTTTTACTTTGTGCTGAAATTCCCAGAGCCAATAAGTACTTCATCTTTAAGAACAATTTTATCTAAGTATTACCCACCAATTGTTAATTGTTCAAATCAATAATCCTGTCTCTTTTCAAGTAGAATATTAATTAGAGCATTGTGGGATGGACAAAGAAAAATTAAGTCTCATTTGCATAATAATAATAACAGTTATATTATTAAACAATGCTATTATTGAAAGGAAAATACAGCATCCAAAAACAAACAAACAATGAGATTACATTTCAAGATTGCGTTTGCTAAATGTAAATAAAGCTGATTAAACTTGCTAACGACTGTACAGTGTCCGGCTGATTGGTTAGTGATCCACTGCGACACCTGCTGTCAGAATTTGGTAATTGCTAATAAAAAAAAAAAAAAAATATTTTTTTTTTACAGTTGCTTGAAAAATTTCATCGTCACACCAAAACAAAATAAAACATCCACACAAACTTGCAAAATTTGACAATATCCCATCTTGCAAATTATGCATTATATAAAATTAAAAAACACAGTAATAGCTATACTACTGTACTTCACCCAATGCAGTTGACAAAACACTATAAAAAAGGGAATAAGACAAAAGCAACAACGGATACAAACACACAGAACCTTCCATCCCCTTTAGATTAGTTCCCAAATTGTAAGTGGAAATCGATCGTCTGTTAGAAATAATCTTATGTTAACAATTCAATAAAATAAAAAAATTAACAAATAGATCACAAACATAATTTAGTTAGTAGAAAACACCAAACCAATGTTGTTTCATAGCAATTAGCCAATCAGCGTCAACATTAGTCTCTCATACAACTGCCTTTCTTCAAACATACAATAGGATAGAATAATAAATACCAAACACCTGAAACATGCAAACAAAATAAAATAAATAAAAAGCAGCTGATCCTGGACACCATGTGACATCTGAGCCTAGAACAGCACCGCTCCGCTCCGCGTCGCGTCTTGAGGCTTCTTTCGCTTCATTAGACCAAGACTACTTTCATAACGGAGCGAAACAAGAATTCAGATAAACTTGGAGAAGTTCAGACAGATTTATTGAGGGAGGACTCCTAAATCACACACTATGTACATCTGGCAGGGACGAGCTGATTGGAGGAGACGGACGTGACGTAGGTAAGACTAACACGCATGCGCATTTACAAGAAGAAAAAAAATGGAGGCGGTTTGACGTGCAGAGGAATTGCAGACTCGTAGTGATGTTGTGATTTATAATTTGTTAAAATTATTAGTTTAAAAAATTGACACTGCATTTTTTTTAATATAATGTATCTATTATTGTATTTAATCTATCTATCTATCTATCTATCTATCTATCTATCTATCTATCTATCTATCTATCTATCTTACAGATGCCTAATAGGCAAATTAATTAAAATACATAAAAATAGATAATTAATAGTAATAATATTATTATTTTGGAGCAGCACATTTTCACATTATCTGTGACTGAAATTACAGAATACACTCAAATGGTAAATAAAATAAAGCAAATTAAATTATCTTTTATTTTTTTTATTATGATTATTGTAAATCATAATTGTATATTCGTAGCAATAATAATGAAAATAATCATATTTAGATATATTAACAATGACTATTGTGCTGCTTTTTTTTTCATGGAGTTGTTGTAAAATAAAAATTAATATCTTGGAATTCCAGAATGAGTATTTGTAATTAATATTTCAATTTAAATTTCTTGAGTATTAATAATAATAATAATAATAATAATACAAGTTATATATGTAAATAAATATTAATACATTTTAAAATATATTATAATTATTATTTAAATATACATGCACGCTATAGAAAGAGTGATTGTGTGTTGTGATACTCTGTGCTGCAGAGCTCCGTCCTCCAGAGTGCAAAACAACCAACTGGCCACATTTCTCTCTTCAGACCCCAAGCGCTGTTTGATTGACGTCTATTGTAAACCAATCGAAGTGGAGACTCAATATGCGGGTTTATTATTGGTCCTCCTCTTTACCCACTTCAAGGTCCATCAGCCAATCGGAGAGAACAATGTAAGGACAACTCTGTGTTCGACCCTCTGGCGCCCCCAAGTGGGAGAAACCGTTACTGCAGGGTTTATTACTCAAGTTAATGTATATATATATATATATATATATATATATATATATATATATATATATATATATATATATATATATATATATATATATATATATAT
>JAVLVB010001216.1:1423250-1438236 GCA_032876305.1 Orestias chungarensis | reverse complement strand
AAAGGCAGCTATCTGAAATATCTAGACCCATAAAACCTTAACATGATGATTTTGTAATAAACACAGCTAAAGATGAATTAAACCATTATTATATTATTTTAAATAAGACACAAAGGGGTAAATTTAGCTGCTCATACTGATTGGTGCAGACAGAGATTCTTCACAGCTGGCCGATAAATTAGCTTCATGGATTCATCTAATTTTCTGTTGTTGAAGATTTTATTTTTAGCAGTATTAGTTGAAGAGTGACCCGGTGAAATGGTGATCGATCACAACGTTCTTTTACAGTTTGTGATTGTTTGTGTTTAAATTCAATTAATTTTCAATTTTAATTTCAATTCAATTTGCAGAAATGGGGATTAAAATAAAAAAATAAGTTTCTTTTGTTTTGCTCTGTTTTTAAAGAGAAGAAAAAATGGACAGTTTTCCAATTGTTTCTTTTTCATGAACAAATGTAGTTTATTAGTGATGCTGTGGGCCTCCTAGAGAAGGCGAAACATCATGAATTCGCCGGAGATTCATTTCCATGTAGAATCCAGTTTGTACGGGTCTAATCCCAACCCTGATCTCATGTAAGGTATTGGAAAAGACAATAAAATATATTCATCTTTGGTTTAAGTATCTTCATTTTAAACTGGAAAAAATCTGAAAAATCCATAAAAATATATAAACATGTGAAATAATAACTGTTTTAATATAATTAACACTATTAATACTAATACTGATTAATACTAATATTAACTATATTCATTATTTAACTGTTGCTTTAACCTGTATATCTCGGTGTTTTTGTTGAAATCAAAAAGACAACCTGTGTGGTGAGCAGAAGAGAATAGAGCATGAACAAAGACTTCGAAACAGGAACAAGGATCCCTCTTTGCATCAGCTCTGGCATTGATAAACAATATTGTCGTTAGTTATGCTTTCTTACTGCCAAAAAGAGGCTAAAATGAAATAAAATAATATTTAACAATCTTTAATCATTTTATGCTGGGTAAAGTAGTCAAATTTATGGTTGGATTGCTTGAAATCTTTAGTTTAAGGCTCTGCTACTGCAATACAAGGTTTTTAAAAGGAAATAAATGTCCCAAGGAATATTTATTATTAACTGCTTTTAGCGTCTCCATCATTATTTCAATAAGTAAAATTCCCTCAGCAGTTCAAAGCTTGGCACATATACTTTTCAAACATTTTACAGTGAACTACCGACTTTCAGCCAAACATGCTTTCCATTCAAGGGAATCGAATCTACGGAAATGTACAATTGTAGAACCACAAAAAAAAAACACCATAAAAATATTAAATGTAATTAGGACTGAAAAAAAGAAAACATTTCTTTGGAAAAAATATTGCCAGGTGAAAAAGCGATCATTCTGTTTCAGAAAGTCAGGACAGAAAATACAGAGGGAAATACTGGAGAATGAATCCCTATTTAAGACCAGCAACATCATCTGCAACACACGTGGAGGTGGTGTGATGGCAGAAGGTTGCTAGGCTTCCAGTGGTGCTGGTGGGTGTTTAGTGAGACAGAAATGTAAAGACATACAACGTCTGCTTAAACACAGCTGAAGGAAAGAGCTCCACAGTGCACAGATATATTACCACAGATATAACGGTAAGGCAAACCCAGGCTTACAGAAAGAAAAACATGCATTATGCTATGCAATTATCAAGAAATCAACCAGATCTGAAACCACCTGTGCTGCCATTCACTTGACAAAGATGAAACTGAAGCAATACACCTTGCAAAGACCAAACGTGTTTGCGAAAATTGCTACATTTAAAAGACCTGTCAGGGGCGCTAACTACATATGTATAAATACACAGGTAAATGATTTGTCAGTGTTTTTCCCCTCACCAACATTTCAGCTGAAACATTTGTGCAGCATCTCTCCTAACCCGACATTTCAAATGGTCTATAGCAGTGCATTGCGCTTGTGTTGTGTTACATGTGTTCTTAAAATCCAAGCGGTGAGGACATCTCGAAAGTATTCAAACAATTAAAACATTTAACATTTTATCAAGTTACAGCCACAAAACTTTATTTTTCATTTTTTAATTCTAATTTGTGTGACAGATTAACACAAAGAAAGTTGACCATACATTTCACCCCACACTACACTAAGAAGTCGAATTATTCTCAATGTAAATAAAACCTATCTAGAACACCTCAAAGGTTTACTGGAGAACATTAACGGAAAAAAAAAAACGTAATACAAAAAAAAGGAATAAAACTCATAACCCAATATCTGAAAATAGACAGGGTATTACAAAACAGCAACCCTACCGAAGACATGATCATCCACCATCCATGTAAAATCACTTGAGAGCTTTAATAAAAAAAATTGCTAAGTTGCAAATGCTGACTAGACAAAGATAAACTGCTAAGGTGGGACAATTTAACAGAAAACAGGGATTTAATAAACAAACCAAAAGCAGTTTTAGCTGCCTTTAGAGGAAGCTCCTAGGTCTGGTAATCTGAGAGTTGGAGGAAGAGAGTCCAGAGATTTGGGACCAGAGAGGAGATAGCTCTGTCACTTTTATTTTTCAGTCTTGGATGGGTGAAAATCAATCTCAAGCCCCAGATGGGTGTGTGGTGATGTAAAAGTTGTAGAGATGTAGACTGGTGTCTGTCCATGCAAAGTGGAGTTACACGAGAAAACCAGTCAGGAGCCTAGCAGCGTTCTGGACAGACTGCAAACGGTCTAGGGAGGTTTGGGTTGGACATGTGTAATGCACACTGCAATTGTCCAGGCAAGATGAAATATAAGAATCAATTATTAATACACTCAGGGCAAGAGACAATGGAAGTAAGTTGTTCCACATTTCAAAGACAATAGAAAAACAGGTGAAATACTGAGGTAATGTCAAAGTTAAATATTGTCTTGGCGGCACCATAATGTGTGTATGTTTTTCCTCAACAAGGACAGGGGATCAAGTCAGACTTGATATAAAAGTGGATTAAACTTGCAGGAAACTTGAGATAGAGCAGAAATTTACCTTCCAGCAGGAGAACTTCCCTAAATATAGACAAGGTTCTCGTCTCTATATTTACGGGAATATGTAGTGAAAAATTACAAGCTACTCTTTATTGTCTAGTTTTCCAAAAAACAGTGAGTATTTTTCTTTAGATGTATCCGTCCTCTGCCTGTTTCAATTTACCCAACATAATGCGTAAAATGATGGATAATATGTATAATATACAACATTTTTAGTATGTACAATTTAGTTTATTTGTCGTAAAATTTCTCCATTTTGTTAACAGCAATGGACAAGCTCACATAGAGGGAGTGTTGATGGAATAAAGGAAAGATTTTCAGCTTGTTAACCAAAGCATTAGAGCTTTTGACTGGGAGTTTTCAGCCATAAATCTAAACGGTTCGGCTGCATTCATGTTTTAGTACCTTGGCTCTTTGGCTGGCAGGTTTGGTGTAGGCTTTTATTCCGGGCCTTGCTTTGTGGCATGCTTAATGATGCTCATTTGGCACATGGGCACTTTCAGGACTTACTGGAGGCATATTTAAAGAGAGACTAAGCTATACATAAAAACAAGCTTCCCTAAGCCAGTCTGAGGAAAACAGTGTGTAGAGTAGGAATATAAAACATGAGTTTAGTTTTTTCTCTTACCTTTTTTTGTTGTTGCTGTGGGGACTTTGAGTTTTAGCTTCTCTTATGTGTGGTACTTATCTATACAAAGTCTTATGATTGAGGCTTTTAAACCAGATGGAGAGCAAATTGGGTTAGTGCATTATAATTGCTTTCAAGTTTTCCCAGAAACAAACAGACATGTGTTTGAAATCTGCACATCTCAGATCTGAACAAATGCAGTGGCATACATGTTGGGCCCTCATGCATGAGCACACAAATTTATTGTTACTTTTTAGGTCTGGATTAAATTTATTTCTGGAGCTTAAACAATATAGGCTGCCATAATGATGTCCACATGCTAAGATATTTTCCTATTTCCAGCAGAGTTGTGCTTGTTGTTCTCTGTATGCATAGCAACAAAGCCATCTGGAATAACACAAGCCCTTTAAGCTGAAAAATGAAGAAGAGAAACAGATGAACAAGAAGAAAAGAGCAGGGGAAAACATGGAAAGTGACTTTTTCACTCTGCAGAGTAGTGGAAGATTCCCACTACTGTGCTTTCTCAGAGATGTCTATTTTTTTCCAAGATAAAATGTCATTGAATTGACAATAAATTTACATGAAAGAAAAAATATTTAAACAGAAGAACAAGAGTTACATAAAGTTAATATTGCAGCTTTGAGCTGGCTAAAACATTTGTTAGATAAATTATTAATGATTGTAAATATCATACACTTCTTCAACATTTTCCAACAATTTTCTCTCCAAGTTTGTCATAGGCTGAGCTCTTAGACACCAAACAGCAAATAAACATGTTAACATTAGCCTAGCCCTTCACTGCCACATTTTCAGCAGGAGCAAGGCATGGACTTATTGAAGGCCGTTACCATATTTGTCAACCCAGACACAGTTGTAACCAGATATTACCCTACACTGTATTAAATTTCACAATCACAAAAAAACTGATTTTGCTTTCCCTGTTTAGGCTCAGCTAGGATTCCTAAATGCCCCGAAAATGAGGAAAGCTTACAGGTTAACATACACAAGGAATATTTTGGATAAGTCTTTATGAAAGCTTAGATTGGGGTATTCAATAAGCATTCAAAGAAGTCAAATGAAAAATAAATAATTTGATGTCAAAATATAGAAGATTATTTAGTCCAACTATTTAGTGTTACACATATTTAAGCATATATAATCACAGTGGATTAGAGCTACCAGTGGGAAGTATAAAGGGAATTGACTCCCCATCCCAGATTAGTCCCCTTTCTAAACAGATAATTTGGGATTATATGCTGCCGGAAAGACGTAAACATCATTTAGAAGGAGTTGAATATTCCAAAGACCGTGATCTTAGTCCAAAACACATTTTTGATTAAAATATACAGATTAACTAAAGAACATCAGAAAAACACATTTTGAAAATGCTGACTGGAAAAATGGTTTAATTTTCTACAACCCAAAAGGGAACTAAAGCAGGAAAACAATAGTCTAATGCCATGTGAGAAAATAAGGAAAAAAGTTATATTTGTGCATCATTTCACATTAAAAACCAATTGTAAAGCCTGTCTATATAAGTAACACATTTATTGTAGATTTCTACTAAAATAACATGTTGGAGCAACAGTATAAGACTAAGTAAAAACTCATGTTGAGACTAAATATTTGCTACCATGTTTGCTTGTTTAAAGCTATTGATACTTATGATACCTGCCACTATATTTACTAACTTTATTGCAATATTGCAAATGTATGAACCAAAACACCTCAGAACAGAATGAACAAAGAAAAAAGATGACACTAGAGCATTCTCAGTCTAAACATTATTAGGAAACATATTTGCTTTACAAATCTAGGTAAAAACAGGTGTCACAATCGAAAAGCATCGAAGCTGCTAGCTTTTTATAAAATAAAGTAGTCGCTTTAAAAACACTTTTACCATAAAATTACTACAATGTTAAGACTAAAGGTTCTAAAGAAAAGGCATTAATAGACCTTTTATCATGTATCCTTGGTTACATTTAATAACAATGTTAAAATTCTCACCACATGGGTCACAATTTCTAGACAAAGACAAAACATCTACACTGCAAATAATTGAAAACTTTAGCTAGTCCCACTTTAAATCCTGTTTTACCATTTAAGTTTTGAAGCTGTTTATCCCATTGCAATATGCGCAACTTAACTCTAAAGAAGAATGTTGATGGATAAGAATAGAAACACCGTGGATGCTTTCCAGGCTCTAACAGCAACATATAAACAGCAACAAGTCCTTTTGTGAGCTGCAACCCACTGATCTCTAAGTGACATGTAACTGTGAGCAACCATTCTAGATGCTCTGAGCATTCATGCCAGGCACTCCAAGAATCTGTGGCTTGCCATGGTGTAATAACAGCCTCTTGGTTACTCTTGCCAATGGACAAACCTGTCAGCAGCCAACAAATCACATCGAGAGGCGGGATCATTCAGCAGAACAGGCTGCTCGCTACAAAGAAGGTATGGATGCTTTTGTTAGACTGACGTCAAAGGAGGATCTGCTGGTTGTGCAAAGATTATTTTAACCTCCAGGTGGATAAACAGGATAATGTCAGAGTAAAAATAAGAGCTTCTTTAACACAAATCCAAATAATAATAAATAATAGAATAATAATTATTAATAGCCTTCACAGTTAAATTTCCACCACAAAGGTGGGCTTTGGCACTGGTAGAGTGATGTGATGGACCACATAATCTCGTAAGTACAGAAACAAAACCAAAGGGTATTACTGAAAACAAAGTAAGGATTTTAACAATCAATCCCTACAAATCAATACCAGCTGGTTGATGATCAAGGATCTTTATTATTTGGATTTTGGAATCTTCCATGCCAACTTAGCAAACTAAAATATTCCCTTTTTAATATATCTAGATATCATGTAAAACCATTTAAATCTTCCTTGTTTCCTTGTAGAAGTAACGCCAATGTTTGCAGTTTGGTTAATTACAGAGTATACTTAAATCATACCAAAGGAACAATTTTTTTTCTTATACAGGAATCTTTTCTACCATGCGCCATCATAGTGCATTCTACAGAAAGAATTCAGTTCAATTCATTTCTAAAGCGCAATTTCATAACAAATCATCTTAAAGCACATTGTCATTTAAATCCTGCATTTTGATCCTAGGTACCAAACTGTTCTTTAGGTTCCATTTATTTAAATGTATGTAAAAACTTTTCTTTCTAAGAATGCACAGCAGATTGCATAGAGGTATTGACCTACAGCATTCACTCCTCCTGGACCAGCATGCAATGACTATAGTTATTGTTTTGTGTCATTGACTTTAGAGCAATCCCTCATACTTAACATGCATGCAGCAAAGGGGGGAGGAGAAGTTCCCCTTTAACAGAAAGAAACCTCCAGCAGAACCAGAACCTTGTTCAGTATAAGCACCAATCTGGCACTACCTACCTTTAAGCAGGAGAAAACAAATATGGATTTGTTAAAAACAGTTATTTCAACCAGTACCTGATCAAAGGTCTCACAGCTGACAGGACACCAAACTAGGTGCAGTTTTTGTAAAAGAGAGAAACAAAAAAAGAGAAAACATAAAAAGTTGGAATAAGGGATTATTATGGCAATAGTAGAGCAGCAGAAGACAAGATTTGCCCAGTGAGATAAAAGTGGGCAGTTTCTGCCTGTAGCAGAAAATAATCAACCTAATCTCTATGTAAATTTGAGAACCTGCCAAAGACATAATTCTTAAACATGCTCTGCCATGGGTTGCTGTCAGCCTTACTCTCCTCAGAGAGAGGTTCTCGTTGAATATTCATCAGAGGATGGCTACGGACACACTCACAATTTACAGATATCCCATTATTTTTCTCCAGTTATTACTCACCCAACTAATTTATATCTAAAATAATCCTGATTACCGTTTTTTCTTTCATCTGTGATTTATGTAACACACAATGAGTAAAAACTGACTGTTTGGACAAAAAAAAGGCATTGACAGTTAGTTTTATGCAGAGTTACTTGATTTTTACTGTTATTTTAGCTGAATGGCTTTGTCTCAGAGCCTTTGTCTCTTTTGTTTGCGAGATCTTGTTAAATTAGTTTCATACAGAAGGGTGCTTACTTGTTGCCAAGCCATCTCTGTTAGCTATGTGTGGCTGTGACAGACTTAACCAGACAGTTTTCTCATGTGCTTATCTTCATTTGTGTTGTGTATGTGTGCCTAATTGCTACTAAGACATATACATAAATGCGGTTTCTCTTTGGTTTCTTTGTGTCTATTACTCATGTGTGCTGAAGGGAAAGAGACTTCTCTGGTGTGCAGATGCCCTACAGTTGGTTGCCAGTAACAAGGTGTTCTTGGTTGCACATGGGGCGGGTTGGAAAGCCAGGGAGATTGGCAAGGCCGAGACTTACAGTCTGCAGGGAATCGTGCTTTGTCTCAACATAGTTGTGCTCTTATACACGGGAACAGGCGATGGCGATATGGCGTGTTCCTTATTCTTAGTTTCCTCGTGCTACCATGCATGCATGTATGCTTTTTGTCACACGCTCAGTTTGCGTATGCATGTTCCGAACCTGATCTTGGATGATGTCATATGCAGCTGCTGCGTGGCTGACAGACAGTTTCCGCACCACAACATGAGGCCCTATGGTCCCCCTGTCAGGCAGATTGGCAGGTGAATGACACGAATGAGAACCAGCAGTCCGTCTCTCCAGGAGCCAGGCGTTGAGTGACAGCCAGTAAACAGCCAGAAAGAACGTCTCTGAACCTGAAAGTAATCTCTTTAACTCTTTCTTTTGCTTTCTCTTTTCTGAGTCTCTCTTTCTCTTTTTCCTGTTGGCCTCACTTTCCTTTGCCACTTTTTGCCTTCTTCTCATTTTCTCAATCCCTTTTCGAGCCAATCTTATTCTTTTTCTCCCTGTGGGTTTTTTTTTTGCTTCCACTGAGGGCTTCTGTCTATTTTTCCCTGTCTGTAGTCCACCCCTTTTCTTTCTCCCTTTTCGTTCTGCCTGTCATTGCTTCGTGCTGACTTCTATCACTGTGTCAGTGAATCTTAAGAACAAACTTGACAACCTCCTACTTGTGCCTTTCAGTCAAAGATTGGATGGAAAGTGTTTTAAACTGAGTGTAAAAAGGTGCAGGACTGTTTGAAAACAACTTGAGACTGCGTGTATATATATGTGTGTGTACAGGAAGGAAGAAAGACTACTAAGATCATTCTGGTTGACCCTCCAAAATCTTTTGGTTTCTCAATAAAGACCATTTGCTGCTCATCACATTTTTTAAAACATTATATGGTGAAATTATTTTGATACTAAATTGACTATGAGAAGTCATCTGGTTCTTGTATGCCGCCCTTATTTTCCATTCCTCCACCTTTGAAATCATTGCTTTTCCTTTAGTCAAATCAATGGAGAGCCCACCCAAGTGCCTTTCAGCCTGGCATTTTGCCCGAGGCCCACACTCCCATCTGACCCATGATCAGAAGACCCATTTCCCCAGCCCCCCTTCGGCCATGGACCCATCACCTCTTGACCCACTGTCCCACGCTCTTTTTGGCTTTTTACTCACCAAATAAGCCAAAAATCTTAACCTCCTTATCCAATTTTTACAGCATAAAGAAAAAAATGCTTGGTCCAAGTGTAGTGGGAGTATGTTATTTTATTTGAATAACTCAGATCATGTGTTCATCATGAGAAAACGTACTGATTTTTACACATCGCTCCTTGAAATGGAGTTAAACTTACAAAAAAGCCAATGGTAACTTGCAATCGAATTAGAAGTACAGGTGGTATGTCATCAATGCAGGGTCTTTTTCAAATCACACACTAATAGGATAAATTATTTTAGTTGTTTTTAGTTTCTGTCTTTTTTGTACTCTGCTTTTAGTTTAAATAGTACCTCTGACTAAAAATGCTTCACAGAGGATTTAACAGTATAATTGTTACAAAAACTTATTGGTGGTGCATTTTGTTGATTAAAGCAGGATGATGTAAGGGTTAAAACATTGTTATTTTAAGCTGTGCTGATATTTTATTATTTCATGGTTGTTTTAACATAGAGGAATTTAACTTTAATTTCAGGGTTTCCAGGAGAAGTCTTTTACTTAAGCCACAAGGATCAACAAATCTGGAGTAATAAGAAATGGAGAGATATGTTTAACTATATTATCTGCCTATAAACTTTAAAAATGACCCGACCTTTAAACTCTGACATTTGTGTACTGCATTGTTATTTACACAGAGTAACATTTCTATCCTGGAACCATTTCCATTTCTCAAAGTAATGCTCTACCCTCTATAACACATTTGTAGCAGCTTTGTCCATCTTATAGGAATTTCAGGGGAAGCCGTGGAAATAAATATCATCGAAGTGAAAGCCCAAAGACATAAAATGAGAAGACACAAAACGGTCAGATGGGTTTTTAAGAAGTCATTTACACGTGAAACATGATCTTTTCAGTCTAAATTAGCTGCATGTTATAAAGGTATTGTCATACAAGAGGGAAAAAGTATTATAATAGTTCCGGTGACTGGTGTAATATAAAATTTTCACTGCTTAACTGTTAAGTGACTTTGACAAGTGATGTTTTACATGTTCTTTTACCTAATTATGTTTCACATATGAGGATTCTTAAATGTAAATAACCATTGGCTGATGTAACTGTGAGGACAGATAAAAGGTTGTTTAACTGCTGAATAAGTGCTATAAAAGTGAAGACCAATCATAGAAACTTGCTTTTGACTTCTGTTAAAATGGCCTTTAGTGCCATCCTTTGGGATCATCTTATCTGGATTAATAATAAATAAAGACATTAAACTTCTATAATGTAAGTTATTTAACAGTATTTCTAACTATTAGAAAAGTAAGATTTTGTATAATTTTTTGGGGGGCAAATTAGGTTGTTGGCTTTGCTTCCTGTTCACGTTGTGCCTCTCTCTGCATGTTGCCAATTCTGAATTGTACCTCCCAACCTCTTTATCACAATATGTTTGTGTCTCATTTGTCCGTCACATCCATTCCATCCATCTTCATCTGCATGGCATCCCACTCGCTTAGTCAGTCAATCTTTTTACCTCGCAAGTGTTCATGTTGTCTCCCAGTGAATCTCTCCCTGTCCATTTCTATCTCCTTCTTTGTTGTTTTTTTCTCTGTGTGCCTTCCTTTTTTGGGCTTGTGAGAAACTCTTAACGGTCTTTGTTGTGTGCCTGAGTCACCTCCATGGTGACCAACTTTGAGTGACACCTTCTAAAAAGGCCTCTTCATTGCAGGGGCCCTGGAAGGGAAGGCAGAATGTGTGAGTTTTGAGAAAGAGAGAATTTGTGGGTGTGTTTTACATGCAAGCATGTACTAATCTACATGTGTGAGGGGTTTCTGCTCACCAGTGTCCATCCTCCCTTTTGGGTTTATTTTTCTTGTGGACGTCCCGGAGTGATGTTTATCTCTGTGACATACACAAATAAACCAGGGAAGAGCCAATCTAAGCCCCGCAATCAGCGCTGTGCCGTCTACACTTCTGCAAGTCTGTTTGTTTATCCTTCATGTTTCCTTTGAACCCTCCTAGTCTCAAACACACACTCAGATTGTTAGTATCCGAACTTATATAACCCAAGAGAAAGGAGGAACCGCAGGGCAGAGGTAGGTGTATGACAGAAAAAAATCTGCTTAAAACAGCAAATGTTGAAACACCCCATGGTTTCATCTGGTGACCAGCGATCGGGTTCAATCGAAGCCATATCGCCGTGTAACTCTTTGTAGCTGATTTCTGCTCCCAACCAGGAAAAGAAAACCCCTGCAGGCAATATCTGATAGAGTCAAACAGAGGAAAGCTTTTATGTAAGCATTTTGTTGCAATTATTTCAGTCCTTTAAATGGTAAAAACAGAAAAAGCCTACTCTCCACACTCAGTGCACTTTATCTTGGCAGGAGTATTTTTTGTGGAAAACGCCCCCATTACTCTCTGTCAGCCATTAGAGGCGAATATCTGAGCGGTGATTTTAATCAAAATGATAACATCAACCGCTTTGTGGAATGGAAAACAGAAACGTCTAAATGAAAGGGTAAGCCAAAACCACCTCTGAGATAACATGAGGTGAGGATAAGACGTGGTCACAAGTTGACCTTTTTTGATGGATAGGAGCCCATTTGATAGACGAACATGTTAAACTTTTGAAAAAATGATTAACTTTAGCTCAAGTCTAAAATGCGTTTTCCACATTTGACCCTTTTGTGTCAAAAAGTTGGAAATATGCATGCCTACACCTCTCGCCAACCTAAGTTAAACATCAACGCCCTTACCGTCCGAAACCTAAAGCCATGGCTAAACATAGCCAGTGGACATTCCAAGGGACTCAGTAAGAGGGGCCGTGCAAATGTAAAAACACTAACCATACAAGGAAACCCCAAAAAGTGCTGGATTATGGCACAGACAGTTTTAAGAACACTGCTTTGAAACCAGGGATAGAGGCATGGCTTTGCCTTTCCCGTCTTGAAGTTTCCAAACCACATTACCAAAATACCCAAGTGCCGAAAGCGAAGATTGTTCTGAGGTAAACAGCTGACAATCAAGTTGGTCATGTGTCCTAAGAAAAGCAGCCGAGAAAACCATCTTGGGCTGACAGCGGTTACACGGCTCAACTGGTTTATACTGATTTCCACTTTACCACGGGAACCTTCAGAATTTGCAAGCTTTGGACGGGATAATCCAAAAGGCAGATGGAGACATGTGTTATTCTTATTCTTAAACTCTCTAGTTATCGCCAAGTCTTTTTGAAGTCTGCAGGCATTCTTTGAATGGACATCGAATTTTGACAAAGATGGAGTGAGAGACTGGTGATGTTTTTTTTGAAAGTGACACTCTGGTGCCCCATCTTGCCCCTTCTGTCCAAGTTATCAATCTCCGAGGCATTGTAATTACCCATAATTGGTCGTAATTGGATTTAATTGCCTTTGATTGGCTGTAATTGGGCCAAAGCGCTAATCTGATTGAAGATCAGAGGACTAAGGGTCCTGTTTGGTTTGAGAGTAAGTATTCCCTTGGCCTTTCAACTGATCCAAGATGTACACTTCAAACATATTTGTTTGTAGCACAGCTGATTGCTACCGGTTGCAGCCATGAGATTTGGGAATCCATTTGCAAGGAAAGCATGTGTTGGTTGCTAAAACTTCCTAAAGAATGCAAAACGTTTCTATGAACTGAAATCTGTTCTTGATAGCATAAATGTATTTTCGTATCCTGCAAATTTACAGCATAACACTCGTATGAGCACACAAGAGGGGCCTGGAAGCAAAACCGACAGGGTGTGAGATGGCAAGAGAGATCATGAGTAAACAGTAATGTAATACAGCACTAATTCGAATCAGATTTTGTTGCCCGGAGCTGCTGAACTCCTAATTGTGCATGACGCTGTCCAGAAGTCATTTTAGATTATAATATACTAGCCAAAAACAGAAAAGTGACACTGCAGCATTTTGATTCGCTCTGACGAGGGACTTTGAGACTAGGTGAGCAGAGGGAAGAGAAATGCTTGTGTTGGAGAGGGGGAAAAAAATCCCTCCCTGCCCTCCTTCTTGTGCTCTTTTTGTCCCCAATCTCACTCTGGCTGTTGGCTTGATGGGCAGATGGAAGCAATTTTACCGAAATAATAAACCATGGGAGGAAACTATGGGAGAGACGAAGAGATGACAGAGAACCAGAAGGAGGAGAAATTGAAGAGATTGCTGCACACTCACGGGCCAGTACATGTGCGGATCGGCCCAGCGGATCAGCGCCACTGCTCATTTCCATTACCATGATAGCTAAGACCCACCAGGAAATAAACCAACAATACGTCCTATTCGTCTAAAACATACCATTCTTTTCCTACAGATGTAATATCTTAGCTCACAGCTTGAGTAAGCCTGATGTAGTAAGCAGAAAATCTTCTATCTCAGTTTTAGTTTCCAAACAAGCCATGTTCCCTATAGGACAACAAAATCCCCTCTCTACTCACTTCCATGTGAGTTTTTAGTGCTTTATTTTTTAAGTACTTGGATTTTCAGTGTTTGCTGCACTCAGGCTCTGACAGTAGTCCTCCTGTGCTCTGTCTGCCTTCCACCACAGTGTGTTAAACATCTGCATCACAGACATGTACCTCCGGGGTTCATGCATTTTTTTTTTCTGTCAAAATGCCGTACTTCCCCCAACTCAAAGTTGCACAGTTCTCAGTCCTTTTCTGGCAGTTTCTGAAAGCACATTAACAACTTTTCAATTTAATTAACAATAATGCCATCTTTGGTCAGGCTTTTAAGTATAGGACAAACAAAACAGAAAGAAAGGATGGATGGATAGATAGATGAATTTGTCAGAAATGTCATTTTCTTTTAGCACAGGATAATAAGAACAGTTCTCCTGGACACTTTCATTGCTAAAAGAACCAACTAAACTTACTAATGATGTCTGTTTATGCCAGTGTCTTTGGATGTTACATCTGGACACAGAAGATAGTGTGGCCTCTATTGGCCACAAGATCCATTTAAGCTACAAAACCGTTTTGTGTTTGTTTGGCGTTTTGTCTGGGTTCAATGACTGATCAACCAAGAAGAAGAATTTGTAGCTGCATTGTAACAACAGTCAGATTTTAAGCATAACACTAAACTGGCAGGCAAAAGTGGTCAGCTGGGCTCGACCCCTCTTTGCAATCATGTACGTAAGACATGGACATTACGTATAGGCATGTAGCTCTATTGATGTTATTTTTTTGCATTATTCAAATTAAAATGTACTGTTTTCACTATAGCTTCTTAAGAGGAACATGGTGTAATGTTTTATACAGTGTCTAGTCAGAGATGGAAAAAAAATAGAACCAAAATGAATATGCAGGCAGACAAGAAAATTAAATGTACTTTGCACCAGGTTTCCAGTAAAGCAGATTGGGAAATAAGAACTAGGTCTTAGTGAAAGGACAAAACATCAGATAAATGGGAGAGCTCTGCCACCATGCTAGCACTACTACTCAAGATTCATAACAGTTCATTGTACCTTAATCATGAAACACAGACTTATACTAATTTAATAAAATATTTCAGCCATCCCAGAAAGCGTAGGGTGCTGGTTTAAATGTCAAACGTTGACCGTTGGACAGATATAGAAAAAAACATGAAGTACCTCCATGGAGAAGGGGTGAATAATGCTGACATCAAGCAGGCGAGAAAGTCTTTGTTGAAAAATAGAGGGAAGTTGATGAGGCTGGGGAGTGAAGAAGGTGGGAGGTTGAGTGGGTTAATGTGAAGAGTGTGCTTATGCATGAATGTCACATGTGTGTGTGTGTGTGTGTGTGTGTGTGTGTGTGTGTGTGTGTGTGTGTGTGTGTGTGTGTGTGTGTGTGTGTGTGTGTGTGTGTGTGTGTGTGTGTGTGTGTGT
>JAVLVB010001216.1:1394363-1419584 GCA_032876305.1 Orestias chungarensis | reverse complement strand
ATTGTTTTCCCCCCGCTTGTTGTCATTTTAGTTCCGCCTCCGCGCCATTAGTTTTCCTCTCGCTCCGTTCCGTTTGTCTGTTGTTCCGTGTGTGGTTCCTGGTTCAATTCGTGTTCTGTTCACTCATCATTCCCTCAATAAATTATTTATTACACTCAACTCCACCTCTGCTCGAGTCATTAAAAACCCTTTCTGACAATCGGGAGCGCGCACGTCCTCAGCACATGCAGTCTGTTTACATCTGCAGGACCACAGCCTCTGGCGCCGCATCAGACTTATTACAGATTTGATTGCTTTTACAGCAATGAATTAGCTACCAAAAGGTTATTTGTTTAGGAAAACGCTTGTACAAGAACATTTGACAGTAATTAATGATTATCAGTGATAAATAATCACGCCATTGGGTAGTAATTCCACATAAAGGCTGCACAGCTAGCGTTTTCGGACGGACCCTGCGTAGGGATAACAACACTTGTGTCAAATCAACACAAATCCTTCTAAATGAGCAGGTATAAGCACAGTATCTGTATAGCAGAAACTCCCCGACGAGTTGATCGTTTTTGAATCCCTTTTCGGCTTTCAATGCCTGCCAACGCACAGAACAGGAATCTCCGAGACAAACTCGTGTTTTGTTCATCTCTGCAGCCGTCTTTCATTTTTCTCAGCGACTTCGAACACGGTTTTTCTCTTGCGAGCTTCTATTTTTGCCTCCTTCAATGGTGAATGATGCATTTTGTCTGTCCCGTTTTACTTCCTAAACAACGATCTGCGCATGTGCGAATTCAAACAGGAGCGCGCGTTATACGGGTCGGGTGGGTGGGAACATTAGTGATATACGTCATCGCGTAAATTTTATTTACGCATTGACAGCCAGTTATTTTTCACCAACGGTCGTTTTTAATTGGCTGTCATTTTCAATGGGATTTTCTATTGAAATTTTTCTATAGAAAAGATCTTATCCTATACTTTTAATCAAGATCAGCGGTTCTTTTGCCAATTTTTTACCTCTTTGATAATATTAATGACGTGTTTGTATCCGACCGGCCATTTATCTGAGCTGATTTTTCACTGCCTCCTGCTCTCAATGCTGACTAACATAGCACAGCCTCTATTGTGTGCCTGCCGTCGAATTCCAAACATCTCTCATTGCTTGAGTAGCTGCTTAGCTGATAGCGTGACATTTGGTTGACTGTCCTTTGTTTGAAGTAAATTAAAAGGGAAACATGCAGCCTGAATGGCAGAATCCTGAAACAATATTTTCTATTGCTTGGTCTCCATTGATATGCGGTATAAAAAAAAACAAAAAAACAATTATGTCCCATTTATCAAAACATTGTCATTGTCAACTACCTTGCAATTTGAAGCAGTCAGTCATTGCTGCTTAATTTTTTTTCTCTCACATTTTCACCAAATTCCACACAATTTTTAAAGTCTTACCACATATTTTTAGTTACGTTTACCTCTTAGATTTGACTGGGCCTTTATCTAAGCTTTTATCTAACCTATTCTATTTCACCTTTTTCTGTGGTAGAAACAATATCTATGGACATTGTACTGGTAGAAGGTTAACTTTCAGTATGTTTGTCCCCTCTAACAGGTTATCTTTCAGTTCTCCCCTGTATTTAACTACATCCATGGTCCCTTTCATTCACTCCAGCCTATGTTAACCTACTGAAGGAAATTATCCCCACAGGATTATGCTACGTCTGTTCTGTTGCTATGTAATACAAGTAGATTTTATTACTATAAATAACCTGTTTGTCAGAGAGGAGATTTTAATTTCCATCTAACTATTCCAGCTTCATTAAAGGTTTCCTTATTGCATTCTTCTCTAGAAGTCAGATTTGGCCAGTGTGATGATTCTATGATTAATGCTCTGCTTGCGCTGCTTGTGAGTTTGGTCAGTAGTCCTTAAATACCATCCTCTAGGTCCAGTGTGCTCCAACGTTTAGATGGTTCCTGGTTCAAAACACCTGAATCAAATACCAAAATCACTCCCTCACTATGCAGTCCAGCTCTCCAGATTCAATCCAAGTATGTTGAAACAGAGACACATGTAAAAGCAGAACACTAGACCTAAAGGCTGGGTTTTATGACCCCTGTATAAGGTGGACAATCATGTCTTTGTTTGAACAGTGCTCTGCATGTTGTGAAAAATTTGGGATATTGTTTTATTACCTAAGTGTGTTGTTACTTCTCAGGGCAATTGATGGTTTCACTGGTTTGTTTTTCAAGTGTGTCAAACTTAAGAGGACAAAATGCATGCCACACATTTTGTATTATTTAAATAGCTTTTTGAATTGTACAATACTTTATCTAAGTCTATAAAATAAAGTTGCAGTAATATACACTGACCTTTGTTTTCTTTACAAATGCAAAAATGTAATAAAAAAATGTATTGATTTTTTTTTCCAGTATTATTTCTGCTCATGTCTGTGCTTGTTTCTTTAATTTCTTCTTCCTTTTGCCTTTTGTGACACATTTCACTTTCAACCCTTAATCATTCCATTGGCCAGCCATCTGGTGGTACTTCCCTACAGTTCTTGGTTTAATGTTAACTACACAGCTGGGGCAACATCACTTTTACCCACGCATTCATTTATCCTGGAGTTGGAACAAAATAGCTAGCAGCAAGTGATCCCCCAATTTTATGTCTTGAGTGTTTAGCTGAGTAGACAGAATGGCCTGAGGGTCGGGGTGACACTGGTTTATGTTGTCCTACAGTGCTTAGTGCTTGTTGGAGGGTTGATCGCTGGCAGATGCTGTTTGTGCAATGGCAAAAGGTCAGAATGGTTTAAACCAGTGGCGACAAGAGTTTTGCTGATCTGCAGAATGTAGTGCAAACGTTACTGGAGCCAAAATCTGAAAGAAATTATGAACATAGTACAGGTCTGGTCAATCATAAGCTGAGATCCAAACCCCGGGTTCTTTCTCCTGTCAGGACCAGAGGCCTGGACTACGTCAGCCTAATGAAGCACAAACACAGGCCGAGAAAAAGGGGTATCCTACCTTGACTGAGTTCTTGTTTGCTCAGTCCGGCACCTCTTCAAGCGATTTCCCTAAATCTAAATCTAACATGTCACAAGGCCAGAGGATTAATTAGTAATCTTAACAGCTGTCATTATCTGAGATGGGTCTAAACTATTTCATTTCTCACCTTGCCAGCACATGTGGACTGTCAGCTTGCCTGCTGAAGACATCCAGAACCCGTTTTCCTCTCTCAAGTTTACCCTTTTCTTTCTTTAGTACTCTGTCTCCCTTCTATTGCTTCCTGGAGCTAATTTTCAGAATGATTTCATGGCCGCAGAATGTCCTAATTACGGTGTGCTGCTCTACTTTGCTGCAGGCTGCTTTTTCAGGCCTGGTAATTCAGTATTTGTGCATTTGTGTGCTTGTGTGAGTGTGTGTTTCTGAAGATTTGTGTGTCTACTGAAAAAGGAGGGAAACTAATTTTTTTGGGGGGTGGGGTCACTGAGTTTTAAGGCAGGGGTACCTGTCACTTTGATGGACGTCTAGGGGACCTGGCTGCTCCTGCGCCCCTGACCTTCTCCGGCACTCCACCACGCCAACATCTCACTCTGTCAGATAGTTAAACCCAGGTGGGGGTACAAGCTGTGTGAACGTGTGTTTTTGTGCCAAAGAGACATAGAACAGGGGCTCCTTCATGAAAGAACCCCAAAAGGATAGAATAAAGTACTTAAACTTAGCCCATAATGTCCTGCTCAGAGCCAGAAAGAAAGACAGGGCTCTTCTTTTACACGTTTAGCTGAATTTTTACAATCAACATTGCGAAAAAGACGTCCAGCTATCAACTTCTGTTTGTAATTAAGTTATTTAGAAGCCAGACTAAGCAATCAGTTCACTTGTTCCCTTTGCTCAGTTTGAAGGTAATAAGTTTTGTCTCCCAGCTTACATAATACAGCATACATATGTTTGTGCATGTTTGTCAGTCTGCGTGTTCTCCGTGTTTCACACCATTATTTACAGAAGCTCTTTCTAATTTCACACTTCACACACTTCTCCGTGAATGAATGAGAAGGGGGCCAAAAAAAAAAACGCAAGCATCAACGGCCGATGAGAGTGAAATTGAAAAATGGAAAGAAAGTCATGTTGCAGGGGAAGCGAGACCATTGTCAATGGCACCCCCACCCCCACCCCCACCCAGACGTGCAATGGAAACCAACCGTCGTGGATACAGCAGGAATCAGCCAACCGCGTTGTGGTCCTTTATGTCGCTGTCTGCATGTGTAGCAATTGAATCTTAATAAGCACCACAACCTTGAGAATTTCTATTTTTATTTATTTATTTAGATGTGTTGGTGGGAAACAGGAAAGTGATGGGCTCCACCGTCAGCTCCGAGTTTCCATTAAACACCCACGGTCTATCTGACAGCAAACATGTAATCATGAAACCGCTTCACTGTACACCGGGGGCCTTTCATGCATCACTCTGTGTGCTTTTCTCTGACTTGCTTTTGTGTCTTCAACCTCAGATCTGCTTTAATTATTCTCTTCCGTAATGAAGTTCACGTTTCTATCCCAACGTTCGCCTGTCAGATGGCCGTGGAGGGGACAAGTTCTGCGGTGAAGAGGAGAGAAGGGGGGAGTGGCCGTTCATGTCTTTTTCCCTGACAGAAATGGGGCTGCCTTTACACTGTCCAAGCGGGTCGAGCCGTCACTCCTGATTAGCTCTCGTGTTGCACAGAGCCAGGCAGTTGTGGATCTCTGGAAGCTATTACTCAGTCTGTGAGTGAGTACCCGTTCCCTCCTCTCACCCCTTCACTCCCTCCGCCGCACTCTTCGACTTAATCACTCACAGCTGAGGAGCTGGGCCAGGAAAGAAGAATAAGAAGTAGTCAGGCATTAATCAGCAACAAGTGCGACTGAGTCCATTTTGTGTGCATTGCATTTTACTCCCATTGGTACAGGAACACACACGCTCTCTCACAACAGGCACCATTTGGCCCCCAGTGGTGAGCTGCCATGTTCTGCTGAAGGAATGTCTGCCCCACAGGAACAGGAAATGAAGAAGCAGACACATATAGAGGCTGCCTTGTGTCGCCGCGGGTGCCAGCCTAAACACACACTCATATATACAACATCCACCCTCAGCTGGAGCTTGTTAAAAGTGAGACAAGCAGGGCCAGCTTGTCTTTGTCAGATCTCTGATGTTGCATTCGATCTGATGGTTTGGGCATTTTCATACGTCTCTGTGTGTGTATGTAGAGCAACACGGCCCTTCCCACAAGGTCTGAAAACCCTGAGCAATGGTGACACTCAGGCCCCAGGCCTCCATGTTTTGCCTCTATCTCACTCTTCCGCCTGCAGCTGTCCAATGATACCTACTGGGTGGGCAGTGGGTCAGAGCGAGAAACCCAAACCTTCACAAGACGTGCTCTTAATCAGCCACATGACCATGAACAAATTCACACTTAATTTAGATCAACATGAAAAGCTAACACTATGTTGAAAGAACTTGTAGGAAAAACGTGCTATGATGTGAAAATGTGCTTGGCTTTTAGGTTTATTTGGCCTAACTTAGGGTGAAATTACCTCTTGATCTGTATAGATGAAAAGGTACTCATGTGCTAAAATGCATTTTGACATGTTACCACCACAATCCTCCAATTATTATATAAGGATTTTAAAGACCGGCTAAATTGCAAATATAGCTTATCCTATCCACCTAAACAACTCAGAAAAGCCGCCAGAAGTCTGGTGGAAACCCTGGATGAGCAGCAAACACCCACAGCTCATGTGGAAAAACCTAAACAAAGGACAAGTACAGGCCCCAGCATGGTCAACTGAAGTCTTACTGTCAACATGCAGTCACTTAATGGTGTGATGTTTGTTTTGGAGCATCGGATGGACGGCGAGATGCACTTCTTCAGATCCTGCTTGCTGAAAAAACTTTTTCTGGAAGTTGGGTTTTTTGCTAACATCAACTTCCAAAGTTTATTTTTATATTTTTGGATACATGGGGTCTACTTAGGATTTTCACTATGTTACACCCTTCACATTCTCAAAAGACAGATTCTACATAACTTTTGTTTAGGAAAGAGATACTTACACGTGTCATTTGATGTGAAGGAACAGAGAAAGAAGAAACCCATCTTAACATAGATCATATTTCCAGCTCCTCTGAGTCTCTTGTTTTCCGTCCTCAGCTGTCCCTTTCCTTTTATCTTTAAAGTGCTAAACCCATGTGTGGACGGAAAATATGTGTTTGGATAAGTATGTGCATAAGAGGGACGGAAAGGTTGAACATTCCTCTCCTGTTTGGTGGGAAAATGACACTTCCGCTCACCGTGGATCGGTTTGTTGATACTTTAAGGTGGGAGTGACGGTTCAGAAACCAGATAACTGCTAGTCATAAAACACAGAAAGGGAGGCAACAAAGGGAGCAAAGTAGATTAAAAGAGAAGAAGTAGGACAACAGTGGAGGTATTTACAGGGATAGAGGATGAGCTGAAGGTAGGCTGTTCATCTTCCAGTTCCAATTATTGAAAAACCCACACTAGCATCACCCGGCTTTATGTGTTACACTTCATTATCTTTAGTGCCTGGCCATGTCAGAATCCATTTAGTTTTCAAATCTGTCAGATCCTGATAAATTTAAATGAAAACACACATCATGCTCCAGTGGGAGGATGACAAACAGGCAAATGTTTAGCATCTGGTCACGAGGGGTTTTTATTCATCTGCTGATAGTTTCTCATTTCTCAAAAGAACTTCTACCAAATGAAAGTTGGAAGCCAGAAAAAATAAGATTAAATTTTTTCTAAACATACAGTTAAAACAAAACATTTGCATAATAAACTGTATAAAACAGAGATATCCTTTTTTCTTACTGTCTGACAAAAACATTTGAATAGAAATTTTCTGTTTTAGCTCAGGCAGGATGACCACAATTAAGAAGTCTGAAATTAAACAGATTATTAAAGGTATAGGAGAGGATCTTTTCAATTGAAAAATTTCAATGGAAAATCCCATTGAAAATGACAGCCAATCAAAAACGACCGGTGGTAAAAAATAACGGGATGTCAATGCGGAAATAAAATTTACTCGATGACGTATATCACTAATGTCCTCATCCTCCCGACCCATACAACGCGCGCTCATGTTTGAATTCGCGCATGCTTAGATTGTTGTTTAGGAAGTAAAACTGGACGGACAAGAAGCATCATTCACCATTGAAGAGAGGTTCTCCCCGTATGGCAGCGAAAATGGAAGCTCGCAAGAGAAAAAACGTGTTCGAAGTCGCTGAGAAAAAATGAAAGACGGCTACAGAGATGAACTGCTGAGGACGTGCGCGCTCCCGATATCAGTGGGCGTTACCGGAGATGAGGTGGTGCATGCTCAGTGTTGCGAAAATGAGAATGAGCTAAAGATCCTCTCCTATATCTTTAAGTCTGAAATAAGTTTTTTGAGGGGAAAGTTATTTTGGCCATTCCCCCTGACATAACTGAGTCACTTATAAAGGCCACCATCGTCGCACACTGTATGACTGAGATCAGGACTTTGTAATGGCCACCCCAGACATTAACTAAGTTGTTCTTTGGCAACTTTGTACCAAGCATGATGACATACTTACATTTATTGCCCATCGGGAGAACCCATTTTTGTCTAAGCTTTAAATTTCCCAGCTGATGGACTGACATTATGCTTTGATATTTCCACATAATGTTTTTTTTTTCCCTCATAACATCATATGTTGTGTGAAATGCACCAGATCGGCATGGAGCAAAATAGCTTCCACCCCCATACTTCACAGTTGGAATTCTGTAACAATGGCCTTTATCACTTTAAAGTTTCATTTTAGTCTGATCAGGCCACAGAAATTGTCCCTGAGAATTAAAGTCTTCATCTCTCTGGCTTTTTATGTTTCTGTTGAATGAATGACCACTGAGTGCCCTTTAAACCTTTGCATCTGCTGCGCATTCATGCATCTGAGAATTTTACCCTTGGATGAACCAGATTGTTGAGCACCAGAATTATCATCATAAAATTTTGTTCGACTTCGTTTTTTTTTCTATGATATCACACAATAAAACAAAGCATTTGGAGTGCACCTCCCTTTCATTAAGCTATCGGAAGGTTGCAAAGCAATTTGGTCATAAACAGGAGTTTCTCAAACTTCTGTTTTAAGTAAATAATCTTTTTATTAATGGAATTTAGCAAAAAGAAATAATTTTGGTAATTACAACAGACCTAAAACAGGAAAACCAGTTCGATTGAACTTTATATACCTCAAAAATAATGGTTAAGTTTATTTTTTTAAACTGTATATTTCTACCTGGTTTCAATTGTACATGGTCTGTATTATTTTTATTCTGTAAAATTCATTATGTGAAAATAGTACAAAAAAAAAACCTCTTTCTTTTCCCCCCCATGGGGTGTTCCTGGACAGGCAGGGTGCCTGGCTGCCAAGGGACTCACTGGCCAATTAGTGCAGAATTCGAGCACCGTAACGAGCCTTGGAGGAATAAGGGGAGCTTGATTACAACACCTAAACCTTCCTGTCAACCTCAGCCAGAGGGCCAAATCTCTCATTGACAGCCAAGTCACAGCTGGGGACGATGGAAGAAATGGCTCCATTCCTACACTGGGCTCTCTGTTCAGGGCAATTTGGGAACAAACAATGTTTGTTTTTTTCAACTTTCTTTTGGAGGCATTGTTCTTACTTCTGACAATGCAGCATTGAAGATGTTGAAAAAATCCTTTAAACAGATTTGATAGAGAAAATACAGACAGGATGTGGGAGCAATAATTACACAAAGCATAAGTGGTTTCTTTTTTCCTCACTTGCCTGTGCGTGCTCAGGCCCTCATTTGGAATTCATGCCGTAAAAACCATAATAAACGGTGGGATTGAATCATTCAGCAGCACTGATTTGCTTGGCAAGACGGAGATCTGGAGTTTATTTGTCTATGTTGTACTAAATCAGTCAGGCCCTGTTAGAAACAAGCTTCACACAAACACAAGACCCCAACAGTTTACACATCTTTGAAAATAGTTCTGAAAGGTTGAGTGGATTGCCACTTTGTGAATGGGGGTCCATGACTGTTGACAGGTTTCATGTTGTCACAACACCAGAGAAAGACTGCAGTGTAGTGTAACGGAGATTTAACATCTTAAGTGCGTCAATGCATTTCACTCTGAATCTATAAGACACAAACACAAAATACCCAATTCCTTACAGATATAAATCATAAAAGTGTCAAATTAATTTAAATTTAATCCCTTTTTAATCTGATACCCCCAAATAAAATCCAGTGCAACCAGTTACTTTATGACTTCGAATGACTGTGTGTATTTTAATCACGGTGTAAATGCAGTTTACGATTCAGTTTACATGGATTTGTATAGATTCAAAGCCCAGGTAGGGGGATCAGTGTAACTCAAAACAGAATAATAATTAGATGTAAACCCCACATTTTACAGCTTTTATAAAGAGGTGATGAGACGAAAACTATCATTTGTAAAGTTTTTGTGGCTGCAGTGGCCTTGATGTAAAGTCTTTCGACAGGAAAAAGAATGTGGGAAGACTTGCAGCAAATGTCCACACTGCCCTAAACTGACAGCCTCCATATGTATCCATATACTGTTAAAGGGCTTCAGATCTCATCCAGTATCTTTGTGTTGCAGTAACCAGTCCAGAATCAGTTTATTTATATAGCACCAATTTACAATACATGACCTCTCAAGGATGTATTTTACTGCTATGCTCCAAATCAAAAACAGTGTATGGGATAAATGTGGGTAAAGATATTTTTGTCAGAAGAGTCCAACTTTGATATCTTGTGGTTGCTAGCATGTGTGGCTATAAATTAACACCTCACATTGAACTAAGCAAACAATTCCTGAGATTAAACATTGAGGTACATAGCTTACATCAGGCCTTAAAAGTTCGACCCAGACCAATCTAACATACATGTTTCCTGATCCAAAACAACTGATTTATTCAGATTAGAGGCCTGATTTTGAAGTAAACCTGAAAAATAATTACATGAAACTTTGAAGGCTTTTATTTGAGACCACCATTTGAGACGTACTTCATGACTTTTCTAGTGGCACTTCTGCCATTTTTAGCTTCTGTTTAACTTCATCCAGCTCCATTTCGTCACTTGTCATAACTAAAGGTTTAGTTCAGTGCAAATGATTTGAGATGTGATTGAAAGAAGGGCAGCAGAGTTTGGGAAAATGTCGCATCACTTGTTACAGTCTAATTAACTTCCGCACCTTAATTTCTTAATTTTCCAGCAGTAATCTACCTACTGCACTTCCTTACATTACATATGATACATTCTCATTAAGTTTTCTCGTTGCTGTACTGTTTTAATTTCGGCCTGACCCAGTCCAAAATGTTGAGTGGTTTTGGGTGGTGTTGGCTTTAAATCTAAAGTTGGTGGAAACATCATCTCATTGGGATGCTTTAATAGTAGCTGGAAAGCTTGATCGAGCTAAGAATAACATACAGGGAAACCGACCTGTAAGGGGGCCTGAGACCTCCAGCAGCAACATTGGAATGCAATGGAAAGGCCTAGACAAAGACTGTACCTAAATCTAACTGAGAATCTGTTGTGTCATCGATGCAGTTTGATTGAAATTTATATATTTTGAAAACATGAATGGACAATGTTTTCGCATGTATGCAGCAGTTTGTGCTGCTCTATGAAAATCCAAAATACTTTGTTGTTGTAATTGAGAAGAGAGTACAAATCCTTGTTTCTTCAAAAATCCAGTTAAACATGCACTGGATAAGATGGGTGCACTATGCCCTGCAAACGAATTGACCTGACCACCTTACATGTCATCATGTTCCACTGTAAGCTGTATGTGATACCAGCTCCAAAGGCATCTTTTGATGCCAATATTATTCCCAATGTCAGTCCAGATCTCCCGTCAGCCCACTCCTAATGCAGAGCGACAGGAGCCCTGCGGTGAAGACCCCACTCTGTCGTCTGATAGGGCAACCAGATGGACAGCTCAGCAGCAAGAGGGGACCTGATATCAGTGTCAGCAATCAGATCTCACCCGCTGAGAGCTCGTGTGTGTGCGCTAGGCGGCGTGGGAGAGAGAATACACAGTGCGAAGTGATTGTTGGGAGCATATGTGCTGACGGCAGCCGGAGTGTGTGTTGAAATGAAGATTAATGAATAAGGTCCCGGTAAAGTGTGTGCAGAGGAGGCTGAAGGGTCAACGGACGCGTCAAACTGTGCACAAACTTAAACTTGAGTGCTCGCACAGTGTATAGGTGGTGGTTTATAAAAGTGTGTGCTCGGTTGAATTGTATCTTTTGATTTTTCACCACCACTTGTCCCACAGCTGTGAGGTGAAGACGGACCTGAGACAAGCTTACAAAGCTTCACTGTAACTACACAACTCAACAAGTCAAGAACCTCTCTTTGGTTGATTATATTGGAATTACTAAAGAAAATATACAAAACTTGTATGTTTACTTATGCTCATGTACAAAATGATGTTGTAGAATTCTCTTTTGGACTTTTTAAGCGTGTCCAAAACGTGTTTTTCTGTCTTGAGTTAAAAGAATAAATACTTTTATGCGATGCAGTCCCTTAGAAAGGCCCAAATCCAAGTGTTTTTTTTACACAGAAGATATCCTCTCTGCATACACAATGAATACATGTCATCCCTAGGCAAGCCGTCTCCAAATGAAAAGAATTAAGTGGTCATTTGTTCCTGTCGGTTGATAAAGATTACAAAGCTGTCATCAAAAAAAATGTGACTCTATATTTTACCCTTTAGAGGTTCTAAATGAAACGATGAAAAGATGACACATTTCACAATGTTTAAAAACACCTGGAGACAAAAAATTGGAATAAAAAACAACAAATATTATCATATTCAAAACTAGAAAGTGTGACACAAATTAATTAGAGTCAGTCTGCATCTGTTGTCTGTATGCATATAAAATGAGACATTTAAAGTATCATCCAAACTTGTAATTTAGTTCCATTTAACGTATGCTAATTCACAACAAATGTAATCTCCGGGTACTTTTTATAAAAAAAGTGCAAAAAAATGTACACACATAAATTTAAATTTGGTAATTTTTAAAGCAACTCTGGTTCAAGTAAGTTCAATGTAAGTCAGTATCACTGAGAAATAGACAGGATGTTTCACAAAATCAACTAATCTTCTATGTGTTTAGATAATTTACCAATTTGTATTGCATATAGAAAAACAGCATCTTATTTATTAAAGTGATTTCAGCTCTTTTGGGTATTCTGAGCATCTATATCCAAAGTGCAAAGTCATCCTCTATATCTGGAAGCATTTTATTCTGTCAGATTTTGGCAGTGGAGATGTTTCCCTCTATGGAATTTCTTGCTTGATGTTAAACACACAAATTAACCACATTTGTTTTCACTGTTTTCACTCACTGTTTTCCATTTAGAAGGTCTTATGAAGCCACACAAGATGATTATGAACTACAGATGTACAACTAACCCCCCACCCACCCACATCCTCTAACTGTTGCGTGTGAGTTTTTGATGGGAAGTCTTTGAGTCTCTGTGTTTGTCCTTCCTTTAAGCTGGAACACAACATTCCTGCCCCATCCTGCTTTTTCATCTATCCACGGAGGCCGAAGAAACGGAAGTCCACTCTCGAGCTGAACATCTCGTGGAGATGTTTTTTCTCAGTCGCTTTAGGAGCTGTCAAAACCTCTGTTTGTGCCATAAAACATTTCAAGATAAATAGCTTCAAGAGCCATTATTCAGACTTTTTTTTCCTCTGTGAATGTTTTAGTGACTGAACATGATATCTTTTTTCACCGTTTGCTTTCATTTTTCTTTTTCCTTCCCACTTTTGTCAGTTTACATCTCTATAGATCTGACTGCCTCTCCATCGATCTGTCAATCCATCCATTTGTTCTAGCCGCATCTGTCATTTCTCTTGTCACTTAAATCATCCATCCATCAGACCATTCGTCTTTCAAGCGACTCTCTCAGCTCATCCCTCCATTTATCTGTCCGTCGTGTCTATTGTGCGCCCAGGAACTGTTATGACTGCTGCTGGGATCTTCTTTCTGCAGAAATACGGTGACAGATCTGAAGCAGAGGAGGGCGAAATGCTTGCACTGTGTCACACAGATAATTCACACCTGTGTGTCTTGCAGCGTAAAGAAAGATGCAGCTTTCCTCGTGGATTTTTAATTTTTTTTTCTGTTTGCGTATTACCAGGTGCACCAAAGACTCCTAAGGGTTACGGCTCAGCATCAACAGGTTGTTAAATTTCTGTGAAACAGATCTCTAGCTGGCAGAGCTGAATGAGGAAATGAAATGAATTGGTTATGTGTGTAGGAGAGTTTGGGTGGTGTGAGAGGAGGTTTGTGTGTGTTGGTGTATAGAGGGGTTTAGAAGCCAGGGGCCTCTTTTTTTATTTTACCCCGTGAGTGAAATACAGGGCTGGTTGTTGGGGTGACAAGCCCTGACAGACCACTCCAACTGAACCATCAGCAGCCTCTCACCAAGGAAATATAGAGATCTCCTATTTTTTATGGACACTCCTTCCAGTCTGGGATACTTCAGTCTGAAAGCTCACTCTGTGTGTATCCCAAAATTCCAAACACTCTCGTTTCCCCCCTTCTGACTAAACAGTGAACTGCAAAGGTACTTCTTTAACTTCCCCTCCTTGTATCTTGGTACAATATCATCTATTTTATTAGGATTGGATGCGATAGAGCAACAAAAAGCAACCCATTTCTGCGAAGTAGAGGAACATAGTTTTCAACAATTTTAGTATGAAAAAGTAAATAGTCTGCCATGCATTTGCATTTGGCTGCTTGAGTTAACACCATGATAGCTTCACCTGAGATATAACTTGACCCTATTAGACATCCAAAATGTCTTTCCCAAGGCTGAGATAGGCATACTGATGTAAAGTGTAAACTGGACAAACCCCGACCTCCTAAGCCACCGCTGCCCCATAGCTAATATTTGGAGCAGAGGTTGCACTAGAGATTTTTTTGTCCCTTATTATGACAGTCAAAAATCTATCATTGTGTATTTTATATTAAATTGATAACAATAACATTCAGTTGTATTTAGTTTTCTTTCTGTATAATTATCATAGAACAATTTGAAAAAGAATCCTTCTGGCACCATCACACACCTAATGCATGAATGCGTGTAACTTTATCTCTCCAGTGACAAAAAACACTAACTGTAGCCCAAAATCAACACATTACCATTAAAATAAACCATTGCTCTAAGTTTATGAAAGATTTACCTGCTATGACTAGAACGGACATTGTTACAACTTCTTCTTGGTCCACGTGGACCTTAATTGCGTGCTTGCTTATGTGTAATTAAATGTCTAAAGGTTTTGATGTTAGTTTGGAGCAGTGTTTTAATGCCCCGATGTCAAACTCATATGGGACAGAAACATGGGTAATATTTTGATACAGATTTGTCTCTCGATTTTTGTACAGATCTGTCTGTTGATCCAAAGCATGAGCCAAATTCAAGGCATCATAGAGCCATAAATAACATAATAATCGTACGGTGTTAATGTGGACATGAAAAAAAATGTAAAGTCTTATGTCAAAAGAGGACGTATCACTTCTCGATCTTAGACGTTAATAAGCATTATAGTGTTTATGTTTCCTTCTGTAAAACATGTTTATTTGACGTTTTAGGCCTCGCCTCAACAAACCTATTGTACCAAAGCAATATTATCTTACCTTTTATCTGAATAAGTGCTGCATTGCTGTCAGGGGTTTGAGTGCATGGTCTGAAACATCCATCCATCCATTTTCTATACACCCTTGTTGACCCCTATCGGAGTTGGGTGGGTCTCCTGGCGCCTATCTTCAGCTTACAACGGTGAGAGGCAGGGGTACACCCTGGACAGGTCGCCAGTCCATCGCAGGGCAACACAGAGACAAACAGGACAAACAATCACTCATACACACACTCACACCTAAGGAATATTTAGAGCCCAATCAGCCTAACAGTTATGTTTTTGGACTGTGGGGGGAAGCTGGAGTACCCAGAGAGAACCCTTCGCATGCAAAGGGAGAACATGCAAACTCCTTGCAGAAAGACCCAAGGTGGAATCGAACCCAGAGCCTTCTTGCTGCATGTCAACAGTGCCACCCACTTGGCCCTGTACAGCTTGGTCTGAAACAGACTGATGTAATTTCCTCAGTACGGTTCATACACTGTAAAACTCCCCTTATGCTGATAGGTAAGATGTAAAAGTGGTGGTAATTTGTACAGCAAGTATTTTAATCCAAAATTACAATCACAGTGCCACTTTAGCCAAAGTTTTAAAATTAGAAAACAATTCTCCAGTTGAAGTAATCATTCACCAAGATCTGAACAAGGGGTTTCTTGATTCCAGCCCTCGCTTTATTTGGAGGAAATCCCACCCCATGCACTCTGAACCAGACACACTCCAAAGTCTGCTGTCCATAACTTTTCAAAACGCTATCAGTGGTTGACATGAACTATTTAAAGAGCCTGGATAACTCATTCACCTATCTAACAACACTGACTTCCTGTGCACTTAAGGATTCATTTTAAAATCTTATTTTATTTTTTTTAACCTTTAGGAGAATCCAAGGCCAGGACCCTAAATACACTCTGGACCTTTTGATTCTCCAACTCAAAGACTGTGGAGACTTGGCCTTTTGAGCAGTGGCTCCAAGGCTTTTGAACGCCCTCCCAATGTTGCAATGCAGCCGAAACTCCATAAGAAACAACTCAAGGCATTTATATTCAGAAACTTATTTTCTCTAATTTATGTCATGTTATAATAGATCTATGTTGGAAAAGAATGCTGTGTTTGATATATCTTGGAAAGCTGCTAAACAAATACAATTTTAATCTATTACACAACTTGAGTTGAAAAAGAATGTAAAATTAATTTGGACTGGAGAACATCCCAGCCTCTAACAGGCTTTCTGTCAGCATTTTTCCATATTAAGCTCCATTTGACTGAAAAGCTTTCCCGTCCGTGCTGAATAATGACCCATCTCCAAAGCATGATCCTCCCACAACCATGTTTCACTGCAAGGATGTAGTTTGGTATTTGGTTTGTTGTTCAGGAGGTAGGTTTTTTGACCAGTTACTCGTGGGTTGTTAGTTTAACCCCCTTCTCCATCCATCTAAGTCAGTGGTGTCAAACTCCATTCTTTGAGGGCCGCTTGTAGATGTGTCCCTCACTTAAATTAAATGGCCTAACCGCCTAAATAGCATGCAGTCATCCTCTACGCAGCTCTGGTAATGTAGTGGTATTAGTAATAGGTTTGGTTAACCAGAATCAAATTTGAAAATTCACAGGATATCAGCCCTCGAGGTCTGGAGTTTGAGACCATTGGTCTAAGTTGATTTAAGAAACAAGAGAGTCTACAGATGTCATTTACATCTACATTTATCTTTGCTGTTTGTACTTAATTTTTGTAATAAGACATGAAACTAATATGTTAACTTAGACAATATCTAAACCGCACCTCTAATTTCCTAATTAACCTGCTTAAACTCAGCTCACCCATACTATTCAGTCTGTTACGTTTTCTCCCTTATCATCCACCCCCTTCACCTCCTCCCTCCCAATCCTCTTACCTTCATTCCATAACCATCATCCCTCTTCCATCCCTTCATGCCAAAAATCCTTATCCACCCTTGTAATTTTTATCCTCTTTGCTTGTCCCAGCTTTGCTCTGTTAGCCTTTCAGCAATCGCTCCAGATTAACAATCCTAAATTGATGTTAGCTCATCCCGTCCTTCCCCTTTAATCTCATGGCTGTGGTGTGGTCTTTGCTAATTAAGCATCTGCAGCTGCATAACAGCTATATTTAAACAGAGACTGCACAACACACTTCCTGTTTTTAACGTATATGGTTGAATTCAATGTTATGTTGGGCGACAAAGTAAATGTTGTTTAATACACAAGAAGGCCACACCTAAATAATATCATTTATGACTTCCCTTCCCCTTCACAAGTGTTCACTACTTTGCATTGGTCTATGAAGTAACATCCCAGTAGAACTGTGATTTAAATGTAGGTGAATACTTTTGCAAGGCGATGTATATCCTTTCACAACAAGTTTCAACAAGCAACGCTTTGGAAACAAAGCTCAGCTTTCCTCGTGCACAGGCCTGTTTCAAGACTAAGAGCACTTGAGGTGTGTATGCACTTACATGCGCGAAGCAGCATTTTGTTGCAGCTCTGTCCACTAGCCCAGGTGAGCACCAGGTGTTGAGTGAAGGTGACAAAAGGGAGGGTACGAATCACAGGAGAGAATGAAGAATATTTATTGTCTTGTTTTTTTTTCTGTCAGTAGCACACATCCCTCCCAGTCTGCACAGCCATCCATCCATCGTCTTTCTTTAGTGAGAACTGTTTATGTCTGGTTTCATTGGTGTGTCTGTTTGTTTGACAGCCAGGAGGTCTGCCATCATGCCTCACCCGTCAAAACCTGTCAAAAATCTCTTTACGCTCTGCAAGTTCAAACAAACTCTTTCTCAAACTGAAGAAATGCAAAGAAAATAGAACAAAATAGGAGGATTTTTGTTTTCTCAATGACTTCATGTGTGCAATTGATAAGCTGTCTGCGTACAAATCGTGAAACAAGTTACGATGGAAATTGTTGAGACAGTGGGCCATTAATGGTTTTAGGTCTGGCCCCAGAGCACCTAAATTCCCTCTGCAAATTAAATCTATTCTGCAAATTCAATCTAGTTAGTTTGAAAATTCAATACATCACATCACTGATGCTGTTTAGTGCTGCTCAGAAGATCTAAACCATGCATGTACTTTGTAAGCCCTGAAAGAAGGGCTCATTGAAGAGATGAATGCACTTTTGTTCTGACTTCCGAAAAAAGAAAAAAAATCTAAATTGTGAGAATGCTTAAGAGTTTACTCTCTGTCTTTTTCTAAGAACTTTATTGATGCGGTTACAGCCAGGACAAGCAGATGCTGAGGAAGTCCCATGCAGAGGATTTGGATCACATAAATGCCCGGCTGAAAAGAACACCAAGCCCTCAACAAACAAACCAAATATGAGGCTAATCGGATCAGACACTTTAAAGTTTTTAGCTAACTAGCCTTTTAACAGTGTGCCTTGAAATATTTGTGTTTAATCAACAGTGTGTGAAATCTTGTGTTTAAAACCGTTTATGTCATTACGAATAACTTTTAACAAAACCCTTTCAAATAAGGAAAAAAGAAAACTAAAATCAAATCTTTTCTCTCACTTTGCAGTATATATATTTGGCACAAGCTATTAAAGTGTAATCCCTCAATTTGTGTGTAGACTTCCATCAAAAGACTCTTGGTAATTAGGTAAATTGGGCATGTTTTCCACCGTGGCAGCCAGGAATTTTGCTGACATACAGTTACAAATTCCCTTTAACCTTGACATTGAATATTCAGCCTTGAGACTGCTCTTTAGAGGTATTAAAGGAAGTTGTTTTCGGTTGCACTGGTGTTTTGGTATAGTCTTTTGATCAAGTCAGCTCAATGGATTGTTGACAACAATATAGAAACACCGAAGGAGCTTCCATCGCTTTTAAATTGTGTGTATAGCAGCATTTACTTTATCTTGCAGAATTTGTAGAAAAAATAGAAAGGGTTGTTTGCATTCTGAAAGGACTACAATGAGTAACCATTATCCATTAACAATACAAAAGTTAACCCCTGCTTTAAAACTGCCCGGAAGCAAAAGTAAAGAGCTATTATTTAAAAAATGTGACTTTCCCTGATTTAAATTTTTTTTTTTAAATATAAAAAAAAATATCCAACTTGTACTGGAAACACACAATGTTTGATTTGGACCAGCATGGAAGCTGCAGTATGTTATATCTGGTGGATTATTGGACACCAAAGACAGCCTTCAGAATGTGTTGTATGATTTGTGGTCGGCTTTCTCTAATATGTTGTATTGCCTTGTCATTGTGTATTGTTTCCTTTGTTGAGATAGATGTATTGTTGCACTTCCACATCAAGGCTTTCCCTTCAGTTCCCAGTTTGTCTGAGAACCATTCCCACTTGGAAAATATGCATACATTAAATTTAAACATAAGGAACAATTTTTTTATTTTATTTCATCGAGCCTCATCTATGTTGTTGTGGGGTTTTTTTCAAGGTGACACAAACTGAAAAAAACCAATCTCCCAGATCTACTGTAGCAGAATGGAGTTTGTAATCATCCTGGAAAGGACAGATCTATGTTTAGTTTGTAGCTCTTGGGTTTTATGGGTTCTATGAATAACATATCATGCAAGAGATAGCATAACAATAACGACACATCATATGGAAATGACTGTTTAGATTAGTTTGCTGGACATCTTGTGAGCAAACAACCTCAGTACCTTTTAATAGACCTACAACACAGGGATTGCCGTAGGGATTCAACTGACACAAGAGATGCCTTAATTAATCTGAGACTTCTGACAACTGTCTGTCGCGAGCAGAGAGGGATTTCAACACCATTCAGTCGGATTTGTTTTAAGAACAAAGCTGCTCATTAACGCACTGGCATACATACATACATACATTTTGACACTATGTCTCTAACTCTAAGTCTGGTGACAGAATAAACTATGAATGTACACAAATTCACAAAACCACGCATTACTCACTCAAGTAGCGCCAAAATCCCCATAAAATTCATTTTACACCGTACCTAAAATACTATCTGCACATTCTTGGCTGTGTAAGCAGTGTTACCAACGAAGAGTGGATAGACAAAAGCTTTGAGATGATGGCGTTGACATTGAAATAACATAATCTGCCTAGTATTACCCACTGACAGCCTGTCATTGTGTCTGTGCAGTACAACAATAGCTGCTGATGACAGAAATGTTGTGACTGTTCTACAAATTTAACTAGGGAAACATTGTTGTGTCTTTGTGTTTGATTTTAAACCTACTCTGCTGTAAATGTTTTCAATTCCAGCATCAGTGCATGTTGAGCTCTCAAGAGGCTTGGGAATGAGCCAAATAATTTGAATAAGGTCTGGTACAGAAGGGATGCATCTCAAAGTAGCTGAATAGTGTCACTAAAAAAACTGAACCTAAGCACTTTTAATATGGATTAGGGTACATGTTTTATATTTTATAGGTTTTTAAAACAAGAGTGACTAACTGCTTTAACTAGTTTCACCTACACCTATAAAATGTGTCCGGTGCAAAGAAAAGATGTTCTTGTAAAAGCAGTTTACTCTCAGAGCAACTACATAATATAGACAACAAACGTCTCACTGTCCCACTCAGTGTGGTTTATTCTTTATTAAATTCTCCAGCTATGTAAAGATTTATTTTGTCTGACTTTAAGGATACATATTTGCCCCCATATCTATGAATACTCCCAAGTTGTTTCATGCCCCAACTAACTTGCAAACATAATTGCAGAACAAAACCTACCAGTCTTCCACCATGTGGAGGATCCTCAAACAACCCTGCATATCATAAACCCTCCTGTTGCATTCTCTGATTGGGAACTTTGACCCATTTCAATCAGGACTGCGGTTGCACAATGTTGCGTCCTTGTTCCAACACTTGTGTTCATTTGGTGTTTCTTCCAAATTTTGCTGCCCAATAACAACTTCTTCAACCTCAAATGCGTATGAGCCCTTCTTGGACAGCAAGTTTGTTCATAGTCCCACACGTTGAAAAAGGAGGAGAGCTTCACACACCTGATCAACGTCTGTCTGGATGCATTGCTAACCAGTAGGAAATAACAGCAATAACAGCCAGATAACCACATCAGCCATGAGAATGAAGCTTTTAAGAAGCCAGTTCTGGGCCCTTTACATCATCTTAATACCTTCCACATTAACAGCGATAATGGGACGTGGGTTTCCATCAGATTGCTCAGATATCAATACCAAGAATTTTTGTGCCTACGCTAGCTTGGTCAAGTCAGCAGCAGAGTAGAGACAATATGTTTCAAACCACGTCACAGCTCAAACAAAAAATAAATAGTAGCCATAACCACCAAATGTACAGAAGTCATGTAGTTAGAGCTGGTAACCAGATGAATGAAGGTACCAGAGAAAACCTGTGTAAAGAGTGTAGCACTGGAGACTGGAGTGGGAGTTAAATGTTACAACTGCAGGAAAGCCTGCTGCTCCAGGCTAAAGCTGCTCGGTTACGACAAGTACAGTGGTCCAAAACATTGTTGTCTTGCAAGACACGGATAAACATCTAAAAAATGTTCGGCTTCTTTCAGCCAATCAATTCCTGTAAACAGGAGCAAGTTGCCTTAAAATAATGGTTACTTTACAGTACCTTGTAATAAAAAAAACTAATCACGGCACCTAGATAGCAATCCGGAACAGCTTTGTGTTATTCATTTACAGATTTACGCCATAAAACTCATGTGGATACTTATTGATCTTTAGCTGAATCTAGCCATTCACCAACTTTTAATTTAAATCTGTTTTTTAAATCTACTATGTGAAGCACCCATTACGTCCGTGTTGCTTCCATGTCAGTGTTCAACTCTTAACATATTTCTTTCAAAGAGAATTATTGAGTAAAAAAGAAAGCAGAGTAGATTAAATGGGGAAGTCCCATGGTAGAAACAGGACACTGCACACATTCATAGCGTCATGATTGCATGCTGGATGTGTAATCCCAGTCTCTACTCCAGGTAAAGTATCAAGTGTGGCTTCAGTGTCTCAACTGCACTATTTAACCTTATGTATTTTAGCTGTGATGTCAAACAGCGAAATAATTGCTTAACTTTTCCCAGGATGTTAAAACATAGAAGAATATTCCCTTCAGTGGGATGTTTTTCTACATGCATTTGTGACACTTCTAGGCTCAAACAATGCAATAGATGATGTTTACAGAGTAAATGTTAAAGACATTTGGTCTCATCCCCTCCAGCTTTCTCTCCCTTGTCTCTTTGTTCGGTTTTTCATGCATGATGAATGACATTTTATGTTGCAGCGAATATGTACATCTGGGCTTGCATGTTAAACGTCTAGATGCTTGCATGAATTCACACTCAATCTGTGTCTTCCTAACAGTTGCTCTCATTTTTGTCCCATTGTTGGTCAGAAAAGGACAGCACATGTTGTCATTCCCAACGCACGCGCATTATGCAGCCTTGCATGATTGTATTAGTCACATCCTCATTGTGAACCCCGTTTTGTAAGGCTGCTCATCCAAATTCATATTTTTATACTTCAATCCTCATATTATGCTGAAATCAAATTGCAATCCTGTTGTGCTTTAGAGCAACGGGGGTTCTGGAGGTACCGGGTGTCCCCTCGCCCACTCACTCTCGCCAAGAGCAGATGGCCCTGGCTGGGCCTAACTGTGTGAATGAACCCCTTTTGTTCCTGGATGTAGCGTAGCCGCCTAGCCCAGATGGCTTTTGTACCTTTTGTGTCTGAGCTGACTTTTCTGGAGAGAGAGACAGGGAGTGATGTCTGCTCCGGTGGGTGGTAGCCCTCCTTTCACTTTCATTAGATTCACTCTTTCTCAATGTCTTTGTCATTCGATCTGTTGTTTTCAGTGCATCGGTTCTGTTTTCCACAAATGTGCCAACGCCGCATTACATTTGGTAAACTCTATGGCCAAAACGACTCATGGTTCGAGCAGGATTTTGCACACAGAACTCTTTGCAAAATCACGTAGAGATACAAAGTCTGAACAAACCAAGAGATAACAGTATTGAGTATTCAAAAAACTATAAAACATTAGCATCAATGCATATTAGCTATTTCACTGAGGTTAACCTTGTAGAAATTTTTTGTGTAGGTTATAGAAAAAAATAAAAACAATACCTAGGAGTATTTTTCTGTGACACATTAGATGATGATAACATGCAAAGTGTCAAGTCTTCTAGAAGAGATATGTTGCAAGAAAACCTTGCAAGAGGTATCAAATGGGTTTTACTTGCACAGCATTACTATCTTTCCAGTTTTAATTCATTTTTTTAATAATGTTTTTAATAAACAAATAAGCCCAGCATTTTTGCAAATGTATTGTTTTCTTTTATTTGTTTTATATATGTACAAATGTTTTTTTTATTCCTTCAATCATATACAGTCTTTCAAAAAAGTGAGGAATACGTTTGGTTTTAATCAAATATTTCCTCTTGAATCCCCTTGACATGTGCCAATATATTAAAAGTTCTTACTTAAGCTACTTTTTAATTAATTTTGGAACCTCAAATTAGTGGGAACCAAACCAACTAATATAAAAGGAGCACCTCTTTGTTGTTTTTTGTATTTACTTACTTGTGTTGACAACTTACTGGACTATTGTCCCAAAATCCAACACACTGGACCATTAATAAAGTGAAGAAAACTTCATTTGTAAGTTAAATAACACATTTTAATACCTCTTGGGAAAATGGGTAAAAATAACGGTCACATCCCAAACATATGTGATCATATAATTCTTTGTTAGGGTTGCAGTAAAATAAAAATGAAAAATCATATAATAACAAAGTTTACTTTTTGATAAATAATGCAATTCAAGCTTTTTACTAGATTTAAATTCATTATTATGTAGTTCCAGTTTAGTCTGGATTAAATCTCTCTTTGGAAGATTGCTTGAAGTCACTGACTTTGCTGCAAGCCCTCCTCCTCAGCAAGCATGAGGGAACACTGGGGAGGAAAACCTCAATGTTTAACAGGAAGAAACCTGTAATAAAGGAAGAAGACAAAAGAACACATAGTTTGTGCAATAAACAATGCTGGAACGAGACACAGCTAACCAAAGACACCCTGAGCTGGGACTACTTTCTATGGAAAGAACAAACGTAAAAAAAGAACATATAGTTTATGTGTGATTAGCTTGTGCTGCTCTTGTTTCTCCCTTGCAGATCTAAACGCACATACCCTCACACACTACGATCTCAGCGTGTGTGTGTATGTGTGTCAATGTTGGCATGACAGTTACACACTGACATGGACGTGTCACTCAGTGTGCACTACTTCTGCATGTCCTCCAACTCGTGTCCTCTTCACTGAACTGCAAAAAGTCACATCAGCACTGCACCTCTGCGCTCTGCTCATCTCCATGCAGCAGCTAATTTACCAGCTAAATCAACTCTGGTGTCTAATGAATCTGCACATCCATGCTAACATGGACCTCACTTGACCTCCCTCTCTCCAACTCATGCCCACGCACAAAGCACATTACTACATCCGTGCTCTCAGCTCGTTAATGTAAGACATCATACGTTCGTGTATTGCTTCCAGGGGGGAGGGCTGTGGGGGGGGGGGAATCCTTGACAACACAATAGCATGTTTGTACAGCTTCTGCCAAAACCCTGGCAGAGACAGTCAGCTTGTCTGCCTTGCAGCCTGGTACTCCAGCCGACTGTATTTACAGCGACCTCTGGACTAAACGGATCTGGTTACTGCGCGGGATATATACAACTCATCAATCAGCGCGGAGGCAGACGGCGAGAGAGAACGAGGTGTACAGTTCATGGTGGTGTTTTTATTGCTGCTCCTATACCTTTCAATCTACACACATCCAGATGTGCTTGAAGCACACACGCGAACATTCACACGAGAACTTTCTCAAACTTTACCCGAGGATGTAGGCCCAAAGAGAAGTCTGATGTTTCAGTTTCAATCTCTTCCACTGGCCAGATCAAACACACCAAGCAGCAACCAGAGATGATGTCACTATCACACAGCTGTCCCTACCACTCAGAGATACACACACACACACTGCGCATGGATGTGTGTGTGAACAGCTTCACCGAGGTCAAATCTCTCTCCGTCTTCCGCCCTTTAATTCTGTCTTCTCTCAAAACTCTGGGGATCCTGCACGCCGTGCTGAAAGCAATGGTCTGGATCATGTTCCTTCTGTGTGTGTATGTGAGCCACACACACACACACACTCTCACACACACACTCAAATGCTCACAGACATGCGCTGTATGCTCCAATTCCGGCTTCCGGGAATGGTTCGGGGGTAGATGGGTAGGGCATGGGGAATTAAGAGAATAGTGGAGACTCTTTTACAGCAGCACCATCACAAACAATCGGGGTAAAACAATATTTTATTCACACAAAACAGGCCTCACACATCCCTGAACACCAGGCATGGGAGAATGGAATCAAAATGCAAGGAAACATGAACCAGACAGGGTTATACAGTATATATATATATATATATATATATATATATATATATATATATATATATATATATATATATATATATATATATATATATATATATATATATATATATATATATATATATA
>JAVLVB010001216.1:1378937-1394263 GCA_032876305.1 Orestias chungarensis | reverse complement strand
TAGAATAATAAATGTTGGTATGATAAGCAATGTTGTTTAACTTTGTTGTCTAAGAAAAGTAAATATCCTCATTTAAATAGATTGGTTAAAGGATTAACTTTCTTAAAATAAATAGTTTCAATTGTGATTTAAAAAAAATGGTTTTCAATCAAAGTTGATTCCTGATAGAAATTGAGAATGGCATCCCTGCAAAATAATCAATTTATGAGGAATATTATTTTTAAAGAAAACAATTTAATTTTTATTAAAATAACGACCCAAATTTCCAACATTAATTATTTGCAGCTTAACTGACAACACTAAAATTATTTCTATAATTGCTGATCAATTTTTTGCGTGTTTCCTTTGGTATTTTGATTTGGGTTTTGCAGTGAGCTCCAAGTCTTCAGAGCTGATAGATCTTCTTTTCTTACCACCTATAGCATTTATTTCTCTATGAGACTCAAACCAGGACTCTGACTGGGCTGCCGAAAGTAACAATATTAGTTCCCGATCCAAGATTTATATTGGTCAAAATAAAAGATTATATTTGTCAAAAGAGAGAGATTATTTTAAACTTTAATCTGTCAGGGCTGTAAATAATAATTTTGATATTAACTCTACATATTAGCATTTTAAAAAAATGCGCTGAAAGGATCAATTGGTTTGTATTGTGATTCAATTTTCAAAGCTAATGCAGTGCAACATTGAACACTGTCTTTATTTAACCTTCAACTTTTTCAGTTTGTCCTGTTACAACTACAAACATAAATAGATTTTATAGTAGCTCGACCTTTTCAGGAGTCGCCAGATGATTTCCAGTTTAGATTTCTCCATTCTAACATTTAAATTTGCTATGTCTCAAAGTTAAGGGCCTCTTGGAGGGCTGATTTCTGCCCCTGTCTAAATTTTCCTGTGCATCTAACAGCTCTACTGTCCATCCCAAAGAAAAGCATTCCCATAGTATGTGACGCCTCCACACCAACCATCCATTGAATGTGATGTGCAGGTTCAGTATATCACTGCACAAAGTTTTACCTGTAGGTCAAATTACAAACCCTAGCATACCGTTTCATAATGCTTTAATCGCTTGTATAGCTTTACCTGATCTATTTCAACAGTTTTTTGGGTTTTCATGGTCATATTTCTAAGGCTTTCACAAAGTAGCCGTATTTATAGTAAGTTTGAATCAGACCCCAGATGACCTCAATTATATTTAAGGGGTGCCGGATTAAAACAGGGTGAAGATAAATCTATTTTTCTTCAAAACAAGTCAACGTGTTCAACAGTTTTGGTAACCTATAACAATGTACAAGGAGTCAGCAGCTACCATATGTCCCAATGCTGCAGTAAAAAATATTATAGCAGCGGAAATTTGGGTTCCCCACCACAGTTCAAGCTTGTTAGGTGATCTCACAAACCTTTATACAGTCCGCTTTAAGCTTCACCCAACATGCTCTTGGTTCCTGTTCTGCTCATTACATTTATAAGTACTATTGCAACTCGTAATTTTTCAAACGGCATATTAATAATAAAACACCTTCGCCTCATTCTCCGTTCCTTATAATTAAAATATGCATATCTTCTCAGACAGTGAGAAGCATTACTCAAAGAAAAACAGATTATTGAGCTTAACATAGCATTAACTACTCTGTAGTTCTAATTTAAAGGCTTTATTGTATCAGAGGTTGAGAGCTTCCTGGAAATGAAACATGAGTGCTTTTACTAGAACCGTAGGCAGCTACAGTAAGTGCATGCACTTCTACTCTTGTGTTTAAACATGATTTCTTTTATGTTGAAGAACTTTGCAAGCGCTGTTATTTTATATCTGCATTGATTTCATTCAGGAATTTGTGAGTTTTTCCCATCATTTCACACAACACACATAGAAACTTCTCTACAGCTCTGCTATGAAAGTACAATTGAACATTTAGAAATGTTTGTTTCATATGTGTTGTGTTTTTTATAAAATAATAATAATGATAATAATAATTCTTCAAACACAGTTCTTAGGGTTTCAAATGAACAATTTAAACAATATAGATGTTTTATGTAATTGTATTGTATCATGGACAGAGAAGAAACCACCAGTCATAAAAATGAAAGGGTAGCACCAAAAACTAAAAGCCATGATATATATATTTTTTTGTTATTTTGGTGTCACCTAGAGTAAATAAGTTATGGGTGTCATTGTTTCAATTATATTTACGCTTCCCCTTAAGTGGAACCACTGCTAACAGTGTTTTGGGACACATTTAGTATGTGAAGATATGGTGACAGAAGTATTCACGTCTACATTACCACAGCTAGGGTGGGATTCTCTTTAACGTGAAGGAAAAACATGAGTTTACAAGTCTCAAATTTTGCTCCTGGCAATTTAAAAAGGACAGAAGCACATTTACTGCTCCGCATTTGGTGCTGCCTTCCCAGCGTTCAGCTGCATCATGGGGAAACAGGTCAGAGGTTGCAGTGTAGATTTCTGTGTGGGTGTCTCAGTACCCTTTGACCCCCTCTGACCCACTGAACAGCAGCCAAACTGGCCGTCCAAGTGGGAGCAGGAGAGGATGCACAGGGGTCAGGAGAAGCAATCAAGAAAAAAGCTTTCTCTTAGCTGCGTTTTCTGATCTTTCCCTCCATTTCGCTCTTATTGAGCTTCTCACTTTATTCTCCCGAAACCCGAGCAGCACAAACAATAATATAATAAAAAAAAAAAAAAAGTGTCATGACCACAGAAGCAAAGGTGAAACAAAAATGCTTATTTTTCTAAAGACAGGCGTGTTTTTTGAATTTATGTGCTGGGCTTTTAAGAGGTTTCCAGGGCCCAGGGATAATGAAAGTCACTCAACAGATAAATGACCGTGTAAACATTCAAATCAAGCGAGAGCAATGAAAGCAATAAAAAGACTTGTTTTTTTCCACCCCAAAACAGCAGGCATGTCTAAACCTCATTGAGCATTAATTGCTCAGCGAGGCGTAGTTGTCGGAGAAATCGTAACTCACTGTTAAACGTAGAAACCTAGTCGTTGTTTTTTTCTTTTATTACCCACAAACAGAGTCACCGACTGTCAATTCTCACTGAAATGTTTGCCTCTGTTCATGCTTTAGCAAACTTGCTTCCTTTAAACTAAAGAGAGGTACAATTATTCGTTAGGAGACAGAAATTTCTGTCGGGTTAGATAAAGACAAAAGACATGTAAGATTTTGTGAGCAAAGCCAACACTTTAAACACACAGACACATATCCACACATATTCCTGTTCAAGGGCCCCTCTCCTTCCACTACTCCCCCTATCCTTCCCATCCTCCACCTCCTCTCTCATCAAGGGTCATTTGCTCAGTTTCCTCCCGCCTATCCCAGCTTTTTTTCCCGTCATCCTCTGATTGGTTGGTTTAGACTATGCCCTGATTGGACTAGACACATTAGCACCCCCTCTTCTTGAAAAGACCTCCTCCCTTTACTGGAACCTCCTACTTTCTGGTAGGATGGTCTTCATGTCTGATTCTCCTCCTCTTTTGAAGATGCTCCACCCTCTCTGCCAGTTAATGGTGGGGAAAAAGTGTCCCAGGGCTCCACCTGGTGGTTGCGACTCTCAGATTAGGACACCATGATGCCTCGGTGATTTATTGTTCACTTTTACATAAAAACTAATAATAGCAACAAAAAACAAACAATAATATTGTAAAAATGCCTCAAAAACACTCGAACGAAGCAGAACACATGAAAATGTAAAGAAGACAGCATATTGCTGTACAAGGAGATGGCTTCTTTTTTTTATTTCTCTTTTAATTTGTCCTTTAGAGCCATCTAGCGTTTACATACTGTTACAGAAAAAATAAACTGCAGCTCTCTACAGTAAAACACAAACAAAAGAAGGAAAATAAAACCTCCTGGCATTTAAAGGAGACACTTATCATATTTATTATTAGCTTCACCATGTTTGCAGACTAATACATTCTTTTAAATGTGTCATCAATGTTACTCAATTATTATTCAGGGTACTGGGGACAGTTAGTGAGCCTAGGGTGCACTGAGGTTTGGCCATCTTATGAAACTAAATAATCACACATGTGAGCATTTTTAAAGCAGCCAGTTCAGCCAACATGCATGCCATTGCACTGTGGGGCGAAAAACAAGGTGTGACGTATGAACTAACGTGTCATCTCAAGGCACTTTACAAGAGAATATAATCATATATTAATTCCAAGTGATCCTAGTTATCAAGTATTATATTAAGTTCCATTTAAATATTAATATTTGTTCAGTTTTCAATCCAAGAAAACCCACCAACATGCACTGACAGTAGATTGAAGCTTGCATTTTTGTTGTTGACCTTACAGCATTCCCTCATTCTGATGATGCATATGGCGATGGAGGAGAGGAAAAGCTCTGCTCTAACAGGAAGAATGTTCGTGCAGAACCTGAACCTGGCCCAGTACGATGGGGCTTATTGCTGACAAGACATAGCACACCAAAAAGAATAAGAAGAACTAATCCGTTTTTTTTGTTTTTTGTTAAAGAAAAGTAAAAAACTTTGATAGCAGGATGACTACAATGTTGACTCCTCCTTTAAATCCTCCTCTGCCTCTTTTGAGCTATCGCTGGGATCAACATTTTTATGATTTGCTGCTAAAAGAACATAAGATCTCACCGATGGTGTGAAAGCCGTGGTGAAACACGCCGACAGTTCTGCCTGTGCTACCGTTTATGTTGGGCCACCGTGTTCTGGACCAGCTGCTGTTTAATTCTGGATGTTTTACAGTGGCTGCTTCATCACATGAATATTAATATGGTGCTAAAACCCCTTCTGTTGAATTGTAGGAGCTGGTGTTTTTTTTTATAGCTTATAAAGAACAGCCGGCCATGACTACTGTGTGTTTTTCAGTGTTTAATGTTAAGAGCAACGAGTGCCAATAAATTCACACCCATAGCCGACAGACTGCTGCATTTGCTTGTTTGATAGAAAACTCACACTCAAAACGGACTCACACTAACTGTACTTTAAATCAGCTTACAGTAAGTAGCTATCCAAGAAGTAATAATGCAAAAGAAAAAAACAAGTATTTTTGAAAAAGACTATTTAAGTTAATCAATTATAAAATATGTTTTAATAATTTACAATGATGTCATCAGACAAGACTGTGAAGCTGTGTGCAAATTCACGTATTTTTAAAGTTGAGTTGTAAATTTTTTTTAAAAATAAGTTCTAAAATAACTAATTTCAGGCAGAGGAAATACTTTTTCTAAACTTTTTTTTCCACTATGAAACGTGTAATACTAATTCTTACACTAGATGATGTATGTGGTTTTTAGGGTACAGGTTAAAGAACATCCACTCACAGTACAATTTAAGACTTTTGCTGTAAGTTTGTTTTCTCTCCAAATGCTCAAACAGGCTCAGCAAGTAGGAAAAAAAGTTACAACAATAAGGTTTGTGAGGAAATAAGAGGTGCAACATAAACTGTTTATTTGTGTGTCATGCATTTTTGGTTAAAATGCACATTTTCCTCATTCAGAAAGTACTCAAAGTATGTTTATTACTTATTTAAAAGAAAATCATTTCAATTAAATAATATTTCGGTTGTTTAGTAAAACAAAAATCTGCTTAAGTAAAGCTAAGGCTGTTAGCTATACTGAATAAATTTACTTGAGTAAATATAACTGAGTAAGTGGAACTAGTTGTGCATACAGTGGTATGAATGCGGTTTTGTCTTACAAAGTCTTACAAAGTTACTCAGAATATCAAACCAGGTTGAAGAACAAGGAAAAGACAATATAAGTAAAATGCTGTATTATCAGCTTGAGGTTCATGTGTTGGAAGGTTGTGCTGTTATACCTTCTACTGATGAGGAGTGAACATTTACGTTCAAAACACTTTTAACTCTTCCATGACCTTTCTCCTATGCTCCTGGGTCTAATGGGTGAGAATACATCTGAGCCACTGTATCTTCAGCAGTGTTTTGATTCTGCATGAAACCACTTTTGTACAGACCACACATGCAGCACTGTGTGTCCCGTGTCAGCTAATTGTGCCATTTGTTATCGTGTTGTGATCCAACAGAAATGGATTTGATCACCATCTGAACCATGAGCGGTCAGGAGAGCTTGATGAATGGGTCTCCTCTCAGAGCGTGCGGGGATGTAAAATGTCGTGATGACGACCCGGCTGTTGTCTAAGTGAGGGTGAAGATAAAGGTCCTCGTAAATCAGCTCAGTGGAGAGGTAACAGCACACTCCCACATATCTTATCGGGTATTTGAGGGTGTCCTAGTCTAGGAAAGGAATTCTGGGATCACGGCCAAACTTCAAACAAGATGTTGCTGGAGACAAGGAGGGAGCAGCGATCACGGAGAATCTGTTTTCGCTGGAGTTTTGTCCTGTTATTCCATTGTTTGTCTCCCTCTTCCTTCTGGTAATCTTGTGATTTCCACAGAGTTTGCAGAGAGTAAATAAATCTGTGAACTGTTAGTACTATTTAACATTCTTTATTTCTCAAGTAATAGTTTCTCAGGCCTACATACCCTGAACAGAAATTTGGAAGGATTAAATTAAAGTCAAACATAACTTTTAGCTGTGATTTAAAGGCTAAAATAAAAGAAACCGGGATCCCGAGAAGATGTTTAATGACCCATTTCCCATTTATTTTATTACCCTCTTCAGGAATGATGGTATTGAAATCTTGTGGAAAGTCGGCAAAAGCTATTTGGTGGAAAAACTATAATTGTCACAATCATGGAATAATCAGTATTTAACGGTATCCATGGTGAATAATGTGTGTGCTACAATATGTCAAATTTGTTGTTTATTTTATCCTACCTGGAAAAATAAAGAGGGTGAGAAAAGTATGTCTATGTCTTTTTGGTTACATTGTATATAATAGTATTCAACCGCTTGGATGTTTTAGCGATTTTATTGTATTTACAGTGAATGTTAAAGTGAAAACCTTCTACAAAAAGTAATGACAATTTAACTAATATTTAACAAATCAATAAGGGGCTACATAAATATTCACCCCTTCCAGTTGGTGTTTTTTATATGTTTCTATGACTCCAATCCCAGCAGGGAGATTGTGTGGATAGCTCTCGATCGGGTTTACAAATTTGGACGCAGCAGTTTTCCTCCATCCTCCATTCAAGTTGGTGAACAGATATGAACAGCCCTTTTCAAGTCCAGCAACAGGTTCCTTATTGGACAGAGCTGAGCGGCTCCAGACTGTCCAGTTTTCCTCTGGAAAATAAATGTTCTCTGAAACAGTAGTTCCCTAACAAATAGAAACTAATTGTCCTCCAGGAGTTATGGACATTTTGCTTCATTTATCTTACTTTCTACGTTTACAAGCCAGCCAGGCCCTGCTGCTCAGAAACACCCGTAGTTTTGACTTGTATCAGGATATAATATTTAAATCCCATATCAAACAGGCCTCTAAACATCCTTCTTTTACCTCAGGAACATTGCTAAAATTAGAAAGATTCTGTCCAGGATTGAAGCTGAAAAGCGTAAATTGAAGAACCTGGGGAAGAATCTGGGGAATATTAGTTTTTCTGCCGACTCTTTATCAACTTGTCACTGAAGATTGGAACTCTGTCAGCTTAGTCAAGGTTATCCTGGTGATATCTGTCACTAGTAAGGACAGCCAGACTTAAGCAGATTTACATATTGGCCATATTTCTTACATTTCTTGATGACAGATGAATATTCTAATTGATATAGTTTCTTATAAGGTTATCTGTATCATGATTGGATTGTTGCTTTTACCTTCATACTAAGCAAAATCTGGAAAACATGGTGACAAAGCCTTCCATAAATGTAAAATTAAAATTAATTAGAATATAACAACGAGACTGATGAGAAGCATCTCACAAACGTAATACTGCAAACAGCGTCTTTCTTTTTCATTGAAATAAAGCATCACGACTTTGTGAATTTTTTGTAACCAATTATGAAAGCAACACTCTGGCACTTCCCTCTGTCATCTCAGTACTTTCGGGGCGTAGTGGTTCTGTGGATAATCTGTGTTATTTAAGCAGAACAAAATACTAAAACAGCTGCATTTGGACAAAGTGCATGTGTAACTTGTATCAAGTTAACAGCTTACTGTTGTTTAACTGGACTAAAGTTGAGTTGCACAGATAAATCTGCTGGTCGCAAGTTGCAGTGGGAAGAATATGCACATTAGTGATGCACAAATATAGACATTTTAGTGTCCAAACATGGAATGTAATGTTTCTTTCTGGCAACATTATTTATTAAACACAGGGATGATGGCTATATTTCTATCAAGGAGGCCTGGTGATGGAAAGATGAAAAGGGTGGCGAAAGATCAGCATTAAAAACATTAGGAAGAGAGAATTACATTGGCAGCGAACAAGGTCTTGTAGGGAGTGCTCTATGAGCTCAGCTCGAGAACAAAGGGAAAGGTTTATTGAAGCCCTCTGCAGATAGTGCTCAGGATGAGTGTCCGGCACGCGGTCGTAAATCCCAAATCCTACAGTCTGCAAGCCGAGGCCAGGGTCAGGCAAAGAAAGCACAAAGGGGCAAGCGGAGAAGAGACGGGAGGTAAATAATAATGTAGAAACGTAAACTGACACATATGCCTTCTTAAGGCTAAATCGAGAATCACTAGAACCAAATGTGACTAACATTCTTTTCCTCTGAACCACCTGAGCCGCAGTATTACACGTTCTTCCTGCTCTGACACGGCAACATGAGAAAACGGCAACAATTTCAGGATTGAGATGTACTTGTATAATTAAAATTCCCTATCTGGCTGTCACCCTCACTGTTGCTTAACACGGATTCCTCTAATTGTCTTTGCCATTGGTCCGAATGACTCATCACTGGCTATATCTATTGAAACCTGAGAAATTAAAATGTTTGCTGATGTTAACCCTGTGGGGTTTATACCATTCATTACACTCAATATGATGAAATGTGCATTAAATATGATGATTTGGAGCAAATATTGCTACTATAATTCATATGTGTCTTTTTCCTACTTTCTTATATTACGTTTTTTGTATTCTTGTTAATAGTTTTCTTATATTTTTTCATATTTTTATAGTTAAAGCAGCTTTTTCCTGTCATTGTAATGCAGATGGAAACTTTTATACATAAAGCGTCTTCTAATCTAATCTATTTACTCAGAGAAATAGTTTGTTTGGTTTAACATATAACAGAAGATATTTAGAAATCATGCGACATGTCCTATTAATGAATGTTGTTATTTAAGGACCCTTTTACACAGTTTTCAAAGTAAGAACTTTAAATGTTAAAGTATTTATTTTAAATTGTTGGTGATTGACCAACGGAAAGGAGTTAAAAATTTCTAATGCTTTCTAGCCTCTGAAAGGTTTGCCGAAAAAAATCCTCCAAGGTAATCATGCAAGGGAATGCTCAGAAGTTTTTTCCTGGTGGGGCCAAGTAGGAGCACAACAGTAGGGGTGGCAACTTAAAAGTCAAATTTTCCTTATGTTTTATTTAGATTGCAATTAAAAATATGCCAAATTTCTACACAGTAAAACAGTTCTCAATATTTTGAGTCTTTTTATCATTACCCTGCTCTCATCCTTCTGTCCCTGAAGAAATCATCCATGATATTTAGCTATTTCACGTAAAATAGAATGAAATTAGTTTCTAAAAATAACTTCTTCATACCCTCATACAAAAAGGGACAGCTTTAGATTTTGGACTGCAAAGTTTGTTATGCTAGCTTAGGGTAACAAACTGTAAATTTTTTGGTTCATTTTTCTTATTCAAGTGATTAGAATGAAAAAAATCTATATAAATACATACTCACACACCACAAAACATTTAAGCAGAAAATAACGGATTTTTTCACATAAAGCTTGGATACGCTATGATAGGTACTTACATAGGTTTTTCCTGAACATTAACTTAATAAATAAAAATTAGGACAAGCTTGGGATATTGTTTCTCAACCTAACATGTTTTTTTCTTTTTCATGAAACTACACCCTGACGCGTCTATTGGGTTTTTCTTTTTAATCCACTAAATTGATTAACAGAGATTTTTTACAAGCTGACTAAATCAGGTGACGTCTGATTTTATTTGTAAATATCCGAGTAACGAGGGTTATATAAATACTGTATAACCTAATTGAAATTTTATATTAAAGCCACACTAAGTAAATTTTCAACCTTCATAAAATATTTTCATAATTTGTGTGATCATACGCCGACTTACAGCTCGTTGAATGACACCTCTGTTATGGCCTGATTTAACGTGCACTAAAAAACTTTGAGGAGGGTGGCAGGAACCCTGCCACACAAAAGAACTACAAATTTGCTGACTGCTTTACGGCATATGTCACTTCGCCCAGTTTTCAACATTATCATATGACATTGTTTCGCAACAATTAAATCCATCACCTCATTGCTGTTCATCCTTCACACAGCCACTGGAAACAGAAATGTACTTTCATCCAACTGCAGGACACCGGGAGATCAGGATTTTACCACGCCATGGTCCTCATGGGAAACGCAGCCCGAATTCAGGCAAATCACTGTCGCTTTTGTTCACCCTGGGCCGTTAAAATCCAACAAAACTGAAAGTTCTTTAGTGTTGCTTTGATTAACAGTTTGCAAAGCTTCATGAGGCATCAAATTTTGGTTCCAGCATTTCAAATTGTTTCTAAGTGATAACCGAATCAGTCCAATTAGCATGGTGTGCTCAGAGGAAATAAAAGCCCTCCTATTCATTTAGCAGCCCAATTAATGCATACATTCATACCTTTCCAGTCAGGAATTTGCCTGGTTTGAATGAAGACAAAAATATATGTATGTGCGTCGCTTCTCGTGCTTGTGTGATTGCCAGGCTCCTTAATGTGACGTGGGTTTTCACAGGGTTTATATGACATGGGGAAGGCAGTCAGAGGGGAAATGAGCCACGTGTCCAAAAACAGTTCAGAAAGGTGTAGCACATGTAAGCATGTCGACTGCAGGTATTCTGTCAGCGCTCCTGATGATGGGTGGCTTAGGGGGCCCAGCGGCGTCAGACTTCCACGTCTTTGGCAAATATTCCCACAATGATGAAACCCTGCGGGGCAGCATCGAGGACAGACTCTCTGTGAGGAAACAGCCACGACAGCAGGTAAGATTTATCAGACAGCTGATGGCTTGTGTGTTTACGCTGAAATAGTATGTTTTGGCTCTCAACATGATCAAGGATCAGTTGATGCTCTTTTTACCAGCTGAGGTAGGCTGCGTTTAAGATGTGGTGTCTTCTGACTACATACAACTCCAATATGTCCAGACAGCCAGTGGAATCCGCAGAAGTTTGGATCTGGAGAGCTTCAAGCTGCACGTGACCCCGGCCACCAGGAAGATGAGCCTGCCGTCCATCATCAAGCTGTACCCCCCCACTGCCAAACCCCTGCACATGCACGCCAACATGCCGCTGCGCTTCGGCAGGGACAGCAGCGACGAGAGGGTACCAAACTCCAGCCCCAACATGCCTCAGAGGTTCGGGAGGTCCTGGGAATTTATCCGGATGTGCGGAGAGTGCCGCGAGGTCCGAGATGCACCAAGCCCGGTGCTGCCCCAGAGATTTGGGAGAAACGCTCCCTACTGGGGTCTCCTCAGGACTCTGGCCAGCGAGCACTCGCTGGACACTGTTTTGCACTGGTAGGGAACTGACACAACCTCATATGTCCATCTCACCCAAACCTTAATGTTGTTTATGGGGGACAAATTATTGTATTTTATCCAACAGGCCTGAAGATTTTGAAGATAATAGCAGTTCTGAAGAAGATGTGGAGACGGATGAGAAGACCTTTAAAGGATAACAAGATCTAAAAGGACTTCTGCTGAGTCCTGATTACAGCATTCACTGGTTTTATTATAAAAGTGTTTCAGGTTATTAAAATAAAGCTTAGATATGGTTTATTTCCCTTTTGTATTTGTCTTATTAATATTGTCAGTATGAGAAAATTATCTTTAATAAGAAATAATTTGCACAAAAAGTAAAAAAATAAAGCTTTAAGCAATGAGAACGTCAAATGTAATACTGTTATTCATCTTAGTCAATCTTTCCCCCAACCTGTCATAACTGTCCAGCTTATCTGCCTAAACTTCACCAGATTTTAAGGGATATTCTGGTGAAACAGCAAAGGGTTCGTAGTTAAACCTTTTCACAATTATCTTCAGCTGGATTTAAACTCTACCAAAACCATTTTTTATTCTAATGAGGACAATGTTTTTTCATAAAAACAAACAATAACTGAAGGTGGTACTAACCTGACAAGAAAGCTTTTGTTGCTCTAACCGAACAGTAGAGGGTGCAACAAACCCTACACTCATTTCAGTATAACAGCACGGGAGAGTAAACATACATAATTACAATACAAATATATATATATATATATATATATATATATATATATACACAATTACATACAGTACATACATTTTCCACACAATGTGTCACTGAGAGACAAGAACAGGAAGAAAATTGTTTATTTTTATAAGGACATAAAATAAAATATAATAAGAAAAGAAAAATTGTATATTTTTTTATTTATTGATGTTGCAGCTATAGAACCATTCTATACTTGCTTGCACTGGTGTTTTTACAATATTTTTTCTCTGGTAATAAGCTTAAAGTCTTGTAGGTTAAAATGTTTCCTACTTCGATGAGTCTCTTCTTTATCTCCTTTCAGAAACTGCCTGTTGCACTAAAGCTGGGACTGAACCTGTGCTGCTCCAAATATGATTTTTGTAAGATGAAAGTCTTAAAATCTAAATTTGCCAGGGACTTCAAAGTCTATTAGAATTTTATAAACATAGATGGAACAGCATGACTTCAATTTACAGTGTATCAGATAAACAGTTGGGCGTGTTTTTTTGTAAGAGAATCGCTTCGGTTTCAGTTTGTGAAACTGAAACAACAGATTTCCTCCTTTTTCTATCAGCTTAAACATTTGTTTTACAGCATTTTTTCTCCAGATTGTGACTATGATCATGGATCCAGATCTGAACCTCAATAACCACATGAAATCTATCATAAAAAGATCATACTGTACTACAATCTCAAAAATATTGCTAAAATTAGACGACTAATGTCCCCACAAGGGTCTGTGAAATTAGTTCATGCCTTTGTCTTTAGTAGACTCGATTGCAATGCCATTTTCACCGGATTACCAGATAGCTTATAAAAAGTTAATACAACATTACCAGGGGTGCATAAGCAAGTCTTGGGTCCTGAACACAAATTTGATTTTAGAGAGATTTGCCCACTCCTGTCCCTTTCAGCACAAAATTAAACAATCAAAAATAATATTGTTTAATTCAGTTTAACAACTAAAAAAATTAAGACAACAAGTAGAAAGACAGTTTGCTATTTGGCTGAAAACCCTTGTGGAATATTCTCTAACAGAGGGAGCCATCAGAACCCACCACTCCTTTTTACATCTTGAGTTAGACACACAACATAAGATCATTTTTAAACGTCTGCAGTTTGGGTGAAAGTCTGAAGTCATCAAGACCAAGCAAGATTTTCTTCGTGAACTCAAAAGTGTTTGTCAGTCCTTGGGGATATCAGAGATGTAGTGCGTATATTAGGACGAAGATGACCACAAAGGCATCAGCCAGCCTGGGGAGACTGACGACCACGTCACCCTCTAGGACGGCAAGAAACTCTTGCTGAGTGGTAGTGAAGTGGGCTTGTGGCATCATCACTGACGGTTGTAAGGAGGACTACTGATGCATCCCCAGGTCTGGCTCATTCCTAGCATCCCTTAAAATTGAAGGGAGATCATGTACTTACAGAAACTGGCTGTGGCAATTTTGAATACAGTTGGACGTCACATAGATAACAATAATACACAAGTCTGAAAAACTCCTGTTCATTCTTCTGTGTTGTACTCTAGTTGCTGAGGAAGTTAGATGACTTCTATGTATTCCACAGCTAATGAAACCCACTGGATTTTCTTTGCCATTTTTTTTTTTTTATACCTTAATGGGTTAGTTAATTATCCGTTGCATGTACCTGCAGTGAGGAAAGGACAGTAACAGCAATTATTTATTTCATGATGAATGAAATTAGGCGATACTACACACAATGTGGCAGACAGTAAGAAATATAAACAGAAAAAATAAAAAAGTTACCTAAATTAATTTATTCAATATATTTGTTTGGCAAGGATAAAAACAGAATAAAGCGTTTACTACTCTTAGCTTTATAGACCATGTAAAACCAGAGTTATGATTGTATTTACACCATAAGTATTATATAGATATATATATATAGATATATATATATATATAAGTATTATATATATATATATATATATATATATATATATAGTTATATAAGTATTTACACCATACTTTTGGGTGTGTGCACGCGCCTCATCAACACCGGAGAAATGAGCTTTTAACAGACGAAAAACAATAAATAAAATAAAAAACAATTAAACCCCTGACCTATTGGTGAAAAGATGCACCAAGTTAATCAATCAAAAATCATAATCACAAACCGCGGCATTTGGTCGCTACGAGGGAAATTTGTGGCATTGACGCAACAGCGGTCGCGACAGAGAGAGAGATAGCGATACTAAGTCCTGAGATTTCAGTGATCTGGGATATTTAGTGTATTTTGAGTGTTTAGTTAGTGTGTAGTCGTCTAGCTCAGTGTCTTTTGCAGAGCTTTCCTGTCTGCAGCAGAGCAGCTTCCATGCCACACGTTGATGCTGGAGCACAAGACGCTCTCCACCACACATCTGTAGAAGGAGGTGAGAACTGAGTTCCCGAGTCCAGCTATTCTCAACCTCCTGAGGAAGTAGAGCCGCTGGTGCGCCTGCCTGACCAGAATGGAAGTGTTGTGGCTCCAGGTGAGGCTGTTGCTCAGGTGTACACCCAAGTACCTGTAGCTGTTGACCACTTCCACCGCAGATCCTCCCATGTGCAGGGGGAGGTGGGCATGCTTGCCCCTTCTGAAGTCCACAATCATCTCCTTGGTTTTCTTTACATTAATGCAGAGGTTGTTTTCTCTGCACCAACCCTCCAGGTGTTCCACCTCCTGCCTGTAGCTGAACTCATCCCTGTTTGTGATGCATCCAACCACTGCTGTGTCGTCCGCAAACTTCACAAGATGCCATCTGGATGGATAGGAGAGCAGTCATATGTGAGCAATGTGAACAGGAGGGGGCTCAGCACACAGCCCTGAGGGGAGCCAGTGCTGAGGGTGATGGTGGGGGAGGAGGTGTTGTGAATCTTCACAGACTGCGGCCTGTTGGTCAGGAAGTCCAGGACCCAGTTGCAGATGGAAGAGCTCAGTCCAAGTGAGGAGAGTTTATTAATCAGAGTCTGAGGAATCATGGTGTTGAAGGCAGA
>JAVLVB010001216.1:1351091-1371203 GCA_032876305.1 Orestias chungarensis | reverse complement strand
TGTGCGTCCTAGTTATTGTCTCCTGTGTACCTCCCCCCGTGATCGTTATTGTTTATTGTTTTGTAGTCTGTTGGTTTAGTTCTTGTTTCCCGTGTTGGTGTTTGTTTATTTATTTAGTGTTTTTGGTTGCGTTACATTTGGGTCCGGTGTTTATTATTTTCCGTCTTGTTGTCATTTTTAGTTCCGCCTCCGCGCCCTTGGTTCCCATCACGCTTTGTTCCGTTGTCTGTTGTTCCCTGTGTGGTTCCTTTCGTGTTCTGTTCATATTCATCCCTCAATAAATTTATCATCACTCTACTTCACCTCTGCTCGAGTCATTTAAACCCAGCCTGACATTTAGTGGTATATGCAGACACAATAATGTCCTACAGTTCTTTAAGTGGATGACAGAAGATCTGCTCAATTGATGTAGTCTCTCTGTTAATAATCATTATCTTTTACACATGCAAATTCATCTGTTAAATAAAGAAAATGGCACTTTTTAGTCCCCTTAAAACACACAAGCGCTATGCATCGCATACAGTCACTGAACCTCGTAAAGAGGTAAGGAAATCAGACACGTTGGTGATTTTGTTCTAATTATGTTAATATATAAGCCTTTACCCCAGACTCCTGGTAGAGAAGAAAACCATTTGTAATCGGTAATTCAAACAGTTATATAGTCAAAACACAGAGAATATCAACACCAAATTTGTTGCTTTTATCAATGTTTTTCTTGGATTCTTTTTATCTTTTATGACTTACAATGATCATTTGTTAGAAAATCGATCAAGAAAAACTCAAGATCAATGGTGCCCTAACCACATCTGTTTTGGAACCACTACTCTAAGCTACCCTTTAAAATGGGAAAGGCAAGTGAACATGTAATTGAAGTGTTTAAAATTACTATAAACGTGACAAACAAGACTGAACGGGGACTACTGCTTGTCCAACCATGACTGATAGTGAGAAAAACATTTTAATGTCCATCCATTATCAAAACTTGCTTATCCATGCAGTGTTGAGGGGGGCTTTTGACTTTCTCCAATCTTCATGAGGCAAGAGATATGCACCAGTCCATCCCACTGACACACAGGAAAAAAATACACATACATCTAAAAGCAACTTAGAGGGATGTTTTGGACTCTGAAAGGAAACGGGAGAGCCCCAAGAAATCCTACATATGCACAGGGAAAAAATGCGGACTTTATTGCAGAAAAAGGCTGGGAATTGAACCCAGGGGCTACCTGCTGCAAGCCAATACTGCTACAACATAAAACATGTTGGGTTTTTTTTGTGAGTGTATAATGTAAAATACCCATCCAGCATAGACACGTATCAAAATACATATCCCCCTTTATTTGCAAAGCTATAATCTCAAAAAGTAACAGATCCAAAAATCGCAAAACAAAGAAATTTTTCAACTGCATATTTATATATGTGGTAGTTCAAATAGAGCTTTATATATACTTAAAAGTCTGAAGTTATATAGGCTAAATATATGTCACAACATTATAAAATATACAGATAGTAAACATGATAATCATCAAATAAAACATGCATGTTAAAATAGTTCTTTTTAATTTCAGTATATAATTAACAGTTTTCTATTGCGTGTGTTTACAGAATAATGTAACCATTCACTGTAACGTATTGACTGACTCTCATATTTGTCCAGTTATTCTGCACAGCAGTTAAAATTAACCTACTGTACATAATGGTGATTTGCCTGCTAATTTACTGTAATGGGTAGCTCCAACAGGCAACATTATGGGGTAGATAATGAAGCTCCACGCACTAAGACTCCAGGGCAGGATTCAAACCTACCACCTTTTCGCTACAAAGCAACAGTGCTTCCAACTGCACCACTGTGCAGCCCTACTGAACCAGTATATGTGCTTTAAAATGTTATATTTTCTAATTCTAATTATTGATTTCCACACGTACTTGTTCCCGCATTGAAAATAAATCCTAAATAACCTAGACTTCAATTAACGACTTATTTATGTATTCTGGAGTTTGTTTTTTATTTACTCCAGCAGAGGGCGCCATTAATCCAACAAGGAATAATTAAAGTCGCTCAAATCGCGCCAGATCAGTGTGTGAGCGCTGGTTGGAAGTGTCAGATCCCCTCCAGCAAATCGGAAGAAGATCTGGATGAAAGAACAGATCCAGTAGATCCAGTTGGAGTGAGACACCAGGGATGTGAGATTTCAGCATTCAACAGGAGGAGGCAAAAAAGAATCAGCGTTCCCTAAAAAAACTGATTGATCTGCAAAGGGAGGGGTCGATAAGTAGGATCCGATTGACCGATCTTACAGATCTGCAGTGAAGCCTCATATGCACAGACGCTTCATTTTATTATTCTTTTATGTTTTTTGGTGAGAGGAGCATCAGACAGACAGACAAGTGCAAGGTAAGAGAGAGCCTGTCGATTGTTACTTTACTGATGTTGGTGCATCTGCTGGATTCAAGCTGGAACACCTGAGGTCTCTCCTTAAAAAGCAAAGCCGTGATCAACTGTGCTGAAACATTAGCGCGCTTTAACACTGTTTAAATGAAACCCCTGACAGCCTTACTACAGCTGACATGGCCTGTGTGTCTATGTTTATATGTCTATATGATGTATGTGTGTTTGTGTGGGTGAGTTCTCCTTCAGTCTAATTCTGGCACACACAGAGAGAGAGAGAGAGAGAGAATATGTGCACGGCTGGAATTACAGCTGTGGCTGCATCTGCTGCAGTGAGGGGCTTCAACAAGTTTATAGAGCAGAGACAGCCTAGCGATGAAATGGTGATACCTCAAAGGGTGGAAAAAGCTAAAAGTGACAGCTGCCAGAGGACTGCAGGGTTTACGTGCATGCTCACGAGTGCTTGTATCTCGTTCTCGCCGGGGACAGAAAGCAAGCGGCATGGAGCTGATGAAGATTGCCTTGTGCCTTCCCTTTCTACTGTGTCCTGTATGGACCGTATCTCGTCACTCCTACCTGGACAGCATCCTGTCGCCTAGCTCAGGTAAGGTGACAATTCCCTGGCTGTTGCAGAATGGACACAGGAGCAGCTAGTATGTAAAAGAAGGACAAAAAAAACATGTTACATGTGTGTTTCACTGCAGAGATACAGAGGGCCGCCCTCCCAGCCTTCAGGTTCCTGGATGAGGCGTTGAGGTTTGACTCGTGTTGTCTCACATCTCCTCCTCCACCACCGCTCTTCCCGCCTCCTCCTCGGCTGTGGAAGAGGGACACACCTGTAAGTTTGCATAATTCACCATCCCCTCAATGGCCTATGCTTGTATTCCCACTTAGGGGATCGTTTTGAAAATCTCTTCCTTTCATATATCTGTTCGTGTAACCAAGGAGACCCCAAGCTTATTAGAACCCACTGTGTTTGGGAGCGAGGTTTCGGATAAGACGCCGCCTGTATCTCCAGAGTGTTCACCAGGACCTTCAGGGCCTCCAGGACCACCGGGCCGCGAGGTAAAATACATCCAGTGCGCTACAAACATAGTTAGATGTGCTGTTTAGCCACAAACTTCAATGTATTGTTGAATAAGACGCATCACCAGAGCATGATGCTGCCTCCACCATGTGTAACAACTAGGTTCAACCAAAAAGTTCCATTATGGTCCAATTAAACCAAAACACTTTCTTTTAAATGTCCAGTTTAGATGGTGGTCAATGTTTTGGCCGTAGTGGACAGTAATGGAGTACATTTACTTGAGTACTGAATTTAAATAGATTTTTTTGTAGTATTTTTACTTTACTTTAGTAAATACAAATATTGTACTTAAGACTCCACTTCATTTCTCAAGAAGCTTCTCATCCCTTGTTCCTTTTTGACGCAGCACAGCTTTTTAACCCGTTGCTGTGGTGTTTCTTTTAGGAAACACAATCGGCAACATTGTGCTCCTCACAAGGCAACAATCGTAGTCGGCACTCAAACATAGCTCTTCAGTTTAGTGATCACTACTGCCTTTATTCAAATTGAGCTTGGCAATAGAGACTTTTTTGGAAAAGAGAAATAGTTCCTGTCATCTCTGAGCTTGGCAAAACCAGAATATCTCTGAATTTTTACAATCGACTAATCGATGCCCAGCAAGGTGGATTGCCAAAATCATTTAGGGCAAACAATACAGCAATGCACTGATTTAAAAAAATTAAAACTAAGGTCTTCAGTACTTTGATTTGAGCAAAAATGTTGACCGGGCAACTTTTACTTATAGTTGAGTAAAAGTGTATTGTTAGCATCAATTCCTTGACTCAAGTACTAAATTTGAGTATTTTGTCCATCATTGGTGGTTTGTGCTTATTGTACTTATTGTATTCTTTCTTTGTTACTATATCCTTCCTTCCTCGTCTCTACCTTTATTCACCTTCTTTCCCCTTTACTTTCGTAATTTATTGTGTTCTTGTACATATTTCCATTCTATTGCTCTGTCAGATGTTCAAAGCTTGGCATAAAGGTTTAAATGTAACCCTCTCCTACACTTAGGCCCAACTTTGTCCACACATTGATTCTGCAGTTTTCTGAACAAGAATTTATTTGTGATTTTTGAAACATAGTACTGGCAGTATCATAAGTAATGCTTATTGTTCTAACTGGGCCAAAATAAATAAAGGTTCAAATGTTAAAAATACTTTTACCGGGCACTGTACATTTAAGGCTGTAGATGGAAACATTGTTAAGCGAGCATAGACAGGAATTTCGATGACTCTGTTAGTATTGATCTTGCTGCAGACGTATTGTCCTCAACATAAGTCATACAAGCTGGATAAAAATGTTGGTGTCATTTTTCAGGGTGAAATTGGATTGCCTGGTATACGAGGGCCAAATGGAAGGAAGGTGTGTGCCTTTTGAGAACGATGCCCCTAATTTGGTTTTCTGCTAAAGGAATTTGTCCTTGTATTCACCTATGGTCTAATAGTATTGTTTCTCCTCCAATCTGTCCTCCTCCAGGGAGAAATTGGACGTCCAGGGCCAAGGGTGAGCGGCTCCTCTCCTGAATGTGTTCCCTGTCTGCCTCTCATGTCTCCACCAAGCGTTCTCTTTCTGTGATCCGATTTGTTTCTCAATATTCTCCCGTTACCAGATTGGTCATGCAACATTAGTCTCAGTCATGAGACTGGATCTCTTTTCATCTCTGTGCATCCTTTAACAACATGTATTCTCTGGTGATATCCGCCTTACTGGTCCGCTCTCCTTGGTCTGGTTTTATTCACCTCCAGGACATAACCCAAGTCCTGCTGATCCAGCCCCTCCACCAGCACTCTGCTTGTGCATTTTAATCTCCCAGAGTGCTTTTGCTCTCCATGATAAATCAAACAGCAGGTCCGCCATGCCTCCAGCCACTGCAGACTGTCGAGTGAAAGCACGGGTGCAGTTCTTGGGTAATCAAGATGGGAAGAATCCTCTCTGCCTTTCAGCCAGCAGAAACCTGTCGAGAGGGACTAATTAAGACTTTATCTGTATATCCAGAGTGTCTATCTCCCCGTATTTGTGCTGTAGATTCAGCAGAGCATAGTGTGAAGAGGAAAATCACCAGTGTAATTTTTTTGTATGTATTGCATTATTTCACATTTTAGAAGAGATTTGTCATTTTATAAAAATCTCAATGTGTTTAATAGGATTTTATTAAGCAGGAATGGAGGAAAAATCCTGCTGTGTCCCATTGGTCTAGTTTAGTCTTGTACTCCAATTTTGATATAGCAAGTCCTAAACAATGCATTAAAGCCAGTTTAAAATAAGTGTGCATCATCCTTCCAGTCTAGTAGAATAACTGAGGGAGAAAACTGAATCGTCCTCCATAGTATCAGCAACACATCTGGATTTATTTCCTATAAAATTTCAAACGTTAACCACAGCTAGACTTACGTTTCCACAGCGTTCAAGAGTTTCAAAGGAACATACAACATAGCTTGCCAGAAATGGGAAAAAAAGAAAGACAAACCTAAATATGGCAAGGATTTATTGGAAGATTGCTGTAAAAAAAGAGAAGAAATGGTGAAAAAACTTGGGATTTCAGTATGTGTCAATGTTTTCTATTGGTACTAATGTTTGGCGCTTTTTCTGCAGGGTCGCCCTGGAGCTCCAGGGTCTCCCGGAAAACCAGGACTTCCAGGTTTTCCTGGACCTCAAGGACCCAAGGTAGGTGTCATGGCTTCCTCTCCAGGTAAAAATATATTGGCACACTACAGAAACTTCATTACTGCTGTGTAGTGAGAGTTACTTTTTTTGTGGTAATAAGGGAGAAAAGGGAGACCCAGGACTCATGGGTTTACCAGGACTAAGAGGCCCACCGGGAACAAAGGTCAGTGACATCTTTCCATCATGAAAACGGCCAAGTAGACTAAATTTGGACCTAACTGTTCCCTGCTTGTCTTTTTAGGGTTTACCTGGTTACAAAGGTGACAAGGTAAGTGACAAATGTTCCTCCTGCCAAACTGTAACCGCATCTAAACTAACTTTAGACTTTAAAAACAATTTTTGGATTTTTAAGATTATTGTTCTGAATACATTTCTAAGAATAACAGCTTCAGGTGCGAGAAGACATGAGTTTTGGCAGGAGGAAAGGGTTAAAAGAAACAGCTCAGCATCGAAGCAAAGCAGCTCGATTTTTAGGCATGGTGGTGAGAGTGTCATGGCTCAGCATGAATGGCTTCTACAGGGAGTGGAGTGCTTATATCCATAATAACTCCTGATGGAGCAAATGTCTTAAAACCTTTGGCTCTTCATCTTGCAACAAGATAACGCCACAAATAATTGAGAAAGATCTCTTTTATCAACGGTAAATGCTACTTTTAGCTCCAAATATTACAGTATGTTGCCACAAATGGAACAAGAATGAACCGCGAACAAGAATTAATATTTTAACAAATATTAACATCAACATTTGGTGTTTTTTAGTTTTTTAGTTGAATAAAATTTTTTGAATTTTAGCTAATTACATTTTTCTTGCTTTAAACAAGGGGGACCGTGGAGACCGCGGCTCTACTGGACCAAAAGGGGATAAGGTTTGTTTGATAATACTGCAGGCCTTATATCTTAGCATTTAGTCCATCTGTTCAAAAATATGGCTGACAGCTCATGCAGTATTCAAGCAAACCTAAAAATTTTATTTCAATACATCCATCTACATCACTGTGTCCAAATAGTTAAAATTAGGATTCGAAAGTCCGATTCCCAGTGGTTTTTATGACTAGTTTATTTTCACTAGTTTTTCCTTCTTCTTTATTTTTTTATTTCTTTTTCCTCTTTTCAGGGTTCGATTGGTTTGCCTGGGATGTTTGGACAGAAGGTAACATATATACAGAAATACGAAAGATTTGACCCAATCTAACACTAGTTCAATTATTTTTTACATATGCAGTCTGGAAAAGTATTTCAGTAGTTTCCATGTCTGAGTAAAAATATATTCATATCCTACTGTCAGTATTTTTGGTTCTTTCTTCATTAATATATCCTTCCTTGCTTTTCACGTATCTTTATTCACCTTATTTCCCCTTTATTTTTGTAATTTATTGTATTCTTTCTTTCTTTTTTACTTTCTTTCTTTCTTTCTTTCTTTCTTTCTTTAATTCTTTAATTCTTTAATTATTTTTTCTATCTTTTATTCCCTCCATCCTTCCTTCTGCCCTCCATTCTTCCCCTCCTAATGTCTTTCTATTCTTCTGTCTATCATTCCACCTATATGCCCTACCCTAATTCTTCCTGTTGCCATTTCTGTCCTTTCTTTCTTTTTTCTTTATTTTATGTTGCTTTCTTCATTTCTTCATATCATTTCTTGTGTCCTTCCTTTATTTCCTCTGCCTTTTTTCCCTTTCTTTCTTCCTCCCTTTCCTAGTATTTCCTTCCTACCTTCCTTCCTTCCAGGGACCATTAAGTCTTATTATTTCTCAAGTTCATAGTAAACTGCATTATTTTGCTTAATTTTTTATTTTGTACCCTGAACTTTTCTCTTTTCTAAGGGTGAGATGGGCCCAAAGGGTGAGTCGGGTGTTTCCGGGAAGAGAGGACCAAGTGGGAGACCAGGGAAAAGAGGCAAACAGGTAAAGAAAGGTTTCACTGTTCGTTTGGATCTGACATTAATAGTGTTCAAGAGCAAAAATTAATTTGACAGTTCTCTTTTTATGTGTTTAATCCTTGCCTACTGTTGCGATTGTGCAGGGCATTAAAGGGCATTCAGGGGCACCAGGAGTCATGGGGCCACCAGGACCTCCAGGGGCCAATGGCCTCCCTGGCCCACCTGGACCCTCAGCATCAGGTAGTATGACCAGCTCTGTTCCTACCTCTGCACCAGAACACATATTACTGTGTGAATTATCAACCTTCCTTTGAGGTCTCTATTTGGTGGGAGAGAAGGGGGAGAAGGGCATGCCAGGAACCCCGGGTCGCTGCGACTGTGATACTGTACCTGGATCAAACAACGCCCCCTTTGGAAACTACTACACACAGCGACGAGGCGCCAACAAACTCACTGCAGTGAGACTAGATGAGGATGAGGCAAACCTAGCCTATGTCCTTTGTATGGTCACTACCTTTGTGTGTTCTCCGGTTCTTCATGCAGATTTATGTGGTGAACAGTGAAGAGGAGATGGGCCGCCTTCATGTTGAAAATACAATAGTATTGAGAAAAGATAAGAGAATGCTTTATTATAAGGATAGAGACGGCTGGAGCCCCATACAGGTAATTATTTCTATACTAATTGTATGGCAAGAAAAATTTCTTAAACTATATTTCCACATTTTGTCACTTTAAAACCACTCTTTATTTTACTAAAATTGTATGTAATGGAATAAAAAAAAACAGCAGCACAGATTGGTAATTGAACATACAAGCTTGGACTTTGAATGGACCATTTTAACACATTCCTGGATGTACATTCATGTCTGTTTTTAAAACAGAATGAAAACTTTTCCCTCTGCAAGTAAAGAACAGTCCCATGAATTTTACATGTAAAAAATTGTTTGTGAAAACTCTGAACCACATGTGAAGTGACGTGTCTCACATTAAGGTCACGTGATAGTCAAACATCCTCTAATCCCATGTGTATTCGGTATTACATGGTAAAGAACAAAACAAAAAAAACATGGACTTTTCAAGGATTTCACATTTTCCAATTGGATTCACATGTGAAAAGTGTTTTGTTAAGGTGATCCACATTTATTCACATGTAGAACATGTGCAAGTTGGGCTTTACACTGCATCTTCTCACCAACACTAACTAGTTCCTGTGTCCCTTCAGAAAAACAATCTTACGACAGCATAATGCTGTCTTGTTTTAGAATAGAAACCTTTCGGTCTGAAGCCCAGTGTCTGTTTTTGTCCCAACATAGTATTTTACAGGTAGGCCAAACAGTTGCTACTGTAAGTACAAATGCACGATACACTTTTTCACACTTTTGTTTAAGAAAAAAAATCCGATAGCCACATATCTTTTCTACTTCTGTTTTGTTTGTCTAGCACCTAAAACTTTAATCAAAGTACATTAAAGTTGGAAAATGTAATGTGATAAAATGTAAAAACAAATTCAAAAGCTAATGCCGCTACAAAGCACTGTACATTCAAACAAGTATACAGAAGGTCAGCAAGACTATATAATATGCCAACAATATCTTCAACGTTCTTTTAGTCTGTATAACACCTGAGAAAAGTTTATATCTCCTTTTATAATTCCTCCAGCCGTTTCAACCATTCCAGTCTACAGAGACTGTACCAGAGAGAGTAGGCGTTTGTGGGGATGGGAAGGTTCAGGTTCAGCATGGAGAGGAGTGCGATGACGGAAACCACATCGTCACTGACGCCTGTCTCGGTGAGTTAGAAAGTTCAGCTTTTTATTTAATAAACTATATTCTGAAGTGTATTTTATGTTTTTTGCCATAGAAAAAAAAGACAGAAAGATGCTGCAGAGCAAAAACCGCAGCCTGTCGTTAGATCTTGTGCTCATGTGGCTCAGCCTACGCTCTAAAAGACTTTCCTTGATCTTTTATTAATCCCTCACCCTTCTCTTTCCCTGCCAACCTCGTACTACGCTCTGCTTCTATCCAATTAAATTAGCAGAAAAATGCTGTGCTGGCATCACCGAGCACAGGTTGCAGTGCCAAAGAAATTAGTAATGTTCTCTTTCTCTCCCTCTGTTGTATTCCCATATTTTCTCTTACCCCCCTCATGCAGACTGTAAGTGGGCCTACTGTGGAGATGGGTATCGACATGAGGGAATAGAAGAGTGTGATGGAAAGGACTTTGGTTATCAGACCTGCAAATCCTATCTTCCTGGGTACGTTTACCAATTCTTGGGCCGCATGCATGTGCATTTCACTTATTTGTCTGTTGCATCAAAATTTATAGTGATATTGAGGCTGTTGCAAGTAGATGTGATGATGAATGAAGCTACAAACATTATGTCAAGAAATAGCAGACAAACATTTCTCATATTTACAGCCAGAGAACAATAATATGTTTAAGATTTAAAGCAACGTTGAGAAACATGGCTGGAGGTTTCTGTAGCCCAACTATCTCACCATTCTCTTCTGAATTTGAATCTGAATTTAGATCTGAATTTAAAAGAACATAATCAAGTTACAACCATAATCTATGCCTTTTGTAGGTCCTTCGGGCAGCTTACATGCACCGAGTCCTGTCTCATTGATTCTACGAGCTGCAAGTACTTCACCTGAATGCAGAAAGGCTTTTCCGAATGCGGCAACTCTGCTTGTGATTTCCTCTGAGGTATCAAAACCTTGAAATAAGTGATGCACTGAAAGACTGCACTAAAGCAAAGCTGTTGTGACTGCTCCGAGGCATGAAAAGTCCTGGGAGTACGTTTGTTTTACATCAACTGTAGCTCCAACTTTGTCCCATTTTAAGGAGGGAATATTTTAGGGGTGTCATGATTTTATTATGTCAAATAGACTGTTTAGGGCGTGCTGACTGTTAATGCAGAAATAAGCTCTGTGCTATTTCATACAAGGGTTGTATTATATTGCAGTATGCAAAATCTAAGGCGTCTGAATGTTCTTACTCCTGTGCAACGTATAACAAGACATATATTTATAAAGTGCAATGTTGTAATAATGCATGCAAATGTACATACCCGCACAACAGACTACTGTAACTGTTAAACGCCGTAGCCAAATAGTGTCCCTGTGGTAGACACATTGCAAATAATCCGACAGGAAAAAACGAATGTCCTTTAGGGAAAACGTAAAATAACATGTACTGAAGCAGCATGAAATATGAATGCATATGTGTAAATTTAATTAAATAAAAACAATAAAAACGTTGTCTATGTAGTAGACCGGGTGCTTGTGTGGAAATGAAAGAAAAGAATGTGGAATGAAAAGATTTGTAGCATCTTGTATGTTGAAGCTTTCTGTAAATATGCATGGACTTGTTGCTTGTCTTGTTGTTATCTTTTGTTTTCTTTCTTTTGAGATCTTTTATTAAATATCTTTTCAGCTGAAAAAGCCAGCTCTGCTCTTTGAAACAAAGACAAGGGTCTATAATTTAAAAATGTCGGTACCGAGGGTTTAATTAATGGATAAACTTCCTACTGCTTTTTCAAATACAATATTACTAATATGTGCATCAAATAGCGTCACTTTCTGTGTAGGGGATTAGGTGTTGGATTTATCAAAGAGTCATTCGGTCATTGGTTCGTTTGGAATAAAAGGAAGCAATTTCCTTCGTAATTTTAGAAAGATTAGTTGTAATTTGTCAATTTCTAAATAAAGATTTATGAAGTTTATTTTGTGATTGCATAGGTATTTTGGACATTTAGGTTTAATTGGACTGTTATTTAATTCAGTGTTTGCCTGTGTTTGCACTTATTCAGATTATGTTTTTTTTTCTTTCTGTTTACTGGTATCAGGTTCTAGTTTCTTTTCTTCTCTTAGAATAAACGTTTAGCTTTAATCCCTGTTTTTTCTATCACCTTTACTCAGAGTGCCTGCTTGCTCTTCTCCTGAGCTGTTTCTTATTTCCTAATCTCCCAAGATGCATTCTGATTAACTCTCCTGGTACCCCTGTTATTCCTTTACCATAGTAAAGAGCATGCTGTTGTTTTTTATTCCCCATGAACTCTCCACTGTTGTCCTTCATTCACTAAATCATCCTAATTTCTTTTTCTTGCCATGCTATAAATCTGTTCCTTTGCGTGTAGTGTTTTTTTTTTTTTGGTTACTGGACAAACATTACAACTTTGCCTTCCTCCCTTGGACATCTGCATTTGGGTACATGAAGTCAACATGAATAGAAATATACATTTAATGTTAGTTTTATGTCCTTTAAACCAGACACCTTTGGTAAAAAAAAAATATCAAGAACAAGTAGTTACTAACAACTAACCAGTCACTACTAGGTAAACAGGATAGAAAACCCAAACTAAGCAATTCAAGAATTTACAACACCACTTAAAAAAAAAAACACTCAGATAATGAACCCCTTTTATACCTTGGCAATGTTTTCAGATAAAAAAAAATTTAATAGCTGATATGTCCAAAGTATTTTTATCAATTTTTTGTCAGCTGGACAGAGATCCTCTACATGATGTCGAGGTTGATTCTTAGAATCTGAAGAAGATTTTTTTATTTAATCTTTGATTTCTGGCATATCGAAAGCTATGGATTTATACATGGTCGCTAACATAGTGCGTTCTGTGAGCTAAAGGGTGTCAACCTTGTGGGATGCTTAGATTGTCGTCCATCTCAAGACTGGTATTGTTTCGTTTTTGGAGCTGCTGCAGTTTTGCTAGGGGGGAAAACTCCCTGTTTTTGAATTCTCTCTGATTATTTCTGCAAAAATCAATATCTTCTTTTAGCCCTTCCAGAATTCATTTTATCGCTGCTCATCATTTAAATCAGCTGTAAGAAACGTGAGAATGGGAAATAAAAGAAGCTGTATCATAAAATAAATAAATACATTTCAAATTATGAGAGACAACAGGGTCATGGTGGGTCTATACAGATGAGAGTGAGGTGCCAATCATTGCTCCCTCCAACAGATGGCACCCTAAGCAACTACTTAAATTTCTTTTGCTAATAGGCAGTTCCCTCAGAAGCTAACAAAGCTATGATTTCATTATCTGGCTTTCCCAATATTTGTTTAAAGATGTTGTAACCTTTATATAAACATCTGAACTTTCTATAGTATATTATGTTTGGTTTGAATTGTAAATAAATTATGATTTTCCGATTTTAGAAGTATCGTAAAATCAGCTTATGTTTAGACTATTTAAGGTATAGGCCCTTTCTGCGGTGTAAGTAAGTACTTCTGACAACCTATGTATAAATCTTTTTGTTTTTAGGACCCAAAATGATAAAAACTGGGAAATTCCATACAAATCTGAACCACTAGAAGGTTACTAATCATATTTAGCAGGCTGTAAAAAGAATAAATGTCAGTACAAAAGAATTAATTATGTGGTCTGGATTAATGGTTTTCTTTTTCTTTTTTTTTTGTAAAATGCATTGACCAATGAAATCCCACAAATCGAGTAGATGACCCTGTGTGGGGTAAAAAAGTCACTGATAAGAGGGAGATGACTTTATAGCATCCAGAACTGAAGTTCAGTCAACGCTGGGGTATATTTCGTCTTCTAACTCCAACATGTTGCTGATGCTCTTGTTGGGTCTGGCTCTGGTTGCCATCTCTCCCTCACACGAGACCGAACTGCTGCTACGGGAAGACAATTGCCCACCATTGTGGTACAGCTTCAACCAACGCTGCTACAGGTACGTTGCCACACTTATGGCCTGGGTTGATGCGGAGCTCCACTGTCTCTCCATTGGAGGCAATTTGGTGTCCATCCACAGTCTGGAAGAACACAATTTCGTCAACTCCATGATCAAAAGCTTTGATCCAACTAAGACTTTCACCTGGATTGGACTGACTGATCTCCACAAGGAAGGATCCTGGATGTGGTCTGATGGGACCAAAGTGGATTTTCTTATTTGGGATGAAGGTCAACCAGATAACGCAGGCGCAAGAGAAAACTGTGCACACACCAACATGTATGCACACCACAAATGGAACGATTATGAGTGCCGGCTGAAATTTCCTTTCATCTGTGCGTTGCGCAAAGTTTGTGAGACTGTCTGAATAAGCTGCCCAGCTGATTTCATCGTGGATTGCAGCCGTTAACTAAATCTCTCTTTTGAGAATAAAATAATGCTGGTCCTCAGAAAACCTTTAGTGAATAACTTTTTAATAGTATTTTTTAAATAACAACAAATTAAGGGATTTTATCACAAAATGTTACTACACATTTTTTGCAAATTCATATTTCAAATACATTTTTCAGTATTTTTATATATTCTCTATCTTAATAGATGCAGATATGAATAAAAGTATAGATACAAACATAAATTTTTGTGTCCTTAGCCCCTCTCTGTGGACGTTAGTGTGTTTATTTGGTCCAAACAAACACAGAATGTTGTACAATAAAGTCTGTGTAGGCGTTTATTGATTTCTCTCTTGTCCTCTGGGTTTTTTTTCAGTCAAACACATTCATGGTAAGCTGATTTATTACGCAAGGTGGGAATATTTGCAAGTACAGATTTTTTTTTTTTCGTTTGGCCTACAACTCAACTTCAACTAATGACACTACTTCTAAAAATATGTAAAAACGTCAAAGTCGTGCATAAATTTTGAGGTTTAAAGCAAACTGAATGGCGGCAACCGGTGACAGCGAGGGAGCTACAGTAAATTATCAACATCAATGTATGAGAACTTTATAATCTTTTGTGTGGGGAGTCAGGAAGCCCACTACCCCAATCATAGAAATGCTTAGATATCCCACCAATAAAAATAAATCATCAGTGGAAGCTGTGCAAGTAAGCAATATAAATACAACAAAGGCAAAAAACAATACAAAAAACAGAATAGAAACCCCAGAAACAAATCTTGTAAAAAGAAGAGATTAACTTAACCCCCACAACATCAATAGTTTAGTCCAGTTGTGAGCATAGCGACAAGGATAGACTCAGGTTTAGGAATAGCAGGGAGCCCAATAAAGCAACTTCCAGTAATTCATAACTTCAAACAAACCATATGAAAAACGTTTTATGTACTACCATGATTTATTAAGACAACTCTTACATTTGAAAGAGAAGTCGTAAACTTAACATGTGAATAATTTTCAAGCAAAACCCTTCAGTCTAAGTAATAGATTAATACTTTCCAGGTTCATTCATCATTTCGGTCTACTTGTGAAACTGCGTCCAGGATTTTCTATGTTTAGAGTTTTTGTTTTTTGTTTTATAAATGAAGACCTAACTCATAAAAATCAAGAGTGTCAGAGATCCCAGCATCTCAAGGATCTCAGAGTTTCTTTTAATGAGGAAAAAAACTGTTAGCCCTGCAGAGAGAATACATTAAAAAAAACTTTTATGTAAGAGATATGGGACTAATAAGACAAATTGCTGTAATAATTAATATCTCTATTAATGTCACTATCTAATACACTTCAGTGATTTCAGCCATTTCAGAAACAGTGTCTAGCAAAAAGTATCCCAACCCCTTGTGCTTTTCCATATTCTGTTGCAGAGAAACAGTATTTGCACTGAGATTACATTACACACTAGTGAACTCTTATTTAGTCATTAGCAATCATCAGGCAACATCTAAAGGCACTTAGTTGCACTCCAAGAAAGGGGGTAAATGCTTTAAATTAACTTTATATATTAACTTATTATATATATAGGAATGGCGCAGATAGCTTGTTGCAACTTGAGGGGACGAAGCTGCCACAACCACCTTCCACACTCACACACATAATATCTTTTCCCAGGAATACACTCTGATACCCTCAGGGCAGCGCTATGACTCAGCCATGACATAAACCATCAATCCTTCATCCTTGTTTTGTCTACCCTTTGTATTTATCTATAACATCTCTTCTAGATCTGAGACTTGTACTGTCAAACTTAATCGCCCATCATTGGAAAGAACAAAACTCATTGATTATGATACTGCTTCCAATCACTCACCAAGCATGTCATACGTCGAATGCAAAAACTGTTTAATTTGAACATTAACTGACTTCCAGCACACTGATTCTTTAAGAAAACCAAAAGAGCAGGGTGTATAATAAAACATAAAAAAGGTAATTAAAACTCACTTCTTACTGTGCTTTACAAACACAAACAACATAGCCTCAATACACAAATAAAATTGTAAGTAAGTGCAGAATTAAGTGAAGTGAAGGATCCATAAACCTCTCTCCTACCAATCCTTACCCTGAATATATTGTTGGGCAAAATGTTTCCTTTTCAGATTGTCCAGCCACTCTTGGTGGATGTGGCACACTGGACTCTAAAAAATGATTTACTGTGTCTTTAAGACGAGTTAACAAGCTAACAGACTCTTGGAGTCAATTTAACAGAGGTTTCTATGACAACAACACAATTGTGCTAAACACTAACACTGATTCACCTTAAATTGAACACATTGTGCCAGTCTAAATGATTGTATATTACCATGTCCAGTTCAGCTAATATAAGTCATGATATCTGACTGTCTGTTATTAAGTAAACTTTCAGTTCACAGTTTATAATGCTTACGTTAGCAGTTTCGCTAGCGTTAGAATGCTTAGCGCCACTAGAGTGACATTTGTCTGACAGAACAGTTCGTTTTTCTCAGAATTCAAACTGTAACATCTTAAAACATCAGGCTTGGCATAATCACAGATTCAAGTACACATATCCAAAACACCCCCAACAACTCCAGAAGGTTGCAATGGCCGATTTAGTGGATAATAAATAAATAATGAAAGGTCAAAAGGCCAAATCAGTGAGACAGGCTACATAATCTTACTGTATGAAATACAGTTTATGGAAAAACTGTACACATATGTTTGCTATTCAAAGGTGGAGATGATGATTACACCAGTTCTGCTGGTACTTTAGGAGAAGTAGAGCATTTGGGAGAAGTTACAAAACCATTTCTACAGTAGAATAACAACACATGAACACTACCAGATGTTAGCATTGACATTAGTGCCTCTTGACTGTAATAATAGCTTTGTTGGCGTTATAGCGTTATTCTAGTAAGTGATTGTGTTGTTGAATATTTCTGTCTGTTGCTGATTTGCTGTTATGTAACCCAAACATGACCATTTGTGTATTCCAACCTTGGATTTACTGTGGATTGGGGTTCATTAGTATTCCCTGCTATGATGATGTGCCACCGAGGCAGTTGATTTTTTACATGATTTGACTATGTAAAGCTCTAACGTAGACACTTATTATTGTGTAAAATCTTTATTATCTTAGTCCTATTGCAATAACAGCAGTAAAGTTGCTTTATATTACAGCCTCAGAAGTTACAGTAGGTCTAATAGGTGGCCTTTTATTTGAAAGTGTGTGCGCATGTGCACAAATGCGTTTTGCTTGTGTCCTTGCATTTAAGTGTGGGTGTGAACATGTATGTGTGGGAACATGCATGCGTAATAATGTGTGTAGATTTTTTTTCACCTCACAATTGTAAATTCAGATTAAATATGTACTTATGTTTATGACAAAATATGTAAAATTTAAAAGGAGGGGGTGTGTATACTTTTGCATGGTAATATGTAACTAAAACTTTGTAGATTTGCCTTCGGACAGGAAATATTTGTAACTTTTTTTTAACAGTTCTTCACGTTTAACTGTGACAAAACCTTGTAGGCGGGGACTTGTGCGAAAAAGCAGCCAATCAGAAGAGAGAGTCCTGCAGCGGCTCACGTAGTGAAGCGTCTCTGCCACGTAGAGGAGAGGCTGCTGGCTGCTTATTGTTGTTGTACGGTGAACTGCTCCTTGTGAAGCAGAGAGAGTTTGAGAGCATGCTCCGGATCGTGCTGAGCCTGCTCGGCTCCTCCATGCTGGCCTCCGTCTCTCCCGGGAAACTGCCCGAGGCTGAGGTGAGCCTGGAGGTCCTGCACAAGCCGTTCATCTGTCACAGGAAGTCCAAGTATGGAGACATGCTGCTGGTGCATCACGACGGCTTCTTCGAGAACGGGACCATGTTTTACTCCAGGTACAGAACCTTTACATGGGATCACGGGATTACCTCTTACAGTAGAACCAATAACAATATTTTTTATGAAGGGGAAGATACACAGAATCCCCTCTGGAGAATTTTTAATAACATTTTAGACGTGTTGCTTCACACTACCTGTCAGCTGGCTGAAAGATAAATAGATAAACCAGGTAATCAGATTGTCTCTAACTGTAGAACTGATATAATGTTAGGGGCAAAAATTATTCAAACATACAAAAAAATACAAGAATAATAAACTGTTATAGCATCCTTATCAGAACTGCTATAATCAGTATATAATTGCTGTTTGTCATCCACCATCATGGTGTTCAGGATGGTGGAAGACAAACAGCCCTTTTCTACAATTAAATAGTTTTGCCCAATAATATTTGGCTTCAAATGTCTCAGGATGTAACTGTTATTGGTGAACCAAAAACACTCATAACAGATAAAATGTTGCTGGGTATAAAGTGATACCTTTGAGTAGCTTTTCTGTTATTGTTTTTTTCCCCTACCAGTCGAAAGCAAAGTGAACAAGCGATGTGGTTCACGTTGGGGATCAGGGAAGTACTCAAAGGCTGGGATCTAGGCCTGCAGGACATGTGTGCAGGAGAGAAGAGGAAGCTGGTTGTGCCTCCAGCCCTGGCCTATGGGAAAGAAGGGAAAGGTATTGAGACCTTGTCTGTATTCTGTCTACAGAGTACGGACTAATCTCTCTAGTATATTCTTACTTCTTTGTCTTGCTTCCAGTGGTTTTCTAGGCTTTTGCGCTTTATCATGTGACATTTGTCTTCTTTAACTCAGCATGGAGGCAATACTGGGCTTCTAGTTTGGTAAGAACAAAGCACACTAACCAAAATCCTGTACCTATAGGAGCTAAGCGTGGCTGAACTACTAAAACAACTTAATTTCAGTTTTCTTGAAGCCATTTTTTTTTTTATGAACTGACTGGTTGCCATTTGTATCTGTGACCAGGTAAAATCCCACCCGAGAGCACTCTGACCTTCTTGGTGGAATTGCACGAAATAAGAAATGGTCCGAGGTCTCACGAGTCCTTCCAGGAGATGGACCTCAACGATGACTGGAGGCTCTCCAAACAGGAGGTGACGACAGTTTTCTCTTTTCAAAATTTTCAGATAGTGAAAAACAAACTAAGCCCACTTGGACGTATGTGGTCATTCCAAAGAAACTTCAGCATAAAAAGAGAAGGCAACATCTGGATGCCATTTTTTCCCCTAATATCTTGTTTTATCGTCTTTCTGACCTTAACTGAGGCAGGTGAGGCCTGTAGTGGTTTCGATGTTTTCACCTTTTGGACCTCCTGGTTTATATTGGGAAACTCTATTGTTAGTTTTAGTGCCAAAGCCCTATAAATCAGATATGTTGACTGTCAACTTTGAGATATTTGATTTTAATATAAGAACAATGCTAACTGCAAGAAAAAACTCAATGTTTTGAATCACATATGAAAAGGATGAATGAATTAAGTTCCTTTTTGAATGTTTCTATTTTTTTATTTTTTATTTCATTCTATATCTATGTCATTTTTTCATAGTTAAATCCTGGTCACTCCCAGCTTAAACCGTATCTCCTCGGGTTTGGATTCTTGTAGGTGAAAGAATATCTCAAGAAGGAGTATGAGCGCTATGGCTATCCACCCAACGAAACCTTACACGCGAACATGGCGGAGGACATCTTTGCCAAAGAGGACAAGAACAAGGATGGCTTCATATCTTCTCGAGAGTTCACGTACAGACATGATGAGCTGTAACATCATGGCTGGAAACTCAGGTCATCGAACGCAGTATTTGTGTTCGAAATCGAGTTTTAGAGGTTTTGACAAACTTTTGCAGACTTTTGTTGTTGAACGCAACTGATTATTTTTAGCAGGTTTGCAGTAAAAATAGGTGTGAGACTTTTAAAAACTGAGAATTTCTATTATTTTCTTAACACAAAGGACCACTGAAGACAAACAGTTCTGCTCAGTCATTTGTATCTGTCAACTTTTTAATGATGGGTGGAATCATTATTCCACATTCAGCGTATGTTTTTTCTTTATTTAAGACATTTTCAAAACTAGAACACTGCCTTAAATATATACATACACTTCCACTAATAGTT
>JAVLVB010001216.1:1334339-1350991 GCA_032876305.1 Orestias chungarensis | reverse complement strand
TATATATATATATATATATATATATATATATATATATATATATATATATATATATATATATATATATATATATATATATATGGATGTTTTAGGTCTTTGAAAGTCAGTTTTTCATACGTATAGGATGATTGTCCTGCTGCACCACCCAGTTCTCTCAAAGTTTCAACTGACCATCTAGTTTCTGAACTGATGCAGTTGTTGCGGTTCCACTTGATTCCACTTATTTCAGATGAGGGCTGTCTTTTTTTGTCCTTCATCATCTCAGTCTATGGTGATGTAAAACTGGATTCACTCTGGATGTTGATGCTGCTGTTCTGACGTGGCTTCTGGCTGGTTTCTGACCATCCTAACCGATTTCCTTCAGTGTGAAGTGGGAATTTAGGGTCATCTGACAGACACCTGGACATAACTTGGTGTTCTTGTAATGATCCCAAACATATAAAAACCGGTTTTGGAGTGGACAAAGCAGGCTATCCCTACGTCTTGACCATACAGTAACTGTTAAATATTTATGAACTAGGTTTAAAAGCCAGGTCTGTGTCAAGAACGCGTCCAGTGAGTGGATCGGTGCGAAGTACCACCTAATGATCATATTTCAAACTGGTTCAAATGCATACCTGTGTCCCCCTAATACCATATTTTTTACCCATTCTAAAAGTGTGTAAACTTTTTAAACGATAAATCAAATGACTCCACAGTATTTAAAATAAAATAAAAAGATTTTAAAATTGACATTGCTTTCATTTTTCTGATTAAAGAACTTAATTGTCTTTTATAAAAAAATACATTCAAAATCCATTTTGAAAGGATGATCGATTGTTTTAAACTAATTTGTTTTCTTAAAATAATCTTGATTTGTTTTTAAACTAGAAAACATTCTAAATACGTTGTCCTTTCTTCTGCATTTAGCATTAAGAGTTTTTCTAAGCAGATTTTGTGCAACTTTGTTTTCAATCACCTTTGACAATATATATTCAGTTTAGATTTGTCACGCTTATGACATCCAGGCATTTAGAGTAACAACAAATGTGTTTGCAGATGGTGTAGAAACTTCTGTATAATCTATTTTATTTCTGTTGTTCAGTTCTTCTGGTCAGTCTGATTCATGATCAGATTAATAAGGAGATCTAATTTGCTAAACCTACTTTGGTAAATTGCTGATACTTTCACATTTGACCAGCAGAGGGCACCATCCTCTCATATGTTAAACATTCAGTTTTTAGGCTGTTGGAAAGAGGGAAAACAGCAACTCCTAAAATCTAAAACTCAAAACATTTCGTCTCACATGTCAGTTTTGTCACATTTCCTAAAAAATAAAAGTCACACTATCACAAACGAGCACCGATATACTGCATACAAAGATTGTTTAACATGGTCTGCAATGAGACTGAGGAATCATAAAGGAGGTACATGTAATCTTGTTTTCTTGTCCCATATAAAGCACAACTTAAATGTGGTTTTTATTCATCTAAATGTACCAAATTCTGTTAAAACTCCAACTTAAATGCAGGATAGCTCACAGATAAAGACAAGTTTTTATATATTTGAGACCTTGTGAATATATATTCAGAAAACAATAAAGAGGTAACGTATGACAAAAATAGTCATTTTCAAACTACTGTGTAAATCGCCAAAAATGTTTGAAAAATGAAGATGGAAGACGGAGTCGTCACGCCCTCCTCACAAATATTGAAAACATTTTGTGCTGGGAATGGTCAGAGGTTACACAGTCAGAATAAGACCGGACCCTGTTTGAGACTCACGCAAACACACAAGGCATAAATGAGTCTCTGTGGTCATCTGAGGCTGTAACAACGACCGAGGAGGAGCGTATTTTGAACGAGAAAGAAGCTGGAGGATCACTGACTCATCTGAGGTGTGTCCTGATCGCCGGTGGTTTAGGGTTCACTGAAAGACAAAACAACAAATATGACCTCAATGCAAGGGGGCAGTTTAAAACTGTCTTGCTTTTCTCATTTTCTTTGCCGTTTCTACCACACATTTCTATGTATATCCGTGAGATTTTATGCGATACGCTGACGTAAATAGGTTTCTTTGATTCTGAAATCATAAAAAAGTGACATGTATATATTTATTTCTACATATTTGATTTGTGTCGTACATAACTTATATTTGTAGTCTACAATACCTGTTACTGTAGATTTTACTCATTCCTTTTTGAGATGATGGAACAAACAACATTTTTTGACATGTTTGAAGAGTAAGAATTTGTTTTATATCCTAACTCTAATTAAAACTTAAGATTCTGTTTGTTAGAAACCACTGAGAATCTCACAGGAGCTACACACTTTCGTCTTACCCCTCAATTACTCACTATTTGGTCTGTCAAATGACATTTCAAGAAAAACCATTAAAACTTCTGGTTGCACCATTACAAAATGTGAAAAATTGGCGTGAATAGTACTGCAAGGTCCTGCATGTATCAACAAAGACTTAACTACTGTACCTCTGTTGTCTTTACTTGGGTAGACACGAGGGAAAGGTTTGAATTCATCAGGGGGGGGAAGGTCTTCCACTGGGTGGAACTGGAACTTGGATTCAAAGTCGTCCACTGAAGAGAAAAGATCCAACTAACTGTTAAAATGATCAAGTGAGTTTTACTTCCATTACACCTGATTTCTGACCAGTTTCTATCACAAAACAACAGATACAATAAATATGGACGAACAGAACTGTGAGTTTAGCATCTTAATCTTTGCCTCTTTCTACTTCCATAGGTTTTCTAAGTCTTTTTTATTTATTTTCGTTTCAGTCGAGATTTACTACATCTGACCTTTTTTGGTGCAGAGTTATGAACCATGTCTCACGTCAATTATGACATGACCATTCAGTATGCAGGTACGTTATTTCGGGTATGGTATCTAATTTAGTATTACATACTGCATGTAAGTGGCACAATTCAGCTTTTTAGGTTTTCTAAAAATATCAGAATTGGGCCGTTCACACTGAAGTGAAAGCATCATAGGTCACATCTCTACTACGTACATATCCACTGCATGTGAGAAAAAACAAGAAAAAACAAAATCACAATGGTGTCGTATTTGCCTGCTGTGTGAATGTTACCTTCATCTGTTTCAACACACATGAATCAAATACTTAGGTCATCCGCAGGATCTGCCTGAAGAGAAGGCATTTTCATCATCAGTTCATGTATGCTGGACACTTGACCCTTAAGGCCTGGAGTTTGAAACCCCAGCAGATCTTAGGTGGCCTTTGGGTTTATTTTGTTTTTTAAAGCAGATGTAAAGTTTCTGAAAAATTAGGCACTCCCCAAAAAGTGTCCAATGTGCATCAAACCTTAAAATTTAGATGTTGCGTATACACCCTTAATTTAAATGCAGTAAAATAATGAGAGCTTACCCAGATTGTGGAGGTGTCCATTCCTAAGGCTGAATGGAGGTGGGGGAGGCGGAGGGGGAAGAATGCGGGTGGACAACTCTGTGGTGGGAGAACGAGCCGGAGGAGCCGGGGGAGGAGCCAGCAGTCGTCCCACGCCTGTCAGGACGGACGAGAGGAACCACGTCATAAGTTTGATCAAAGTTGCCTTGATAACACATGCGGGATATTTTCTCACATGTACTTGTTATGCTAAAGAAAAAGCAGTCATTCACATAAACTCCCAAAACTAAGAACAGAGACTGCGAGGTTATGCAACACAGACTGTTAGATTTAATGACGAGGTGTGACAGCAGCACCAGAATCCATAGAGTAATGCCAGAATGGAGCGGGTTGTTTGCTTACTTATGCAGTGAATCTCCAGAAGTCAACCCAAACTATTTTTGAGTTAAATAATTCTATGTTTTTTGTTGTAATTGTTAAGGCATCTCCTCACTGTTCAATAACTTAACGTATGGACTGTTATGATTACTTTTTACTAATATTATAACCAAGAATTGTTCCCCCAGTGCCGATGTGAAGCCCAACAGATTTACTTTGACAAGTGGAGCATTACGGCTGTCACAGTGAGGCTCCACTTGTTATACGTGTTTGTAAAACCTTGATTAGAAATTAATTTGGGTTCATTTTAAATGTAATGGATGCCGAGACAAAACTAAAAGGGACACAGGGAGGGAGAGATGTGGAGGAAGAGAACAGATGGGAGAGAGAATAGCACAGAGAATACAAGACAAAAACCTATAAGTCTACTTTGAGGAAAATAACAAAGAAATCATAGCAACAAACAAAAAATGCTTAAATAACGACAAAAACTATAACATTACTCAAAAAATGAACGGTACTAGTGAACAAAAAAGGTACATAGTGGCAACTACAGCCCAACAAAGTATCAGAGAGCCACAGAACCTAAAACTCTGTGTGAACACATAGTACGTTTATACCAGTAATGCAAAAAAAGCTGTGGACAATAAAAGTGGATATAAAAAAGGCTCCCTGCTGACATCAAAAACACAGAGGCACCACCTACCTAAACTTCTGGGCACAGCTGGTGGACGGCGAGTGGGAACGTTGCAAGGGTACGAAGGTGGCAGTGAGCGCATGGTTGGTGAGGGCACCGGGGCAGCTTTGGGTGGAGGTGGTGGAAGGGTGGTCGGGCAAGTTGGGGTGAAAGACATCGGTAAAGGTGGAGGAGGAGGCGGTGGAGGAGGTCCCAGGGGGCTGTCACGCCGGATGGGGAACCTTGACGGTTCAGAAGTGACTGCAGTTGGGGGAGGGGAGTAGAAGAAGCAACCTGATGAGCGGTCCGCTGGGGTGGATGAAGGTGGCGGGTGTTTCAGAGGTGGAGGAGGAGGAGGGGGAGTAGATGGCTGCGACAAGGACGTGTGGTGAGAATATTGAACAGGTAGCCATGTTGGCCTGGTGATCTGGGAAGGAGGCCTGACCGTCGGTCGCTCCTGGAAGGCTTGAGGCAGCGGAGGAGGAGGAGGAGGGGGGACAGAGGGCGGGGCGGGTGGAGGCGTTGGGGGTGAGGAGGCAGGAAAAGGTGGTGGGTGTCTGCTGCAGTGAGAGGGGGAGGGCGGAGCAGAGGCAGAGGAAGTGAGGAGACGCTGGAAGGAGTTTTGGATCTCTGCCGTCCGAGGAGACTCCGAAAGGCTGCTGGAGTCAGTCGATATAGGTGGGTTCCACTGCGGCCTCAAAGAGATGGAGGAGCTCGACCGAGACACTTTATAGGACAGAAAAAATAAACAAGAGGCACTTTTAGGGCCGCCAAGTAAACAAAGGATGAGTTAATTAAGGATCTTGAACTAACCTAGGGTCTTCCCTGCTAAGTCTCTATGACCTATAGGCCTCAGAGTGGGAAAGCCCTCCGCAAATAGGCAACCTAGAGAGGGTCCTGTGGGAGCCAACCCGGCTGATGAGCTTTGAGAGGCACCAGTGTCTCCTAGGTTAGTCTCAGGCTCTGTGAAAAGACACACGCATTCCCTGTAATCTCCATTTGTGTAATGACAATATTGGTAGCCATTAAATTCTGATAAGCAAAGGTTAGGGTTTATTGGACTGATAATTTGCACACATGTTTTGTAGCAACCGCATTGGCAGCGCTCTTTCTGTCAGATAAAAAACACCCATCGTGTGGCAGTAAGTTCATACAAAAACATACTAGTGTCCTCTATTTAAGACAAAATTGACTTAAAAGTAACTTTTCAGCTAGCTTGTCAATAATACTTGGATATTAATCATTTTTCACTTGAAGTAGATTTAAACATATAGATAACGAGTACTTGCACTAGAAAAGACACATAATTGTGCATAATTAACTAATATTACTTACTAAAGATTAGAAGCAGTGAGATTATAGGTAACACTGTCTGCTGTCTTTTATTTGCATTCCATTCCTGAAGTGTAACAGGGTCCAGTTTGTATGCATGTGTTCAAATTTAGACCACAGACACACAACACCGCCTCACCCTCCCTTTTTGACCTATATAATCTTCCCCCAAGTTCTCATCTTCGTGCCCCTCTTACTAGCCGACATCACACGGAACTATTTTAAAATAGACTCCATATCAAGCATCCACGTGATTGGATGAAAAGGTTGTGGGACTTACTATCAACTGAAGGAGCGCTGCGGTCGTTGACCTGCGTGACTTTCCTGAGTTTGGCGCCTTTCTGGATGTCAGCCAGTAGGGCATTTCTCCCAGCTCCTCCGCCAGACTGGAGCTGAGGAGCCTCCGAAGGGCATCGAACCATCGGGGGAGAAAAAAAATATATTCATCTCGCAAACATCAAGGGGAAAACTAACAGTTCCTTAAAAAGATATTTTCTAGGGAAGCATAACATATCAGCATCAACATCGGAAAACTGGGCCGATGTTAATGACTCATGTTACGCTGGTGAGGGTTGACAATCATATTTTAACAAAGACCCAGCAAATTATTATGGGGTATTTATCTAAAACAGACAAGGAATATAGGTGGTATTCTGCAAAAACACCAAATGTTTCCAAGCATTTTGTCTAGTGTACTAACCTACAAGTAATTTTTCAGCAAGCTATGAAAGCTTGTTTTAAATCTGAAATTCTTAAACAGGAATTTTGGCAGATTTGTTTTTGGCTTGTTTTCTATATTTTTTACATTCTGACTAAACATTTTTTCCCCTGCTTTGTAAAACACCTTCAGCTAAATAAGACTGAATGGAGCAACCAGGTGACCTTTCATATCTTACCCAAGACTCTCAAATGAAATCAGATTCTGACTTTGAGCCCAACATACATTTAGATTATATGTATAACACTTCTCTAACTTTATTGCTGGTGTGCTCCTCTGTCTCCATGATGCTGTTTAATCATGAATGTTTGCTAACCTGTGAAGCCTTCATAGGATATTGCCATTACTGCGAAGGTATCAATAGTTTAAATGACTTAACTGCACATATTGTAAATCTGATTGATTTATTGATTATCTTAATTTAAACTGTTAATTAAATCGATGCAAATACATATATACACACTCACAGAAAAACTAAATGAACCAAGTGGATTTTTTATTTATTTATGTTTTTGCCAACACAGATAGGCAGAATGACTTTAGATTACTGTGCTGTTTACTCGAGACAAGGACACTGTGAGCCCGCTGTGGAAACGTAACACCTCCCTGCCAGCCGCTGTCGGCTCTCTGTCCTGTTGTCTGCGTGTCCCTGCGTGCGTGGCTCGATCAATAATGCAAAAGCCACGGCCAGGTGTAAGCTATACAGACACGGGCACCTACAAACGGATAAGACTGATCTGCACTTGGACCGGCTCACCTGTGGCAAGGCGGCGCACGGTGGAGGTGGCCCTGGTGGGGGCGGCGGTGGTGGAGGAGGTAGGCCTGGCATACCAAAGCCTCAGACACCTGTAGAAGACAATGTCCACTTTATTACCACAACTGTTTTTTCCACTGTGGGTGCTGATGATCCTTATGCTCCATGTTGCCTTCATGGACTGCTACTGTGTAAATGAGGCCGCGTCGGATGACCTCATAACCTTTTTTCCTTGACAGGAACACCCATACTGCACAAAACAGGAAACAGAAAGCAGTCCATCCTCTCCGCAGAAACCTGACACAAATCTCCGCCTCCCATCTAACCATTCTTCCCACCATGCTATGTGGCTCGGCCCGGCTCGGGAACAATGGGGAGCGTTGTGTGAAAAGTACCGGACCCCTACCCTTTAGTCACTGTGTGACGAAAGGCTCTTAGAGCAGTTAGTAGATGGGAAAACACATCAAGGAAAGACTAGAGGAAGAGGACCCACACTGTGCAAACACAATATTCTCTGATCCTGGATAGACTCTGTTGCCACATCCAGGATGTCTTCTAATCAGTTGCTGAGGTCCAGGATGGTGTCAGCAACTTCTAACCGTCACGCTCTAGTCAGAGTCCCCGAGACGTCCACTCACTGAAAGACATTTCAGACTAGCTGGACTGAAGGCATCCTGATGTTTTTGCACACTCTGTGGAATTTGCTCCTGCTCCTCCTCGGCAATTTAAAAAAGTGCAGGACAGGAGCTGTATTGTTGCTAAATGAAGCTCCCCTGTGCTCTGTGTTTTTATACGTGCACACTTCGTGCGTTCAGTGTTTGCAGCCAGCAAACCATCCACCGGCGCTATTTCTGTCTCTGGAGCTGTCTCAGGGAGCGTCTGTGACACTGTTTACGCACATTGAAGCGCCAGAAGCTGGACGGCGGTCAGCTGAGCAGGTGGTGTAGAGAGCAACGCTGTCTCCAGCGGTCTTTGTTCGTTTTCACCCTTAAGGTTTTTTTGGACTCCTTCAGACAAAGGAGATCTGATGTGAAACTGTTTGCAGCTACAGCCTGAATAGAGAGCATATCTATAAAACATGTACAACATGGGGCATTACGAATAGATACGGTGCTCATGTCTATCTTTTTGCTATGCTTTAATATTGAAAAAAATTCTTCGGTACTGTTAAACAACGATAAAGGGAAAGATAAAACTGTTATTTTTTTTGACATTTTAAGCAGGAAGAGAACAAAAAGTGATAATTAAAAAAAAAAAAACGAAATCTGCCGCCCTCTGAATAGTGAAAAGTCAAATTGCACAGCAAAAACACAAAATCTTCTCAAGTATTTTATGTCTCATTTCTGCATCAAATATCTTAGTACACTTACCCAGGAAGTACGCTTTTGTCAAGCTATAGTAGCTTATTTTAAGTCAGCAATTCTTAAATAATACAAAAAAATATTAGTTGCATATAGGCTGCTTTTTTTACTTGTTCAAATCTGTCAATGGAACGATTTTTTTTATCAGTATTCAATCATTATTGACTTTTAAAAAAAACTCCCTTATCTTACTTAAATTAATTCTGTATACGTGTCAGCATACTCAGTTTTGAATGACAAAAACATTCAAAGTTTAGATTCGTTGCCTGGGCTGCATGAGTAGACGTTACTACAGCACAATAAAAATGTTCACATGTCATTACAGCTGAGAGCAAACTCTGCATTTAAGCAAGAGAAAACCAAAGCAACTGGTTGCGTATTAGCCTGAACTCATAGGTCAGCATTTATCTCAACCTTTGTTTCATTCATAGCCTCTAACATACTTGATGTAGCTTCTCAGGGTAGGCAAGTGTTTGACATTTTAGGGTACAAAGTCATGCATAATTGGGATGTGAAAGGTAAATGTTACAGAAAAAATAGCACCATAAAGACCAATAAAACTATATCTCAAGCCGCAATGTTCATCTGACACTAAAGAAAGTAGGACACAAACCCTAACCCGCAAACCTTCCAGGAGATGGATGTCTAAAGATACAAGGAGGCAGGGAGAATGAGTCGGGTGAGCAGCCGAGTTGCTTGGGATAAGTCTGCAGGAGCCGCTCAGGTGGGAGAATCTACAGACAAGACAACTATTTTTCACTCAAAATTTGGCCTTTATGCTGTTATTAAAAGAAAGGTCAGATGAGACTAATATTAATCGGGTTGATGAAATGGAAAAACATTAAAACTGCACATCACCTCACCACAACCATGGCCGGATTTAATATCGAAAACGTTCTGACACACCTTCCATCTTCTCTGAGTTTGAGATAGTTTGCAAAGAACTATATGTAAAAGCTATTAGAGACATACCAATAACCATCCTTTATACAAACCACTCTTGTATTTGTTTAAAAAAATGTAAGTCTTGTATAATCACTCTTTGTTTTAATGCAACAAGTAGAACGAGCTTCTCTGAGTTTGTTATGATGCGTAACCATGGTCACATCCACACCATCTCAACCAAGGATCATCAACATCAGCTGGCTAGATAACAAGCTGGCTGATTTGGACATTCTGGAGGCTGTGATACAGACTGCTACAGGCGATCATCCACCACCCTCAGCATCTACAACAAATCTTTGAAGAAACGTTGATAATATGATTTACGACATTTAATTTCCCTTTCGGGATTAATAAAAAATAGTTTTATTATTTGTATTTTATAAACTAAGGTGCTATAGACATATTTTCATGTATAATGTTTGTTTTTTTGTGTTTGAAGTTGTGATACCCTACTTTGAAACTACACTAAAGTTAGTGATTGCAAAAAGATGAGGGAAAATCATCTGTGAGGTTTCACCTAAAGAGAAATAAATTTAACTGGGTCTCAATGGGTTTGCAGAAGTAAAGAAACTGGTTGCACCAAACTAAGTAAATAAATAAAACAAAAAACACCTTACCTGGTACTAATAATAATTTTAAAAAAAGTTGACTTCCTTAGCTCAGCACTCTTCTGTCTTCATGGTGAGCTCTTCATAACGGGACAGTCTCAAAGTTATTTTTAGTCAAATGAGGCAAATACGGAAGCCTCTGATCAAACGTCCAATCCAGTTTAGGTCATTTAAAAACCTTTAATTAATCATGAAAAAAAAACAAAAAAAAACTTAAAGAATCTATTTTTTTTTAATCATATATCAACGCGGCCAGCTTGGGCAGAGCTGCTCCTGCTCAGCAGCAGTTGCGGTTTATTTTCCCATAGGCGCTCAGCAGGAGGCGCACAGAGCCAGGCCACACCTTAACGCCACATAACAAACAAGCGACCAATGGTGTGAGAGGGAGAGAGAAAGAGAGAGAGAGGTGAGGAAGGGGACAACTTTAAATAAGACATAAAATCACATTTAATCATTCTGGATTTTTTATCTTTTTCGTGGAAATCCAATCATTGCATCGCAATCTAAAGGAGTTTTGCAAATAGTTAATAACTACCCCCTCATCTCTCCTTTGCAACAACGCAAGTTCGCCCCCCTGTGTTCAAAACGCGGCGTTACATCTGTGCTAATTCATCTTCAAAGAATCCAGCTCTTGTGTAACCTGTCTCTTCGTCAATCACTGTCATAAACAAACACACCAAAAAGAAGTATTACTAATGTGATTTTTGAGCAGACAATCCTTCATGATCCTACTAAGCGATGTGAGCAGATATCAATCTGTCACTTCAGAGGCTGCGGTGGAATGCAGCGGCACAGGTGAGGTCCTCCATAAAGCATATAGGTTTGACAAAAGCTGCAGGCTCTGTGCATAAACAAGTGGTTGCTGTTATAAAAAAAAAAAAGCAGTAACTTTACCTTTAAAAGGTTGGATCATAAAGGACGAGCACACACTGGTACAGTCCACCGTTGCAGATTTATTTCTCATGCATGCAGGTGATTGAAAATACACAGCTTTTCTGTTGTCTCACACATATTTTATATCTTCATTTAAATATCAGAAGCATATTATTCTAAGTGCTTCGTATCAAACCTCGTCAAATATGCCTGTTTTAATTTAATCCTTCATAAAAGCACCCCCTGCTTTTTTGCTGGTAAAATGTTGTGCGTCTGATTCACCCTTTGTCGGAATTCCTCTTAAGGTCAACCGCTTTACAAAAAAACAAACACTATCCTTCATCTTACAAAAGAAATATATAGCAAACATTTCAACATTCATTTCTACAGAAATATTGTGGGGGGGAAAAAAAAACATCTTTAAAAAACACGTTACATGTTAGAAATCACAGACGCCTCAGAACCAGAGCAAGTTAAGGGTACCAAGATAAACATTTCAACAATTGTTTCCATAAATCCCCATTTTAAATATTCCTATACTGGAGTTTTACTAATCAGCATTATTCTTTTTAGGCCATTGCTGATCAGCTTGCCTAAAAGTCGCATCCATCATTTGGAAGTATTTCTAGACTGCGAAAATCGGGCGAAAATAGGTGCGGAAACTAAAAAGGAACCACACCCATCGCTCCAGTTAAACTACAACTGGAAAGTAACATTGGGACAGATGGCACCAATCTCCACTTTTTATAATGTTTTAAAGTATTTAGACACTTTTACTGAAGATTTTCATATCTGGAGAAAATCCTTATGGCTAAAGCAGGACTAGCTACGGTATAAGCGCTCCGTTTATCAACCATTTGTGACATTTCACCGATTAAAACTGGTTCAATACCTGGGATAAAGTAAAAATTTTGGAACGTGACATGATGAAACATCCAATAACCTTCAGAGTCTGCATTATTGAGAAAAAAAGAACAAAAAAAACACAGAAACATCGTCACCGCCCTTACAGCACGTTGCCTTGTGAGACAAAAGTTCCTTCAGCTATTACTGTCCCACTCCTTCTTTTGAAGCGATACAGTGAAACAGTCTTTTTTCTTCTTCTTCTTCTTCTTCTTCTTCTTCTTCTTTATAAAAAAAAAACAACAACAAAAAATCACACCCCTCTCCTGAAAGTCGTCGCTTCTCCTCCCTCCCTGGCGCTGCAACCTTCCCCTCACTCACTTGTCGAACTGAACGGTCGTGCGCGGCCTCCTCTTCTCCTTGAAGCGACCCGAGCGGGACACCTTCATGTTCCTGCGGCACGTCTGCTCATTGAACACCGATTCCAAATTGGAGTCGTCGAAGGTGTCGATGCTGGGCAGGTTGGAGTCCTGCGCGGGGACCGTCTGGTCGGTCGTGTTCATCTTGGACGCGTTTGTGGAGTCTTTGATCTTCTCCGACTGTTGTGCGAACGGGTTGAAGTCTGGGACGGGGTCCGTGTTCCTTTTCTTCGGAAGAAATGCCCTCCACCACTTCTCTGTCATCTTGAACTGGAGCTTTAGGGCCTGTGAAAAGATTGGAGCACTTTAATTTAAAATATGGGACATATGCTGTGATCTATGAATGGGGATAATCGTAGTAACACCTCTATCAAATAACATCCAACTTAAAATACTAAAATATTAACAATAAATGTTAACTAAGAAGGGACTGATGTGGTAAAGGTCATAGTTTTGGATCTAACAAGAAATTAACGTAATTAGAAAATCATTCCACATCGAGGCAACAAAGCAAATGTCACCAGCCTTTATCTGATTGGTCTTACACACACACACACACACACAAAACAAACAGCTCTATTTGCTGATAGAGGCAAGATAGAGGTTAAAAAGATTCACTGTAATCTGCTCAATCTTCTGTAATCTGCTCTCACTGCTTTGCGACCTTAATAAACATGTGCTACCATCGTTCTACAAGGAGAAAATACAGTTTTTTGTTTTAAAAAACCTTGCTATAAACGCCCCATCGATGCTGAACTAGTCCGTAAACCTTCGGTAAAACCTCCTGCTGTTTATCATTTCACCACCACAAACAGAACTTTAATCCAGATTTAGGGGGGGTGTTGGAAAGGAGGCAGAGTTTAGATGGCAAACGTAGCATCTGGAGGGAACGAGAGCATTTTTCGCTCTTTAAAGCTGATTCAGTTACTTAAAGTATTACACAACCTAAAAAAAAAACACATCTATTCCCAACCACACTGTGTCTAATTTAATCCCAATCTCAATTGTTTCAGATGAAATAGATTGATTTATCATATCTAGTTAGTCGTAAACCAATCCTCTGATTGTTGGTTAACTTTCCAGATAGTTTTTGTTTGTTTTTTTAGATATTTCACTCTTTGGCCTGATTCCAGATCTGATGCTCAGAGAAACACTGCCAGGCCGATTCTGATATCTTAATGTGTGATAGGTCTATCTCCAAAAACTACAGCCCCGAAAAGATCTTCATCTTTCTACTTCCTCGCCAAATCTTCACCTTAAAAACTAAGCAAAACTCATGTTGGTATAAATCTCTGTGTGTGCACTGGGATGTTTTCGGTTTCTGTTGCCAAGCTTCAGCAGCTCATCCTTGAATAACCTGTCAACATATTTACACTGTCAGCAAAACTGGTTTATTAAGTCTGGAGAGTAGAAGGGTAAATCACAGTGAGTCACATGTCAAGAATATGGATAGAACATCTATGTTATGGAGATAAAATAGAAATCTCTTACCTGAGACAAAACAGGGTGATGGCAGACCAGAGAACCCAAACCACTTGGTAAAAGTTTCTGATATCAGTCCTGAGTTATCTCCAAAGTCGTTAGGTTCAGTTTCTTCTTCAACAGATCAGCAGAGACAACAATCCTGCGAACCTCGACTAACAACCCATTTCCTTTAAAGCGGAAAACTCATCAACTCATCCAGCAGCAAGCGGTTAATCATTTCTTATATCGTCCTAGAAGTTGCGCAGCTCACCTGCTCTCTACCAGCTCCTCACCAAAATGAATTTACATGTTTGGAAGGAGCGACTTTACCTCCCTTTTTTTTTCTTTTTTTTTTTTCCACACCGACAAGTTTCCACCCGAAACCTTCATCCTGACACACCTGTTTTTTTTTGTTTTTTTTTATTGTTTGTTTGTTTTTTCTCTCGCTCCAGATTGGTTGAAGCCAGCCGCGTCACGTGAGAACAGCCCAGGTGAGTCCGGGAGGGAGGGGCTTACGTTTGCGTGGCAACACGGCAGGTAAGACAGAAAGGACTCCTTTGTGTCTGGGTCACCCGACAAGCTGCGCTGCCAAATTATGTTCTGAATGTCATTTGTTTGTTTAAAACTGGAAAATATACACAGAGATCATTTATGAAATACGGAATTATTCATGTGTATCCATTTTATTTTCTTAAATTAAATACAATTTGTTATTTAACAAATTTGAATTTGCGTAAGCACTGTAATTATTAATTATTTAGTGGGAGCTGTCATTTTTTTTGATACAAGCTGTTGATATTGAACCTGATCCTAATTATTTGTTATTTAGTGATATATATTTATATATTTATTTGCATTTTTAATACATTAAAAACACTTCTCTACTTTCTATTATAGTTTATTTATTGTTAGTTGGCACTTTTTATCTTTATATGACCTGTTCTGATAGATTTGCCTAAAAAAGGAAGTAGTATGGAGAGAAATTATGTTCATTATTGCAAACAAAAAAAAAACACAGAAAAGACTAAAAAAAGCAGTTTGACAGTAATTTACTATATAATAATTGGTGGTACATTTTTCAAGTTACCTATTCTTATTTTATTTTATGTATTTCTTTCTTTTAGTAATTTCATTTTTTTCAAATCACGTTCTCATGTTCCACATCTTTGAGGGCAGTGCTTCCCTGGAAGGGTGGCGTGATGATGCATTTCTGTTTGCCTGAGGAGACTTTAGCAACATCACTTCTTAAGAACAGTAATTTGCTACCATGTGCATTACTTTTTACAACCACAGAAGAGAGCAAAACAGGAGCAGTGCGCATCAAATTTTAACACACAGGCTTGCACAAACCAGAAGCTATATTGCATCTATGTTGTAGACTAGTCTTAAACCTTCTAATGAGATTTTTGTTATTGTTTAAGGGGATCTGATTCTTGTTTTATCTCCGAATATAAGTTATTTATTAATTTATTTTGGTCTATTTTTCTGTTTTTTCATGGATGGATGGATGGATGATAAAGTAGAAAAGCACAACACGTCATGACAGTGTCAAATGTGTCCAATATCACAATTGCAAATGATGTTGATACAATATTTAAGGATCTAATACTTCAGAGGAACATGCTAGGGTTGGGTAATGTAGCTAAAAATGTAATTTCTAGTTTTAATCTATTTTTTTTCTCCTTCTGCAATTTTCTTTTAAGGAAATTACAAATGACTGAAAATATTAGGAAAAACTTCAGTGTCTTCAGTTAAAGACGTGACATGTCCTGGCAGTATTGTTACGCTGTCAAACATTGTTGACCTTGGAATCCCTGGTTTCTGTCTGCTTGGGCTTTTGCCAACATGGATCACCAGAAGAAACCCAGACATACACAAAGAGAATAGAGGAAGGCAGGTAGTACATTTGTGTCTCTCTCCCATGAAGTGAGAGTGACATTCTCAGCTTTGACACCAGGAACAATTTCTGCTGCTAACCCGTAACAGGCAGTGGCCTACATACCTGGGGGGATCCCCCCAATCCGTCATCCCAGTCGAAACTCAGCAGAGCTGCTCTGTCTTTCGGTTTGCTTCCTTCTTCCTTCATCGAGACAAAGTTACCCATGAATGCACCTTAAAAAAACATAGATTTTAACTGCACAGACAAATAATATGTTGAAGATATGGCAGTTGGGTGATGTTTGAGAATAGAATCTGACTGAACTGGCAATTATTTATTAGAGGATGTCTTTAAATATCTTTTAGACTCGAGACTTATTAGTAGAAAAAATTATTAATGCGAAATATTTTTAAACAAGGATATTCACAATAAACGTTACCTCCTTATGACAGTGACAGATCTTACATTTGTTACAAAACAGACTCCTAAAACATAGAAGCATGTGAAAAATGTATGCCGAACGCCGGTAGATTCCATGGAGAAGTACACACACCAAACCTTTAGTCTCACTCGCGAACGTAGACGGTGGGAAAACCAGTCTGACAAAAGGGGCGGAAAAATAGAGAAACTGTGGTTTCAGTGATTGCTCTGCTTTGTGACACGCATGATTAAAGAGCTGATTGATTGACAGTGGGAAGAAATATTTTAGTATCAATTAAGATGAAATGATTCAGGAAATATTACGCATCCTGTATTTTTGAGATTGAAATACCAAAAGGCCTTAGTCTTTTTTTTTCTATGTTTTGGAAAAATGAGTGTAAGAATTGGTAAGGTAAAAAAAAATTGCATCTATGGGTGCTTTCACACAGTCTAATGCATTCCCACTTTCATGACGTGAAACATGCTTCACCAGAAGAAGCCAGATGTGGTAAAAATCTGGACATAAATGACAGTTGAACCAAGCAGTGCAAAGTTTTGCTTTATTTGTTCTTAACCTTTATTTATCTTGTTATGATCTGGTAATAGTACGCTGAGTCTCCCA
>JAVLVB010001216.1:1316751-1334239 GCA_032876305.1 Orestias chungarensis | reverse complement strand
AAAAAAAAAAAAAAAAAAAAAAACTAAACAAAAAAAAAATTTGAACTTTAAGATCTGCTTTGTGAACATAACGATAGAGTTGAAAATAAATCGGTTGCAACCTATAGTCTCAAAATACATTGTGAAATATTGACCATCTTAACAAATGTGATAATTCTCTGCATGTTTTCATAATTTCACTTCCGTTACCCAAGAGCTTTCTGGACAGGACTTGTTGCTTTAGCGCCATATTCCTAGATTTAAATAAAGCTTTTGACACTGTAAACCACAAAACTAACTTGACTGATTGTGGATTTCAGCAGGAAGCAGTGCTTGAGATTACTGCTGCTGATGTGGAACGAGTGGACACTTTAATATTACTTATGTGTCACCATCTCATTGGATCTGTCTGCTCGCATCATCTTAACATAGTTATTAAAAAGGCCAGACACTATCTCTACTGTACCTAAAAAAGACAGCTTTACCCTTAAAATAGTGGTCCCGCACCTGAGCCAACCAACTGAACCACCGTCTTTAAGACATTTATAAGAAGCGCTGCTGGGCTACTACCACCAAGATTTTAGAGCAGCCCAGGCATCTTCTCCTGCCCTGCTTCAAACAAATATTGCTTCCCCAGGACAAAGACTAAAAGGATGAAAAACATTTTTTTTCCAAAAGCCATTCGTTTTGTCCATAAGCCATTTGTTTGCTCAATTCTGAGCTTTATATCACCTGTAGTAGTTTAATTGTTTCATCTGTGCACGTGTTTTTAAACAATTGCTTGTTTCATTTGTTTAGTTTTTATCATTTTGTTATATCTTATGATTTTATGCGCTGCCCTGCATGAACTCCTGCTTTTCTACTTTATTTTACCACAAAATATTGCAGCACAAACTAATTTAAACTGATTAAAATATTACCTTATGTTGTGGTCCCTGATTTGATTAACAAAGGTGCTCCCAACACATAAAATAAAAATGGATTTAAAAAAATGACTGCCCTCGTTTTATAAAATTTCATGTATTTTGGCATGGTTGATTTTAATTCTAATAGTTTGTAGGCCAGCTTTAACAACTTTGAACTGGAAAACTGATGACAATTTTCAAATTGTCAAACAATGACCCTTGACAAATCAATTAAGAAAACCTGTAATAACTGATTAATACAACTCGAAAAGTAATCACTGAAGGCGTCCTCCAGGGCTGTGTGTTAAGCCCTTTGAGCTTAACACTCGTTAAGGCAGAACCTCTACTTTAATATACTCAAATTACAGTGCGATACATCTGTGGCTGTGTTGATTTCAGGTTTGAATAAAGTTATAGCAGCTTGCAAAAGCTCAATCAGATCCTTTTTACATTATGTCACAAAACAACCAAAAGATTGTAGTTTAATTGCGATTTTCTGGTATAATCCAACCACAGTAGCACATAACTGTGAAATTTGCTGGAATGGAAATATTATTTTTAGTAAAGATTGTAGTCAGAACAAACCAGAAAGGTCAGGGATAAAGTTGTGGGATGTTAAAGTTGGTCAAGACAGAATTTTGGACTTTGAACATTTAAGATCTTATTTATACAGACAAATAATTTAGGAGAAAACGCTAAACAAAGCTGATGGGAAGACAGTTTGAACTAAATGCTACCTTTTAAAAAAGAGTTGCATAGAACTGAGACTTAGAAAGAGATTCCAGTAAAAAAAAAGCCCTAAATACACAGCTAAAGTTAAATGGCTAAGATAAGAAATATTTGTCTGTACGTATGGCCAAGTCAAACTGTCAAATTGAATCCACTTGTTATATGTAGAAAGAAAGTTATTAGTGAGGATGAGCTATTTGACAGATGCAGAACTTTCTGATGGTCGGAAAATTACTGTAAAAATACTAATAAAATACATTGTAGGTGTTGGTGGTGGTCCGAAACGTATGAATAGTTTTCTGAGCCTTAAACAGTATTGAAGCTCCTAAATGAGCTACGATACACCTAAGATGAATAGAGCTGGCTCACTGAGTCTATCGCATAGTTGGCGTTGCCCATCGTAGAAACCATGGCTGCCAAATATGCGTGCAGCATAATAAGAAAAAAACACACCCTTTAACCTGTTTGAACTGTTGCCGTCCAAAAAGTAATTAGTACAATCTGAAACAATTTTATTCTTCATAGCTGTGGCCTACCACCCTTCTTGCAGAAGAATGAAAAGTGATTTTGAAAGACAGAAGTAGCCTCGAGCTGAAGTTCACACAAGAGAAACAATTCACTGCATGATGTCACGCATTCGGATGTATTGAAATATTTATGTCGGCTCCCAATAACACAGATCATGGCACCTGCATCTGCGTAAAGGGATGCTTTGCGATGGCGCTGATGCGCTTGCATGATGCGTGTCCCAGCATCTTTTGACGGGAGCAGCTTTCTGTGCAATGCTAAACCAGAAAATCTCTTCCTGTCACTCAGTAGCACTGGCGTACCGGCTGATCAAAGGTGTGCTCATGGGAAAAAAGAGCAGGAAGGCAGCCTGTTGGACTCGTAGAGTCAACTAGGTAAAGAACAGGCCCACAGCAGGAAGAGATCAGCTGCTGTATCTAAGGCTAGTAAAGAAGATCAACAACTCAAATCAGCTTAACCCCATTAGACGTCTTAAACAACAACTTTCTGGTATAAAAGCTCCTTTTTCCCACAACAATGACAACTGGGTGGGCGTGTTCTGGGTTTTGGATATACAGTTCCCAGTTCCTTGAAAAATTTGCATCCCCCAGATTATTTAGACTGGAGCAAAACACAATCTGTCATGATGGAATTACTTTAATCTCTTTAATTGTCCTTTTAATTTCAGGATTGGACTGTTCGACAGGTTTTCTTCTTGACTTTGTTGAAATAATGAAACCTGCGAGCTAAAGCTGACTTGTGATTAGTTCAGGGAGAGCAAAAGAAAAAACTGTTAGGAATGCAGAAAGGAATCTTAACAGTCGCAAACCTTTTCTTCCCCTCTATCTGCTGAGTTTCTATTAAATGCTTTTGTCGCAACAGTGATACAGAGGCTGACGGAGAAATGCAGACAAACGACTGTACTGTACGCTCACATACGTTTAACACGGTGTTCCGACTGAAAGGGCGCCGAGCATGACCTCTATTGCTCTTATGGTAAAATATGTTTTCCTTGTGTTTCTGGCATAAATTGTGGGCTTCACTTTGTAGAAATAGATTTTTTCAAAAACAGAGGCTTTGTGCCATTTTAAGTACATGTTAATGAAACTGTTTACCTCCAAAGCAACAAAACCTGGCCAACTTAAACCCCCTTTTTAATGAATAGATCTATGGTCTTCTTGGCGACTGAACATTTTTGGGGAACTGTGAAGTTAAGGCTAATTGGGCGCTGGGGGACTCAGTTCGTAGAGCAAACTCAATGCTTGTTGAAATAAAAACAAGAAAGCTCTCACTCCCATAAATGAAGCAATGATTTTAATTGCCAATGCAGTCGATCACAATAAACAGTGCCACAAGAGGCTTGTATTAATTTTGGAGGACCGGCTAAGATGTAAGGCTCAGGTGGAAGAATCCATGAACACCTATTAGGCTTGTACTCCACAAATATGGCCTGTATGGAAGCCTGTGGCAGACATTTAGCTTTTTGTCGGAAAGCATATTTAAATTTACAGCCGTAAATACAATGGGATTTATTGGATTAAAGCTTACCAATGTGTCCCAATGAAAGTACAGATTTAAATCCATTTACAAGCTAAATTAAGAATTATAAACTGATGTTCAAGGATCTTGCTCATCTAATCTGACTGTGGCATTTAATCAGTAGTTAATATTTGTTATTGTTAATCGTTCATTTATTCATGAGAGTCATGGTCTCATTTTAAAGAGGAAACTGTAACAATAGCAAAAAAAAACATATTTAGGCATTGAATTAATTTTAGACCTGATATTGTTCACGGGTTTTGTGATTCATATACAATTCTCAGTATTTTAAGCTATGTGCGTCTTTTAAGTCTTTGTAGTTTAGGAAACCCTTTTACCTCAATGTGACATTACGCATGATCAAAACTGGTTGTTTGGGTTTATAATCCCAAACTGGTTTGTGTTGGTTTCGTTGCCAACAAAGAAGAGGTAGAGAAACCCAGTGATACAAAGTAAAAAAAAAAAAAAAAAGTCAAGGAATAGTGTTACATTCCTCTTCTTTTAGTGAGAATGAAAGATCTCTCCCGGCACATATTTCTTCTGGTCAGTCATTTCTGTGGAAGCCTATAATGCAATCAGAAATTTAAATAAAAGTATCTCTATCATGCGTAAGATGTTTATATATATATATATATATATTACATCCAACTCACTGCAAATAATGCTCTAAATAAATAAATAAAAACTGCAATAAAATGTTTTTGGTCTTGGTTTTGGGAGTTTTGTGTTCTGTTTCATTAATTATCTTTTTTTATGTTTATTAAATCATCGTTTACTAAGTTATTTTTTGCATAGCACTGAAAATGTTTTGTGAAATAATGTTTGAAAAACATTTATAACACTGTTTTAAAAAAAGAATAGAATGATGTTTAATATTAATAGAAATGTTTTTTTTCAATTTGGGGTCAACTGGGGGTAACTATTATTTCTTTATTTTTTAGTTTAATGCCAGAATAGTCAGCAGTAGACTTTTCTTTAGGGGTTTTACATTTAACAGTTTTTTTTTTGGTTTTCCGTTCTTCCTGAGCAACTGATTAACATCACAAATGGTCAAAAATAAGCAGCTATAAATCTCAGACGAGATGAGACTGAAGTACTGTGGATCCACAGCAGGAGTAAAAAGAAAAGAGATTGATGATAATCAATACATAGTTAGATGCTGTGGTCCCTATACAAATCGGTGTGCAAAGGATTGTTGAAATCAAATAACAATACTACAGACAACCCTGAACATTCTCCTGATTAGAGAACATTGTCTTCTTCAGTCAGAGGCTTAACGACATTTGCAGGAAAACAGACCACTACAGGAGGTCTTCTCCGCTCATCTTTGAAGAAAGGTGAATAATATGAACTACAACAACATTTAAATTTCCCTTTGAAATGAATTAAATACCATGACATTGAATTTGACTTTAACTGTTTCCCTTCATTAGCCTTTCACAATAGTTTGTCAGATTTTTTTGGCCCCAAATCCTTTTCAAATAGCTGGTTGAACTGGGTAGGATTTTGCCAAATCAAACACACACGCACTCTCTGCTCTGCCTTCACATTTTCAATGGTATTAAGATCAGGGCTTTGTGAGACCAAAAATAAAATCTTGATGTTGATTTCCCTATGCCACACTTAAAACCTGCATTAGTTTGAAATGTTATTAGAAGGCTTGGCTGCATACTAAAAATACCTAAATGCATGCTGTACCCACTCCCTTATTATGTACAAAACTGCTGCCTTTGAGGTTCCGGCTGTCCAGTGCTTATTGTTGGTTCAACAAAAGATAGAGCCAAAAATGCAGTAAGCGTCATCGCATGTGTTCGTTACTAGATTTACAAGGAAGAAGCACAGATTTATCAGAAAGTCTCTTTAAAAGATGTAAGAAGTCTTCATTTTATTCAAAACACACAAACGATATTGTTAGATCAACACCCTGCAGAGATGTATTCACTTGGGTAAATTATATTTTAGGCCAGGATACCACAGGCTTCCCTCAGAAGGTTGACAAAACACAGAAGCTTTCTAAATAGAAATGATATCTACTTCCAGGAAGATAACAATTCAAACCAAGCTTTTCTGCTTGCTGAAAGGTGTTGCATTGAAATGTACAATGGGCTTTTGAACGGGTTTTTGATGACAGCAGCTGCTTTTTATGCCAGGGATTGAGTGCAACAATACAAAAAAATCTCAGGTTTTACGCCCAACAGTTAGCCGACAGATAAACGCTTCAGTTTTCCAGCGAGGACCATAAAGCTCTACCTGTTGTCTCATAAGCTTTCTTTTCATTTGTCCTAAAATTACCTATTTTGGACTGTGTTGATTTTTTTTTGATTTTTTTTTTACTCTGAAAAATGTTTTTGTATTCTTGTTTTACCAATAGAAATGGACAGAAAACAAAACACCACTACAATAACTAATCCTAATATGGTCTCAAAGTAAATAGAAACCAAAAAAATGACAATGATGACAAGTGAAACATAATATAAATACAAATAAATACAGAAAATATTGATACAACAAAGTTCTGTATGTAGTAGAAATCTATTACATAATGTGCCATTACAAAGTACAATGTTTAAGCATTTTTCAGCCAGTCTATCCTTGATTCCTATACAATTTCACTCTGATCCACTCTGTTCATGACATAGTACAGGACATGTTGTTGTCCAGATTCACCCATCCCATTATAGAGAAGGAAAGGGTTGAGTTCACAAAGTCTGTTGTAATTCTCAACATGACCGACTTTACTTTGATTACAAAGATAATTTCCATAATATTGTAACAGTGAGTGTAACCAAAGTTTATGAGCTATTATAGCTCCAAGCCCTCCAGGTCTCCAACAACAATCACCAGCTATATAAGATACCACCTTTGTATTTTTTTGGGTTGTCTCAACAAATTCCTTCCTATTTCTATAAATCAAGTATGGGTGTGAGTCATAAAACAATGTCTCCACTCTCCTGATCATACATCCAAACCAATCTTTTCTACATTGGCTGTTAACCGTTGGGCATGAGAGTCGTATGACTGTTCATGGAACATATAGCAGATGAAAAAAATAAAAATTAATAAATAAATAAAATACATAAATAAATATACATATATATATATTTCTTTTTTTTATTTTTTTAATTTACGTATTTATCTTTTTATGATAAGGCTGCTTCTCCCAATTCTCAACTACCTGTTGGGAAAATTAGTAATGCAGTTCCTCCATATGATGGTGTTTTTAAGTTTTGTCAGAAAGGTGTGAAATATTTTTGATTCCTGCATCCAACCATTGCCTCCAAAAACGTAGTCCTGCCTCCAACCAACACACATGTATTATTCCGCAGGGGGGCGTAAAGGGTGATTTAAAAAGGTCCCAGCACCCTGCTATTTGCAATTTCAATGAAGAGCTGATGTGGGAAACATCTGGTTGGTTTGGTAGTACGAATCAAATAATCTGCCTGGGAAAAGGGCCTCCACCAGCTTCCATCTCTAGTTGAAGCCAGTCTGGGTAAGCCTCTACCTGCATACCAGCAATCCACTTGTTAATATATTTGCAGTTAAAAATCAAGTGCTGCCAGCTGCAGAGCAAGTCTATTTCTTTTAAATAAAAATGTCATGAGAGATATAGTAACCAATAGGAATTGAACCAATAGGAGTTGTTTTTCAGTTTGGACAGAATTTAACAGGATATGAATCTATTTGTTATATTTTCAGAGATAAATCCAGGATGTAACTAAGAAAGCTGAATCCTTCAAGAAGAAGGTACTAAATACAGAAAAAATACATATTTCTAAAAATGTATCTACTTTTTCACAGGGGCTGTGTGTGTATGAATTATATTAAACTAAATTAAAAAGGAAACTGTATAAACATGTTAATCCTTCTCTCTTTTATTTCAGTTAGCATCATGGCATTAACTGAATCTCTGATTACGTTAATTCCACAATTAAGTGGAACATGCAAATGTGTCCAAGAACAGGACCCGGCATGTTAACCCTTGCATGCTGCTATTGTTTTTGCTACGACACAGAAACTAATATTTTGGAAGGAAATATAGATGAAGATTGTGATTTTCTAAATAATCATTACTCCTAATAAACTTCTTAAATATCTAAAGACCAGAAATATGTTTTATTTATATTTTTTAAGAAAAGAAACACATGGTCAATTTGCTTAATAATTGTAATCTGGGCGTGCCATGAAAATCAATTGACAAAGTATGAATTTCAGTATACATTTATAACTTAATTTAAAATGTTTTTTAAAGAAGTTTCGCGTTTTGATTGATTAATAACTTTTACATTATACCTGCAATAAAACTGGAAACTGGCACATAAGAGGGCTTCATGTAAATTATCTGTACAAGAGAGATTTCATGCAGTGTATCATTTTTTTAATTTAGGCCATAATTATTTAAATCTAATATTTTTATCATTTTTTATTCAACATTTTCATAGTTTAAAAGCATTTTCATGACAAAAAAAGGCCGTGAATTCAAGGTGAACTTCGCCGCTCAGCCAGAGGTGGGCGCTATAAAAATAAACCTCCGGCGTTTCAACACACCGAAGAAGTCAGCTTCCTCACAATGAAACCTGTGTCATGTAATCTTAACATGCCAAAGGTTATTCATGTTGTAGTGGGGATATAAATGACCGGAATTTGAGCTCAGTACGGGTCTGTGTTGTTTAGGTAAGAAATGTTCACCTGGCTTCTGTCTGACTGAAATAAGACTTTGAGATAAAGACCTGCTTAAATGCAGCTTTTGCTAGTTAGCTCACACCAAAGAGGCACCAAACTATTTAGATTCATATACATTTTACGTAATGGTCTTTCCATATATTTCTTCTACGTTTTAAACTTGCCACTTTATGATTTTTCTGTATCTTAGTGTTGTGGGACGGATGTCTGCTGGATGTCTGGGACTTTTTGGATTAAAAAAAAAAATAGTTTTAACGGTTGACATCCCGCTTTTAACGGTTGTTTTAAAGCTTGTGGGATTGCTGATCAGCCCCTGAAATAAAAGCCGCGTGTCTGCTGAGTTTTAAAGGGCCAGCTTTATCCTCGCTAGTGTGACCCGCAGAGGCTTTGACAGTCTTCGGCTTTTCCAGATGCCGTCTGTTCTGACTGGAAGCCGGGTGGCGCTGAACGCCCCCCGTGGGTTCCTTTGTGTAAGTGCTCGAAGCTTCAGCCGGCAGGGACCCGCCGGTGCTCTACTGTGCAGCCGCCTGCTGGGCAGCCGCCTGCTGGGCTCCACATCCGCAGACAGGTGAGTCTGCGTCGCTCTGAGATCCTTTAACACTTTATGATTGGATAAACTCAAATGCAAATGCCTCCGAAAGATGTAACATAGGGTAAACGAATGGAAAAAAATATTTCTAATAGAGATATTTAAAGACCTTAACAGTCATCGTGGACTTTCAATCTGGTTAAGACACAAAAAATGGGTTCGCGACGGAGGGAGAGTTTTTAGAAGAGTGCCATATTCGGACATATACAAGGAAAGTTGAGTGGAAGGAAAAACTGAGGTACGAGGACGGAGCACAATCGACAGGCGTAACTGCGGTCTTTAGGTGGTTGTGATGCAAAGAACATTGATGCGATTTCCTCTTTCCTTTGTTTCTTTCTAATATCTGTCCTACTGGTAGATTGCATCAGAAAAAAAAACTTCCTAAAAACTTCCTACTTATATTAGCAAACCATACTCTCACTTTAAACAAACATGTGCAAAATAAATGTTGAGAATACTTTTATTATGATGATGATGATATTCACATGACTGCGCCGCCGTACTGTCTGCTGACAAGTTTTAAGGAGATTATTTCCTTTTTCCGCTCACCTTGCCAAAGTAACAGTACCTTTTATAAAGCAGGTTTGTCTCTGGCTTGTGTGAGGCCACCATAGACATGTGAGGATCATCCTATTTGGAGGAACAATGGCATCTAGGTTAAAGTACTTTTGCAACGAAATAGGAAAGTAATATCTGACTGAGATTTTGTTCTACTAGTAACAAACTATATCTAAATTCAGTTGGATTGAATTGACTGAATGTCTAAATTGTAGCTTTAACAAGCAACAACCTTTGATATCGATGCCCGTACGTTTTGCTATTAATTGGTCAATTAAATCCCAGTTTTTCCCCGTTTAATGTTACACAAAAGTGATAAATAATGTTTGAAATTAACTGTTGGCTCTTCTCTAATTCCTATTTGTCTACATAAGAGATGTTGAGTTAATTTGGCGTATTTTGTGTCCTGTTAGGCTTATTGTTCTTTGTTGACTTTGAGGGCAAACTCCATGTCTTTTTATACATGTCCTCCCTGTATAGCTGCAGGCTCTTTGTGCAAATGATCTGACTTCTGTCTCTTTATCAGAAGAAACATGTCCTCCAAAAGAAAAACAGACCACTTGGAGAGGACGGCAAGCAACTACAGACAAAGCGTAAGCTCTGTTGTGAAAACACTTTGGTCAAACAGCCATTGGGAAAGATTTCATATCTGTTTCATTTGTCTTTCTGTTTGGATCTCCGATGAAGGAGCTGTTCCCTGCTCAAGTGTGTGGAATCATTACAGAGTCGGAGACGGTGAAAAGGCTGAGGCTGGCAGTCCACCCAGACTTTAGCTTTAAAGCGGGACAGTGGTGAGTAGATGCTCTGTTTACAGCTTTTCAATGAGCTGTTTAATGAGATAAATTAAATCAATTAGCATACTTGAAACATACTATTATAATTACCCGGACCTCCTCAGCAACCACATCGATTTTTTTGAGGACTCTAAATCTTTTATTTTTAAATCTGCAGTACTCAAACGCACCACTTGGTGACAGCATCCTGTCGTATTCAACTACTTCAGTTTTACTTATTGACTTTTAAACAGACTCACAGTTTTCTTTCATGACGTTGGTCAATATTTTCAATCAGATAAAGCAGTTTTCCTGTTTTATCAGACCATCAAAACGTAGTTTCCAGTTAGTATTTAGCTTTCTCTAACATAACAGTGGATCATTGTGAGGGGAAACATCAGTCCAGCTGTTTAACATTGCAGCAGCGGTCGCACAGGTGCTTTGTGGCAAACAAACTGCTTGAATGAACTTGCTACAGTCAGTTGTGCTTCTGGTTTGGTTTTATTCTGGGGGGTTTTCTGGAACAAGCTTTCCTCTGTTGTTAAAGACAGAGGATTGCGCTTTATCTTCGTTCAGCCTCTGACCCACAATTCAACATGTTCACCATTTATTGCACATGGGGGGAGGGGGGGCAACTATTGGTTCTAGTATAATGAAATGAACAATTGGGTTTAAAGTAGTTTTGGTTTAGTTTTTGAAATACTGGAGGTGGAGCGGCAGAAATGTTATCTTTTGGTTGTTGTTTTTTTTAATGGCGTTTTAAGGTATATATTTATTTGTAAATGTAAGTAAAAATCTGATGTTTCTATCAGATGAAAACACTGACCCACATCTTCATCTGCAGGGTGGATTTCTTCATCCCTTGTGTGGAGAAGGTGGGGGGGTTTTCCATGTGCTCCAGCCCGGGTTTGTTGCAGAGGGAGGGTGTTGTGGAACTGGCTGTCAAGTACGCAAAACATCCCCCAGCACACTGGATCCACACTGCGGTGAGTGAGAGAAGTAATACCTGTGATGTACCGAGATAGTTATCCATGACTGCTGGGGTACAAACATTGCTAGTGGCTGTTCAAAATGGGAAAACTGTTGAAGAGTCCATTCAAGTAAAGCAGATGTGTGTAAATATTCTTTATTATAAACATTAGCTATTGTATCACCTGAAACATAAACAAACCAAGGAATGAATATCCATATTTTTTGGGATGCTGTCAGAAAAACATCAGAAAAATACTAGGAAAACCTGAAATTGTGCTTCTGGTGCTAAATTTGCGATGAAATATTTTTCTTTTCCTAACAATTAAACATTCTCTCCAACATTTGATGTGAAATTAAATAACTCTGTCTTATAAGTATCTGTTTTGGGCAATAATAGGCTGAGTTCATCTGACTGAATAAACTTTACAGTAGAAATTTATGTTTTTATCAAATATCGAGTCCATGCATTTGGAGGTGGGCATCATCATATTGTTTATTCTTATTGAGATAAATTTCTTGTCCGGTTATGAATTAAGATTTGCTGTCACAACAATAAATAAACGAAAATTTAAAACGTAATTTAAAAAACAAGCAGTATTTGTTTACTATCGCTTTTATTGTTATCAAACTAGTGACTCAAGACATTGTGATAGAATTTTAAATCTGCATCATTCACAATAAATGTGTGTGTGTGTGTGTGTGTGTGTATATATATATATATATATATATATATATATATATATATATATATATATATATATATATATATATATATATATATATATATATATATATATTTTTTTTTTTTTATTTTTTTTTCTTTCATTGAAAACGCTTTTTCAGTAATACAAGGTTTCTGACAGCAGTGGTTCTGGTAAATGATGGACCGTTTTGTCTACCTTTCAGTGTACAGTAGGCTCTCAAGTGGCCATACGCGTCGGTGGGAACTTCTACTTTGACCCACGGCCCTCCGATCCGCCCGTGGATCTGCTACTGGTGGCTGGCGGCGTTGGGATCAACCCCTTGTACTCTATTCTGTTGCACACTTCAGATCTGCTCCGCTTCAGTCAGTCCTCCGGTGGCCAGGGCTACAACATCGGCTCGGCTCATCTCTGCTACAGCGCCAAGAACTCCCAAGAACTGCTCTTCAAGGTTGGAGAAATCCATGTTCGGGGGGTTAAAGTTCTGGGGTTATCGGGCTAAAGCTCAAGCTCAATCTTTCACAACCATGTTTTCCAGAGCTCCATCATCGAAAAATGCAGAGAGTTTCCCAACAAGTTCTCCTGCAACTTCCACGTCACGCAGCAGAGGGCAGAGGTGGAGCCGCATCTGCAGCCTTTCGTCAAAAGTAATCTGCATATGACTCCGTTTCCTTATTTGGCCGGGATGATTGATTGACTGTCACATTCCTCCACGGTCTTTGATTTATCTGCTTCATCGTGTAAGGCCAACCCTAAAACGGCGAGCATTAATTAACGCGTGTACTCCCATATGTCTCCTCAGGTGGGAGAATCACAGAAGGGGAGTTGCGGGCGAATGTGGACCCACAGAGGACTTTGTGTTACTTATGCGGACCGCCGCCAATGATCGAGGCGATATCAGAAACCCTCACGGAGCTCGGCCTCCCGAAAGAGCGTATTCTGTTTGAGAAGTGGTGGTAGGACTCTCTGGTCGTCCTCCTGGCTTTGGAGGGAGGATGCTGCTGTGGTGATCCGCTCCCGAACAAAGAACTGAATCAAAGACGACGAAGATGCGTTTGTATTTCCTGAATTTTAGCCAGGAAAGCATCTGCAACTTTAATTTTCAACTTCCTGTACAGATTTCTTACGAATTCTGATTTAAATCTAGAGAAAAGATTTCCACGCAGATGCAAAGATGACACAGACCGGTTCTTCTGCATAGCTTCAGAATATGTTTTACCCTTGAGATGCACCGATCATATATAGGCTGGAGGTTTGTTAGTGTGGAGTTTTTCCTCCTCACTGTCACCACGTGCATACTCAATATAAGGAATTGGTATAAAGTCAACCACGCAACACATTTTTGTTTATTTCTGCATGCTAGTTTAGGAGGAAGGAATTTTGCAAGTCAGTGTTTTGATACAATCTGCACAAACTAATTTAAATGATAAAGTGAACTGCATGCATTGATAATTAGGATTAGTTGCAAAGAATTGATAATTGTATTGACATTTTTTTTGTCCTTGTATAGAGCCATTAGATGTCATGCTGCTATAGAAACACACTGAATTTTTAAATAAGCCCAGTTTTAGTTCTCCAACAGATACCAATATGTTAAAAACAAATTACCAATGTAGGCTGATACTGATGTCGAAGCCGATGTTTCCTTAATATTGCACATTTATACAAGATGCCTAATCCAACAAATTCAACGAATCTTAAAATAAGAAATCCTCACATCTAGCCTTCCTGTTATCTGCTAAAATCTTCTCCATGTCAATTTGCTAAAATCTCACAAGGTTGTTAGGAACTGATGTCCTGAAGCAAACCCTTCCTCCTATTCTGATTCTTTGCAGCAGGTGAAGTTGGACCACCATCCTTTCCCACTATAGCTTTACATTTAGTTAATGTAAGTTTGATAATGTGAAAAGCTGAAAGTTTATTCATATGCTTAGAAGTAATAAACATCGAGTGTCGTCATGTTTCAAACTATTTACACTGATGAACTTGATTTCTTTATCGCATCTCGTGTCTTTTGCCTTCACAACATCAAGTGAAACCTGACAATCTCCCACCAACTCGACCATGGCTGCGCTCTGTTTTCCTCACACACACACACCCCCATAGCGCTCATCATCTGTTCTGTCTCGTTTCTCTCACATCTTTCACATCAGCAAACGGTTTTCCATCCCAGGTCAGGTTCAGCCTCCCACGGCGCTCAGTAATGGAACTGCCAGGTGGTCTTTGATTGGCACGGATCATCGGGCGTCCCTCAAAGATGGCGGCAGACTCCTCCCCAGCGAGCTGTAATTTTCCCTGTTTGACGATTACGTGGAAGGGAAATGGAAAAACTTTGAGGCAGCCGAGTTTTAAACAGTTTATTGACCTCTTTGTTAAACCAGGACCTAACTGGTACACCACTCCTAAACTTCACCAGCCGTCCAGGAAATGAGTAAAGAGCGTTTTTAAACGCATTCTCTTATCTTTTATTGCAAATAAAACCTGTCTATTGGTTCCGGATTGAGAAAATACGTGGTTTTAATTACATAACACAAAGTTAATAACAATTACATTAACATTTTATCAGTCTTTAAGTTTTATTTAAGTGTAAAGAACATAGAACTTAGTTGCTTTTAAGTTTGGTTTCAAATTCCATAAGTGTGACTAAAATATTATCAGTTCATGTCAGATAAACCCTGCTCAGCATCCCTGCACACAGGCATCTCTTAGTTTATCAGCCTTCACTCTTTGCTTCAGCCTCTGGATTGGTGAAAATAAACTAATCTGGCCAGTTTTTTAAAGTTCGCCCCCTGACTGAGATGAGTCTAAATCCTGACGTTTTTCCACTGCACCTAATGTAATGCTATCAAATTTCCTGGTTATTAAAACAAAATACACCTCGACTGTCCTCTGTCTATCTTCCTTGTGTTGAAGGGTTTGTTTAATGTTTGCAGGCTAGTCAGTGACTTGAAACTGGTTCTCAATTTGTTACAAAGGGTTTCAAATGGACTTGAACGCTCATTACGTGTCACCCTGATAGACTGTATTGAAACAGATTTACAAAAGATGTCTGTTTAGGGGTCTGCAACCTGTGTCTCCCATTAACTCTTGGTGATGGTTTAAGATTTTTCTTCATGTAATAAATACATTTTCCACATGAAAGTAATTTATTATTATTAAAACCTAAAAAGAAATTGAATGGGGGTTGATTATATCTGGCAACAAATTCTGTGATGTAAATATCATAAAATTACAAGTTCCCTCTTTTTTAATAAATTCCATGTTATGTTTTTGCCTATAAAGTTTTAATTGGACTAAGATCAAATGTGGCTTCTAGGGTTGTCAGGGTTGCAGACTTTGGTTTAAACCAATATCTTAAAACTGGTTGTCAATTTGGGAGGAGGCGGAGCAGACAGTCTACTCCCCTTCCTTTTCTCTTATACAGTATTCACAGTGCTTTGAATCACTTTTAGCCAGTTGAATTTCTTTACATTTTGCCAGTTTTTACAAATTTATACACATTGACACAAACAGAAAGCATTGAGTAATGTCAATTGGAAGAATCACATGTAAGCTATACTCTAAGAAGTGGGGTGTGAATTTAGTCTTACTCTGAAATAAGATCCACGACTACAGTCAAGTTGTTTTAGAAGCCTACTTGTTAAAAAACAGCTTATTTATGACAATAAGTTATGAAAAATCCTTCCTGTAGAAACGGAACGACAGTTTCTCAAATGCGACCATGGCTGTTCTTCCAAGCTGACGAGCTCGACCATTAGAGCATTCATTTGAGATAAGAATAATAATCTGTTGACAGGGAAGTTATTTATTTCCGTTCTCCCTAAAAATAGCTTTAATAAGAAAAAGCAAAGTCATTCAAAGTACAGTTTGATACAAGCCACACAACAAACATGTGCAAGATTGGGTTTTGGTCAAATGACAGCTGAACAGAGTTTTGTGAGTTATGTTTGACATAAAGGTAAATGTTTAATGTCTCCAACACACCAACACCTCGGAAAAACATAAAAGCAGCATATCAGCTCTAACGGATGTGCAACCAAGTATCTTAAAAAACCTGCAACAGTACAAAGCAAACGGTTTTTTCTACGAACTATCAACCACAAAGGCTGAATGCAAATATGTGCCGCTGAATTCAGATATTTACATATTAAACAACGCTACAATTTATCTCTTTACTTTTATGGAGAGAAACTATTTCCAATATAATTGACAACAAAAAGCACATTCAAAAAAACGGAAAAATTGACCATTTAAAACAATTAACCTTTTTGTTTTTTTCAATTTTTGAACTAAAATAAAAATTTTTAGACCAAGCTTTATAAATGCATTCTTGCAAATTTCATTGGGGGCAACTTCCTTCAAATAGTGACACAGGGACGCTTTTCTATTTATGTGTGCCAATTGGTAACATTTCTATTGGTCAGGTTGGATGCAAAGTTACCAATTGCTTCTAATCTAACATCACACTTAGACTAATAGCAGTTTTTCATCACTTCACCCTTTGGGAGAAGCCCTGCTCCCAGAAATGTGGAATGAAATCTGCAATAATGGGTAATTCATTAAAACTGTATGTCACAAAACAATGTTGAAAGGAGTGTTTTGAATGACCAGCATACTGCATTAACTCAGGTGTAACTAATACTTACACATTGTAAATTACTCAAATAGATTTTTTGAAGCGATTTTTTCCCTCAAAGTTTATCTTTAAAATGCATGTTTTTCAAATTGCTGTTTTTGACATACCTTCTTTGCGTTCAATTATATAGGAAAGCAATTATCTACAAATCTTTACAGTCATGCACAGCTTTGTTTAACTTTCTAATATTAAAATAAATTCAAGTTTGAGGCTCTAACTTTAAACATTACGAGGTCCCATTGGCAAAAAAATACTTTCGCGAGACATTGTTGGTTATTTACACTGAAACATACTTTCACAGTTTCACGCACCGTACTACAGTTTCACGCACCGTACTTCACAATCACAACCTGGACTGCAACTGAAAGATCACATTTTATTTACACAACAGCACATCTACACAGCAGCTTGACAGCTAGTGAACAGCAGTGAAGGTCACTTACGGAGCTTTGGGTGTTCCTCATGGTGGTCATTTCGCCCGTTTGTAATTTTCAAGTCTTTTTGCTCCCAGCTATGTTTAATACCAACCGCATCTGACTTCGTAACCTTCCTTGGGGACATTTCATACTGTACATGTTTTAACAACTGACGATTAAAAGTAATTTCCAATAATTGACTCAAAGCCTAGTGAATGACTGGGCTAAGATCCTCCAGGACTTCCAAATTTAAATGGCCAACCAACCTGACGTTATGATCACCAGTAAGCAGAAGAGGACAGCCAGTGTGATCCATGTGGCCATCCCAAATGATGAAAACTTCAGGAAAAAGGAACAGGAGGAACTGGAAAAATACCAAGCTAGAAAGACCCTAAAAACATTCTAAGAACATGGCTAGCTGCTTAATTTACATAAAATGGTACGATCTGTCAATAGCGGAAATCGATCGTCACATTTATGTCCAAAAAAGATAGCAAATGTTAA
>JAVLVB010001216.1:1209176-1307610 GCA_032876305.1 Orestias chungarensis | reverse complement strand
TTAGTTTACTCTTAAAAAACTAACAGCTGAGGAATAAGTTATCTCAGGGCTTCTACCTCCTTCATGAGATCCAAAAGCAAAGTTTTTTCCTTGATATTTCATACTGTCTTTTTAGCATTGAGTGGCTTAAGTGACAGGAAAACAATGTATAGAACAGTCTTAAAAACTATTAAGTTACTATCATATATTAAGTTGAGATTTGCTGAAAGGCAAATCCCGTAACGTAGAAAGTGTTATCTACAAATGCCTTTGAATAGCAGACAGATACACACAAAAGTGATAGTGTTGGGTTAGAATTTCATTAAATATAAATAAAAGAAGAAGAAAATTAGAAACAAATTTCCCTTTCGAACTTACCTTTTTAACATAGTTCTGGATGGCCTCCGGGTCTGCAGCCTGCTGGCTGGCAACGCAGACCTCCGTCTCCAGACGGTTTCGTGGCCACCTCAGTTGGCTTTTCTCTGGACTACAAGATGAGACAAGAAAATTAGACGGCCATGAGTCATTTAGTTCAAGTCAAACGTGCTACTATTAGTCTGAAAATGTCAGATGTGCCGGACCGAAAAATGTGTTAACATCATTTTCTTCTCTTCCTTCAGTAGTTACGGCACATCACCAAGTAACATTACCCTTAAAAGGACGATTCTGGAAGACACGAGCACTTGTTGACCCAGAATGATCACAGCAGAAACATAATATCAAATTTGATGGAAGGGGAATTTTCCATATAGGGAAGCACCCATTTAACACAGGCACAAAAACCTTATTAGACAGAAAAAAAGAACCAAATTTCCTCCTCCTTCCACTGCAAGGCACCATCATGAAAGCCACATTCAGATACGCCTCTTCAGATTTGGATTGAGGTCAGTGGAAAGGCCGTAGTAATATCTTGTGCTCTGAGGCGTGAGTGACATTCTCGGCTGGATTTGAAACAGTAGAGGGCTGTTTTTTCCCCCTCTTTCATTTTTATGGTTTTGATGAAAGGGACGGTGATGATGGAGAGATAAAAAGCAGCGTAAAGGGGAGAAAGGGGGCCGATCGGGACAAAAGAGGGGAAAAAAAGGTGTGTGTGTGTGTGTGTATGGGACAGTTGCAAAAAGGAAACAGATGAAAGGATGGAGAGATGGTCTCTTTTTCTATTGCCGTTCCCCTCTGGCGAGCTCTGGTGATGCAATCAGCCGTCTCCACGGTGACAGGTGCCAGCGAGCACCAGGACAGCTTGGCAGGAGGGGCATCAGAGGGCCAGCTTGGCGGCCATCCGTGTGCTGAGTACTTGAGTTTGCATACAATTTAAATTAGCACAATTTACAGTAATGTGCAAAGCTGTTAACCGAGCCATTTAAATGCTTTGTTTGTTAAAGGAGAGTTGCAAAAACATAAGAACCACCAGGGGTCCCTTACAATGACTTCCATCATGTTGGGAATGGTGTTCTCAAGTTCTTTTAGTAGGTACCTCTATTCACCCATTGTGTATCTACACACTTATTTTTGCAGGGTCAAAAAACAAGACCAGACAACGGATGGATTCTTTTTCCTGACAGACCTTTTTTACAATGAGATCCTTTTGACCCCTTGTAACCTCTCAGAAAACTGTGGGATTAGGTAAATGTTGTAAAGGAGCAAATGATCAGTTATCTTTCCAAAATAACTGAATGCTGAGATGGGTAAAGTTTTAATCTAAGGGTGTTACTACAGATTGTTTTCTTCGCACGTTCTGTTTTTCAGATACATAAAACGTGATACTTGGGAGATTTTAAGTGGAACAATTTCTAAAGTGGTTTTAACAAATGACAAACAACCGTTTTAAGAGGAATGCAGAGACTTTTCATATCCCCGTGTCTCCTTCTGTATTCATTTAGCGTCATTACCCAGCCAGTTATCTCGAACTCCCTCCTTTCCCCACATGCAGTTAATCAGATGTACCTGTTTTGCATCAAGCAATCAACCTTCTGCCATGGAGTTTTTATAAAATATTTCAAGTGTCTTTGTATTTCACCTGGGAATCCTCATCTGTTTTTCTAAGACTTTAAATTATTTAATTCACTTTAATGAAATCCTACCTCCAGCTTTCCCTGACACCTGCAGACCCTGACTTCCATTATAAATGTTTTTCTGCTAATATCTATCTAGGTTAGAATCATCATCAGAATAAAACTTGAGATGTATAGGTCCCATATATCTATATGCGGAAAAATGTATGAAACCTGTAGATTTTGGGTGACATACCTACATATTGTAGCCATCAGTTCTGTGTAACACAGAGAAAAAGTGAAAGAACTAGGTTTGGGTGCTAAACAAAGCATTTTTAGAGGCTGAATCAGCCACAATTAATTTTACATTAACAAATGGAGGTGAGAAGCTTTGTGATAATGAGTCTCTGCTGGCTCTCATGTCAAAACAATGAAGTCACAACAGCAGGCACCCTCTAATTGTTAGCTAAATCTGACTGCAAGCTAATCATCTCATTTATCTTAATCAGCGCACAATGGTGATGTTTACAGTTCAAACTACTTTCTTAAGCAGAGGTGGTGCTGATGCTGGAAGAAAAAGGTGGGGTGCGTTTGATCTTCTCACCTTTGTGTCTCTCGGACCAACACGGCACGGTGGAGCTGTCGCTGGATGTGAGCGTTGCGAGGGCCGCAGGGATGGACGAAGGGATGCACCGCCACAAGGACAAAGCCTTGGCTGTACAGTTCCCTGACTTGAACCGGCAGCTCTCTGACCGATGACAGGCAAAGCACAGATGACACTGGCACCTCTGTAGGGAGAACGGGAGCAATAAGGGGGGCAACAGGGTTAAACAGGTAGGGTTAATGGGAACGATTCATGGTCAAAACAATTATGGGGGCGCATATAAAAGACGAGGCAAAAAACTGGAAAACAGAGGGGGAAGGAAGAAAAAGAGGGCCAAAAGGCACAAAGGAACAAAGAGAGAGCACGTTTCATTATGATAATTCCCTCTGAACAACAACACATGGCATCTTCACGCTAAATCTGAAACCAATTACACCAGAGCTACAAGCCTGTGTCCTCCCAGTCACCAGCAATCTGGGTTTTGGATAAAACAAAAAACAAAACAACAAAAAAAGAACAACAAGCCGGGCTTGAAGGGATCCATCTGAATAATACGCCAATCCATATTAATGCAAGAGGGATTGCATACGTTAACGGAGACACAAACAGACACCAACTTACAAAGGGGTGGGAGACAATGCTATCACCCTGTTTGTTTGTGCGTGTGTGTGTATGGGTGTGGGGTATGAGAGTGCAGACCTGGTCCCTTATTACCAAACATAATGGGAGGAAAACCTGCTCAGCTTAGTGGAAATGGTTATGGGAAGCTTATCGTGTGGAAACAAACTGTCACCGAAATTCACAGACGATGGTGAGGCCAACGCATTATGATGATTAGGGCTTTTAGTACTGTAGCAAGCTTTAAGCAAAGCACATTTGTATGCATGGAGATGTTTCTGTGTTAAAATAAGGAAAATGCATGGATCTTTTTGTTGCAGAGCACATAAATCGCACATGAAATTTTATTTTTGAATAAATACGTTTGATTAAAATGCATTTATTCAGTGACAAGAGGTTCTAATTTACAGCAACAATTCTTTGCAACTAAATCTACTGTGGTATTTTTTGGAAGGTGGCATTACTCAACCTACAGAATTTCCAGTTTTTAGATGATTTAATTTTTTATTGATTTCTGTGTTCATTTTTCTCCAAACAACAATTCCATCCATCTCCAACAAGGTTCCCAGAACTTGTGGAAAAGGAAAAAAAGCCCAGAGCCTCACTAATCCTCATCTGTACATAACAGGAGCTTTTCCATGTATTCATCCATTATTTCACTCCAAATGCAACTGGAATGCTTGCAGGAGAAAATTTTAAGCTCGGTCTCATCAGACCAACACAATGTTTCAGATAAACTTCCCTCAATGTGCAGTAAACACCACATGTTGACATTGGTGTTATAGCAATTTGTGGGGGGCAAATTATGAGTTCTTATGTAGATATGGTAGCTAGCAAGGAGACTCTGAATTCCTCCTTACTGTGCTTTTGTATCAGAACTTATGTAAATCCTCCCCCAGTTTTGTTTCAAAGTTTAAGTAGGATTTGGCCAAATGATAAGTGGAGCAAAAAGTTGTGTACAATTCTTAAATTTATAAAAAGTTTCATTTGAAACAGTAGATCCACATTGCTAGCATCCTGGAAGTTTCACCTACATTACTCAAACACTACTGGATGTTAGAAAAAGTGCTTTTAGTCTCTTTAACTTGTAGATCACTTCTTCTATCTCTAAATAACTAGAGAGGTAGGAAGAAAAAATTAACAAAACTCTTATGGTAATGCTAGCTGGCTAAGAAAAAAATCTGAATTACTTGCGTTCATTGTAAAAATAACTATTTTTATCCTCTGGCCAGATGTAACAAAATATAAGTGACTTATCTAAGGACTGTTTAAATGTTTTGGTATGGGGAGGTTAAGACCAGGACCCCTATAGATCAGCAGCCATATGCTGGCATGTTTAATCGTCTTTCCAATTTTGAAGAGAGACATGAACCTTTGTTGCATAAATAAACCGGAAGTTTTGGATTACTAATCAAAAGTTTCTCGACACTCTTAACAGCTAAAAAAGTAATGCATCACTTAGGGCATATGGATTTTGTGGTAAATAATCATTTCCTGAGGGAGTGAATCAATGTTCTCCAATCAAAGGTGGGATTTCTCAATAAATGGGGTGCCAGGTGTTTGTGAGGATGTAAATATGGAAACTAAATGAAAAACAGGGCAGCAACAAAGAGAAGGAGTTGCAGGGCGGAAAAAAAGGAGAAATGGGGCTGTCTGTTTCCATCTCGACATTTGTCATCCTTCTCCACTCAAATCTCATTTGCATGGGTCTGGAGATGAGAAAATAACCTGAATAAATTAACCTGACACACACTCACCACGCGGACGCACATCCATGCATAGATTGAGGGGGGTGATAGGGAGGCTGGGCGGTGAGATCTGCAAGCCATCTCATTTTCAATTTGTTCTCCATCATCTGGCGTGTTCACTCATACACACACCAGAAGCTGGCAAGAGTGCAAGGATACTTGCACATGAGTACACTCTTCTGAATCTCTTCTCACTCAAAGCAAGCGAGAAGAAGAAGAAGAAGAAGAAAAAAAACATCATTTTGGCATAAATGCTTGGAACTGGGAGAGCTTTTCATCAAGCCAGCAGTTAAATGGGTGTCTGCGGAGACTTATTAAAAGCAGCGGAGTGGTAATAATATTAATGATAATAATAAAAGCCGGGTGTAGGGGGAGCTGCAGAGCTGGGGGGGTCGGATATGGGAGTGTGAAGGGAGGGGTGGGGTGGGATAACAACGATCCTGTCACTGTAAACAGTCATTAGCTGTCATTAGCTCTGCTCGGCTGGCACTCAACCACTGACAAGACGCAGCTCGGGCTAAATCAGGCGGGACATCCAGAAAGTTATTAGGGTGTTATGCGCAACGCTTAAGGCTGGGAAGCGACTTCATTTATACCGTCTGCCACTGTGGGATTTAAAAGGGAGGCTGAAATCTCCGCTCCACAATGGGAACATGGGAATAGCTCAGGGCAGAAAAGCTGGCTGCAGTTGTTTTTTTATAGAGGCAGCTGAGGAAGCCAAAGGAGCAGGGTATTAGCACACTGTACAAACTAAGAGCGTGTTCAACTACGCTGGATGTGGTGATGTGGTTTTAAGGCTTTAAAGAGTGGGGTTGTGTTTGCTGAGGTGGGTGATAATTTTGGGGAAGAAAAAAAAAAACTTACTCTTATGATTAGTTTTGGTAAAACTTACTTTTTGGTTTTGAGTAACATTTTTAGGAAGTATTGCTTCTCTCAGTAGTTCCCACTGTTTTATAGAATAACAATTTTAAGTAAACTTTTTGTGCACGATATTTGTTATCTTATGACTACTTTCTAATCGAAAACATCTGACTTGCCATTTGAGACTGCAAGTACTTCCTCTTTTGCTCTGTTAGTTTGCTCTAACATACATTATATAAATGTATGTGTTTACCTACTTTAATGTACATGGTTTTCTTTTTCTTTTTTCCCCCCCCTTGTCCTGTTCAGCATCATGGCTAGTAGAATGAGTTTCTGGCTGCCATAGTTGTGCTTAACAGATTTTCTTTTCCAAGTAGGCTTTATAGAGCCTCCCTTGCTTCCCATACCTTAATCATTTATTGATAACTGAGGTGTTATATACATTGTAAAGCTAAACATGACTGAGGGGAGGGGGGGGGGGTGCACAGAGTGAAAGGGAACATATACACATACCAATATTCAAATAGAAGCAAGTAAACAAACAAACAATTACAAAAACAAACAAACAAAACAAAGGAACCCAAAAACTAGCTGCTACTAGATCGCTCCTGAAGCATCCTTGGGAAACTGCGAAATGGAAATGAATCATACCTGTGGAGATATAATTAGAAGAAAGCAGAGCAAAGACAGCAATGTATGTGGCACATAACACATAAATAAATATGAGGCAAACTTGATGTTATTAATAAACAGATCGGCACAGTTAAAGTGTTGTGATCTCTATAGTGTGTGATTGCGCGTGAGCATGCAGAAAGTGTGATGCAGGTATTACATGAATTATGCTCAGTCATGGGTACAGAGGGCCACTGGCACCCCCCTCCCAGAGCCCAGAGCGAGCAGAGGAAGCACAAGGTCCAGGACCCTGGGGCCACGCAAGAGCACAGAGATCAGACAGCTCACGGCTGGGACACCAAGCACCCGCCCAGAGGACCGCAGAGGGTTCCAGGGTAGAGCCCCCCGCGGCCACGGAGTACAGCGCCCAGCAGAGAGCCCGCCCGACACCCGAGAGAGATAGGCTACCCCAGACAGCCAGCCGGGGTGGATCGATACAAGCCCCCGTGCCCCCAGCCCGCACCCCAGGGCCCAGTCCTTCTGCAGGTGAGTGCAGCAGCAAACAGTGAGGAAGGGTGAGGAGGGGGACACACACACACACACAGGAATAGCATGGGGAAGCAGAGGACAACAAGTCACAGACCCAGCCCCAACCACATTCATACACAACCACACTCACTCACTCACTCACTCATTCACACAGTCACTCAAGGTATGGTTGGGGTTGGTTGGTGGTTGGGGGGGACCATCCTCTGGTGAAGCCCAGTGGGTGGCCCCCAGGACATGTAGCGCCCCCACCAACGCTGTCTCCACCACCCCCGAGCCCACAGATCAATTCCCCCCCACCCTGGATAGCACCCAGCAGACCCTTCCCCCCCCCCCTCTGGCCCGCCACCCAACCCCCACCCGGGCAACTTACCGAACCAGCAAAAGACAGGCAGCCGCGGCCCCGGGCGCCACAAGGGCCCCATCCACCACCGCGCAGCAGCACCACCCACGGGTCACCAATGCAGACCTCCGGACCAGATACACGGCGCACCAACCGGGAGCTATCCAACCCCTGGACCCAGATATGCGCCTGCCGCCCCGACACCAAGATCCCCCCACAGCCAACTCCAGAGCAACCTAGAGCAGTGAGACAATGACCCACCAACCCCGCTAAGTGATGGAGCTAATTACAGAAGACCAGAGATTGCAGGTATCAGTCAGATGATGTTTTGAAGAGGCAGACATTGTTTCAATACTGAAATTATCTAATAGAAGGTTCCTAAACTGATTAATAGATAAGTTCTTCCTTGTTTTCCAGTGTAGGAGAATAGTTGTCTTTGCAATACATAGGGCAGTGAGTACTATAGGTGCTAAATTAATTTCTATGCTGGTGCCACCCAGGTTACCCAATAAACATAGTGTGGGGCATGCTGGAACATTACATTTAAAGTAAACCACGCTGAGAGATCCTGACAAACCTCAATTCAGAATGCCTGAACTGGTGCGCTGTACCATAGCGCATGCAGATAATCATCAGGTGTGTTATCTGTTCACTATGAGCAGATATTTGTATGTTTACATGGTTTTCTTTTGAATAACTCATTTTTGAATATGAAATCTCATCTGATCAGTTACTCTTGATTCGTTTTTTTTATTAGGAAATACTTTTTTACAACTGGGTAATTTCTTGAGGAGTTGCATTTTAATCTTACTTGAGGAAAAATACATTGAAATAGTAGTTGTAGTGGTAAGAGTATCCACAGACAATCACAGAGAGCAACTAAGCGACTGTTCAGCTGTTGACACCTGATCTGTTATTTTGGTTCTCACCAACAGCTTTGACCGCCTCACAGTCACACTTTCTGAGCTGGATCTTTACATGATGTTCTAAGACCCTTCGAGTAAACTTCAAAGGAGATGATAAATTCCCCTTTGAATGTACAAATATTAAACTTTTAAGTGCACTGCAGTGGAGCCACACATTATCTCTGCTATGTGCGCATGAACCAGCTACTTTTGGCTGTGTAGTCTGTGCACATGATGAAGCAGAGTTTCCACTAAGCCTGCTAGGTGATGCAGGCGGATTTACTACTTACAGCACACCCCTCAAGGCTTATCCCCCTGCTTGGTGGAGGTTCACGTTTATTCAAATAGCCTTCTAATGACTTGCAGAGCTTTCACAAATGGGTGCGTGCCAAAACTGTATCAATAAAATAATCAACTTCCCAGCACCCAGGAGCTCCTTGCTGGTTTGGGAACGTGAACAAAAGCTACCGGAGTTTATAGTGATGCCCCAGTGGGCAAGCCAAACGCTTACAAATCGGATTTTTTTCTTCCTTTAAAGTGAATGCACCAGAAACCGTCACCTTTTTTAGTCTGTACAGTAGATGCATCAGCTAACACTCTGTAATGTTTTGTAATCTATAAATATACGACATGTGCTTTGATGTGTAGTTGTGGTTAATCTGATTTCAATATTTTTACTGATATAAAAGAACCTAGAGCAAATTTTTACTTTGATGGAGAGAACCGGTGATCATTTTTGGCATTTTGGGTCTCGGCCTGGAGTTGGAAACTCAAAGTTTCAATCTTCTAAAAGATAACTCATTGTATATTGAACTGTATATTGTTGCCCTAAGGTCCGGACTTAAAGAAAGCCATTTAAAGCATCACTGAGGTGTTTAACACAAAATAAAGGGAAAGGAATCAGAGATTCAACAAGAAAGGAAAGACATTTTCTACAATGTGTAGAGAGGCTGACAAGCTGAAAAATGACAACAAAAGCTAAACAATGTTGTTCATTTATCGTTTTGAACTGCTGTCCCCAGTCTTTTAGTCAAAATGTTGAATTTGGAAAATGTTGGAACGTATCCAGTGTAATGTCGCTGTACGCTAATACACAATGCTAAACGACATTTTTAAATGTGAACTCTGTAATCCTGTTAGCTAGTTTCTCGCTTTTTTTAAAGAAACCTTATTGAGCAAATGGAAATGATACGACTACAATAAATGAGGAATAAAGTTGGAATATAACACAGACATGAAACAACTAGGGGTGTTAATTAAACACATACATGGAAATAGTTACATATTCAAATTGTTTTGAAAACCTCCTGATGGTCTCCTCGTGACACATGCTGGGTGTCAACACGGTTGAATTTAGCACTTTAGTGTTTTAGCAGGTTACTTCTGCTAAATATTGGCATAGCTCTTAGTGCACAGTTACCTCTTTAGTAACTGGTACCTACATGATTTATATATATCAGCAAATATTTAAATGATCTTTCTCAAGCAGAGGTCTGAGAAGCATCCCAGAAACAGCACCAGGTTCACAACATTGACTATCAAGCAGAAGCAGGAGGCGAGGTGAGAAAGCATGGCACGGTGCTTAAAGCACATGTGGCGGTGATATACTTGTGAGGCTGTGAATATCCAACATAGCTCACTTTTGACACACAGCAACACCGCCTTGTCCTTGACGGCATTATCTCAAGGCTTTGCGCCAGAAAGACGGACGCCCTGTGAAAAAATCCAAATATGACTTGAACTATATCAGACTGACAGGCATTGAGGGAAAAATGTTGACTTGCAGCGCTCGCCTTGAAAAGTGTGTCAGGCAACGCAGCTGTCTGAGGCTGATGGATCTGTGGAATGCCAAATTCATCACGCATATTCCAGCAGCATGGATATATATATATATATATCATAAAAAAGGTAGAAGGAATATATCACTGCGTATGGAAAGAGGAGACATCGATCATATGATTTTCATGAGCATCACGTCCGCAGACGAATACTCTTAGAATCAGAGTGCAACTGCAGCATTAAATCACACACACACGCAAGCACGCACACACACAACTGGGCTGAGCATTAGATACTTGTTATAGGTTTTAATGAGCTGAGTGGGTCTCTGTCTCTGCAGGACACAAGAAAGTCATCAGCAGAGTTCAGCTCCTCGTTGCTTCCAGACACGGGCGTCAGTCACACTGCATCACACTTAACTTCCTTCCTCACACATACGCCAAGTCCTGACTCCCACTCGCTCACCCTCACACCTCTTCCTCTCGACTTCTCCTCTGCTCACGCTAGAGACCCTCGCCCCCTCTTCTGTTCTCCCCTCCCAAATCTGAACTACAGCTCACTGCTGCTTTGCTGTTTCATGAGCTCTTCGATACACCTCCTTGATGTTATTCCACCGCTGTTATTTCCTCCTTCACTGTTTTCCAAATCCTTCTTTACCATTCAGGTTTTCCCGACTCTTTGTTGCTGCTGCTCATTATCTGAGCGCAGCCTTGAACCGCACAAGTCACACCTGGCTGTTTGAGTTAATACCGAGCATTCTTGCTGACATGTCACAGCAACCCACTGATGCAGCCACTGAGCTAATGACGGTCCCTGTAGGTAGAGCACGATGACCCTCAAAGAGAAAGAAGAACAAAAGATGACAAAAAAAGATAATCACAGACAAAAAAAATCAGTCGGACTTCTCACTCTTAAAGTCGAAAATATTGTGGACTTGGTGATCCAGTATGGCTGCTTCTTTATCATCAACAGTAACCTGTGGTCGGAAGCGTGTTTTTTACAACACATATATGTAAAAGTATGTTTAAAATAAATGTGACGTGTAAAAGTAGCGTTTGAATACGAAAACTATGGCTTAATACGATGTTCATTAAAGGTGCTACGAAAAATGGCTGCTTTAGCGTCGCCATATTGGTATTCGACTAAGGAACCGTCAACTATTTTAGGTTTCTTGTCTAGGAAGTAATCAATCTCTTCTTGTTACTTTGGGGTTAACAGATGATATAAAACAAAAGCCAAAGTCTCTTTCTAAACAGTCGTCTGCCTATTTTTTATAAGTTTTAAGTGTTTATCCACGAAAAAAGCAGTAATTGGAATAACTGGAAATGTGGCAGGCAAGACTGGAATGGCCTCAAGTTTATCTTGACCGTCCTCAGAGTAAGCGGGATGGTGAGATAACTAAACTATATAGTAAACTGTTAAGAGAACAGCTACAAAGAATGGCATTGTTTGTCTCTTTAACAACTACTGGATGCCATCTAGATTCCTTCTGGTTGTTTACTCTACCATTACAAACATAAATATTTGGATTATGCTAAATTATGCTTAGACTTCCACTTAAAACCGTGTGGTCTGGTCAGATGAGGTTCAAATGTAGCTTTTCCACAGCAAACAGCACGAGTTTCCGGTTTCGTAGCTCAGTCGAGGGGCTTCCTGTGTGGTCTCTCGCCGCTGCAGCCCGGCTGCGTCAAGGTTTCTGATAAGTTCACTTTGAGACACTGCTGCCTTTGCATCATCTCAAATAAGACTGCTTACGTAAACAGGGCAATTTTGGTTGACTCAATGTTTTAAGTTTTACAGGCCTGTTTTCTTTAAACCAAGGATGGTTGGGACGGAAAATCCCAGTTTCTGAAATAGTCTCCTGAAATCATTACACATTGAAATTCACTCATATCATTTCTTCTTATTTTTAAGGCTCCCATTATTATTGGCTTAGTTGATAAAAGTGAATAAGTTTTGACTTCTGTGCAACCAATTTAGGTTTTGTGAGATTGTGTGTCTTTTAATATCAATTAGTTTCATAATACATCAAAAAGAACAGACTATAAAAATAAATATACAGGAAAGTTAAGTAAAATTGATTAAAAAAGCAAGATAATGGAGATTTGGATGACAGAACTGAGCTTGGATCTCAGAGACTTCCAATAGCTGTTCAATATTTTTCTGTTTTGCTGTCTTTGAATATGAAGCCACTGGTTTTCATATTCCTTTTCATTGTCTTTGTTTGTATGTTTTAAGTTTTGTAAAAATGTTTGTAATAATACCATTTTTTAAACTCATTCCCCTTTTATAAACTGTATTGTTTTATTTGTTGTACCATCCTGGTTTTGTCCTGAAATATTGGGACCTAAGCCCCAGGGCTCACACAGTGAAGCCAGAACAGATTGGCCATCACAGAGTAAATTAGTTTGCTGAGGAGAATTAGCCGTTGGTTTCGGGTCATATTACGAGACAACCCCCCCCCCCCGACAAATACAAGAAAATGTCCGAGTGTGACCCACAGGGCAAACGCCTGAAGATCTACACACATCTCCCCTCATCCTCCCTTGGATGCACCGCATGGTCGCCGTGACCCAGTGTGAGCAGGCGAGGCTCAGTCACACACTAATATTTCCCGACTCAAGCATTGCTGGATTTAAGACTAATGAAACGAAAACAGACTCCGGATGACTGGCCGCATTGTTTCATCCCTCGCCCGTCAAAGGTCAAGTCGGGAAAGCTGACCGTTTTCCTCCTCATCCACAGCACAAAGCGGCTCATTCTGAGTACACAATTTAGCCTAATAAACGGGAATCTCCTCTAACATATTCCACAGAGGCGCCTGTGAGGAGAGGTTTGTGTTTTTTCCTCGCACTGCAATAGTCATCCAGTCACACTGGCAGGGGAAAATAATGGCATTAATGAAAGCCAAATTGAATTAAAGCATGGATTTGACCGTGGTTTCCTCAATGTCATGGGCTGACAGAGACACTGATTCCTCTATCTGCCTCTCGAACACACACGTATACAAATAATCCCTTTGCTGGGAATGAGGTCTCTCAATCTCCACAAACAATCAGATAATCCTCCAGGAATCCTTTACTTCTCATGGTCTCTATATCACAGATAGAAAGGAGGCAGACATATACCCATTTAAACACACACACACACACACACACACACGTTCAATTCTTAGCTGCTGCCTTTATCCTAAAATATAGTCTGCCCATCTTAAGCAGCTCAGGTGGCATCGTGGAGTTTACCATATAAATGACCTGCCTGTCTGCTGGCAGATAAAAGTTACCTCGTTGACCGAGTGTTTTGAGTGAAAGCGAACGCACCGACCCGGTTGCTTGCACGTGCGCCGTGCGAGCTCGTGCGTGTTGTCTGCCCGAGTCAATACTTCGAAGAACAATCTTTACAGCTGCAAATCCTCTGGGCTTTCTCTCGCGGCTTCACGTATCTAAAAATACATCAAGGTTCAAATGGAGAGTGTCTGTGAACTGTAATTTTCGAGCCTTCCCACAGATTTTTTTCAAAGGAAGATTTATGTTTTCATTTAAATCGCTCCACTGTCGCTCCAGCTGTGTTTATTGTTGCTCTGCTGCTGACAGAGGAAACCTACGGCCCAAGTCTCCCTGACCTTGGTTTTCTTAGAGGAATGCCTTAACTTTAACTCCATTCATCTTGTCATCAATCAAGCTTCCATCTCATAGCTGGATGTTATTCAGTATAGATGATTTGCAGTGTTAGTTTCCCACCTTGAATAGAGTGTTTTCACAGTGAGAACAGTTTCTGTTTAGGTTCCAACAAATTTAGGTGCTATGTTCAGGGCCAACACCTAGTTTGGGAAACCTGGCTTATGGTGTGTTGTACAACAAGTTAAGAGAGCTTAGCAGCAAGAGGGTTCAATAGTTTGTTGGAAATGCTATGCTAAGTGTTGTGGGTTTGGAAAATCTTTTTTTTCTTTTTCTTTATGTGCTCACAAACAGATTGGAAACCAAGCTCCTTCCAAACTGCGCTGCTATAAAACAGCTTTTTCCATTCTGACCAAACTTTCAGAGCGAGACCCTGCTTCCTTTACAAAGCGTCTGACAAATCACAAGCACAACATGCCATTCGTTTATTTTTTTCTTTTCATCACTCTTTTATTGTGTAGTGTAATGGTCGTCCATTCAACAGATCCAACCCCACAGGTTGCTCCTAATAATTAGATTTACTTCTGAAGCTAATTTCTTTTGCAGGATGTTAGTTCACGAACATGAAAAAAAAAAGATCAACCCCACACTTTTAAGATATTTATATTTTCACTTCAGGCATTTAGGAATGCTAATGAATACCGCTGTGAAGTTCAACGGGTATGAAATAGCCGTCACGTCTTTGATTAAGTTTTTGATCAGCACCATCGTCACAATGGTCTCTGCCAACCCTTTGGAGTCGAACGCCTTCGCCAAACATAACGGGGCTGGCTGACGGGCAAGGGCGCCTGGCGACCGCACCGCCGCTCGGCTGTGGCGAGGCGCCTGCTGTCTGTTACACTGTTGCATTTGAAGCTGCATGTAAATGGGATCTGAATGAGTTGTTAGCACCTGCAGCTTGTGAGGTGATGGAGTGCGCTGCGTGGGATTGTAGAAACAGTCAGCCGTGACAATATTTTTTTTCTCCTTCCTAAAAAAAAAATCCTCCAATACATGACTTCCTTCAATTCTTTTATTCTTTTTCCCTCATTGTGTCCCTCCCATCTGTGTCTTCCCAGACCACACCAACACAATGGGAGTATTTGGTAATTTTAGAATGGAAGCCTCAAGAGGATTCTCCTCATATATAGGCCTATTCAAGAGGAAATGTGCTTAAAAAACACTCGCCTACGTTAACTCTGTTGTTTTCCATATTCGCAAGAAAAATACAAACAAAGATGATCCCGGAGATGGCACCTTTGAAACGCACCTCAGCTCTGGCGCCTCGCTGTTGTGCGAGGGAGTTGGAGGGCATCACCAAGGCACACGCTACATGCACGGTACAGCTGAATCGGAGAATTAAAAGAAGTCTTTGAACTCCCTGCTTCACAAAGACCCAACTTTAGTTTTAAAACCCACTTTTTTTGCCCTAAGATACTTGCAGTACAGCACACATACACAAAAAGGCTCTTTTAAGCTGCTGACCCAAACATTTTTTTTAGGAGTTAAAAGCAGAAAACCAGCAGCTCTGGTAATAAGATGAAGGCACACGAAGTCAAAAACAGATTAAAAGACATAGCCCTGTTTGGGCACAGAGAAACTGAACAAGGTGCATGAATTATTGGGTGAAACAGAAATGTGAAGCCTCCTCCAGACTGGAACTGAGACAGAGCTGAATGAAGCTTGCCCAGAATATGTCAGAGCCAAAGATCTGTTCTTCTCACAGGAGCTGCGTCTGAAATTCCTCCCCCGTTCATTAATTACCTTCATTTGAGGGAGAAGGGGAGAACATTAATGTAGAACACACAGAGAAAAAAGAAGTTTGGGAATAAGCAAGAAGGCCAGATGACAATAGTGATAAAAAAAACAAAAAAACATTTAGACTCCTTAAACTTTTTAATTATACCCGTAAAGTTCTGTTTAATGCATCTGGATGCAGTATTGTGAAGTGAATGAACATTAAAACATGACTTTCAATTGTTTTAAATAAAAAGCATGGCATTTGCGCTTAAGGTTTTTTTGGTCATCTATTCTTGGAGTTGTACAAAGTAAAGCCTGTTGATACATTCAAGCATCCTTAAATCGATTGATACATAAAAGACCCTTCAAATTTGGATAATTCAGATGTTTTAAGAGAATCAGTGACTCATGTCCGATTCCTATTGCTGACAATGGGGATATATGTGGAGACCAAGTAAACAAAATACGAGCAACCACCGAAACATGGGGACTTACATGCTTTCTTTTAAATGAGACAAACGTGAGATATTGTTGGTTTTAAATCAACATTACTTTAATAAGCTAACCTGCTTAGCAGGGAAAACTTTGACCCTATAAATATTTTGAATCGTTTTTTTGCTTGTCTTCTTGATTGGTGTTCCCTAAAAAGATTTCGTCAGGCTTTCTAATCTGATCTTTGAAGTTGTTGTTTTTTTCACAAACAGGATCAAGACAACGGCCCTAAACACAACACGTTTAATATCCCTGCCAATTGTCTAAAATGTAAAGAAAGGTGAATTGTTACAGGAACTGAGCTTCTTCGCACAGTTTATAATCCCTTTGTGTCAAAGGCAGCAAACAGTTTATCTGATATCCCCCCCCAAACACTGAATTTAAAACCAAGGGTCCCTCAGAAGCAGGGAGGCTAAGACAGCCTTATACAGAGATGTTTCTCATACTTTTGTGTACAAACATTGTACAGAAACGTCCAGAAAAGGGATGTTTTAAACAGACAATGGCCTTAAAAATGATAGTAAGTGACGATCATGTTGGATTCAGAACCAACTTATTTAACGTTATAGAGTGGTAATTTAAATCCTGAGGCACTAATCTAAGAGAAAATATGTAATGCGGCAAGATTAAAATTTTGTCAGGGAATATTCAAAACCTTAGAAACAACATTAAATCATATATGAGAGGTTTGGTGCTCAAACATTTAGCCCACGGGAAGTGTTGCAAAGCTTCTGAAAATCCAACTTGGATTTAAAGTAAACAAACATGGCTGACGACGAAGAAACAACGGCGATGGTCTGTGGAATATTATAAACCGTAGCTTAAACATGCAACAGTCTTTTTGGATCCCCCTCCATGCTCCTCGCTTTCTGATTGGCTGAACGCCACATTCAACAGGCTGAGCCAAGGCAATCCCACATGTTGGATATCCATGATTTGAGTGTCACAGAACAGCAATATCTCATGAGATTATCTAAACAGCCATCACAATAATAGGGATGTTCTTAAGGAATAACTGTAGAAATTAGTGTTGTCTTTATGTTACTGTTCAAATTCAGTGTAAACCTGTTATTTTCTGCAGTAATCGGCCTAAAACCATTAGTGCTGCCTTTTATGCTTTAAGAAGTAGATTTTTTTAAGGAATCTGAAGCAGAGACTCAGGTCAAAAATTTGAAAGTTGTCTTATCTTTTGCAAAATGGATTTAACTCATTTAAACAGCTTAGTGTGTAGAACTGTACCAAAATCCTTTCTCAGAAGGAATCTAAACCTTGGTATTGACTCTGCAAAGTCTAGGTTACCAGTGTCTCTCTAACCAAAAGATAATACATTAAAAAGAGAACAAAAACACATGACTATTCCAAGAATGCAAGTGTGGGAGTCAAGTTGTGTCACATCACATGATGTCTCACTTGGATTTCACAGGCTAGACTCTCAGCAAGACTAAAACCTTTAAGACATAGAGAAGAATTTCTCACAAGAGGAGAGTGTTCATACCTTCTTTACCCAAAAGGAAATCCAGAAAGTGGTAGGTGTAGGCCACTCCAACTTTAGTCTCCACTTGGGGCCGTCTGAGGGTGGAGTAGATGTTGCCAGGACTGGTCCGCTCCTCTGCCTTTTTCAGTTTAGGGAGCCTACACCCCATTTCTCTGAAGGAACATGAGGGAAAAACAGTGCCAGATACACTTAAAATCAGTGCAAACGTTCACAGACTCTTGGCAATGAAGCTGGAGAGAGCGTTGATGGAATCACTAAATATAAATTATGTATTTGCCCTTTTTATAGAGTGCAATAACCACACACAAACATAACAGCTATTGTTCATATGCCACCTTCAGCTTTGGTGAAATGACGGTGTGAATCAAGCTGACACGTTCAAAAGACGCACACACACAGGCTGAAATATGAGTGTCAGCCATTACCTACTCGGAGGGCTGTGATACGGGCATCTCCTAATTAAACAGGGCTGATTGAGAGCGACATGTTTGATCAGAATGAATTAAAGCAGAAATGAGAGCGATTTCCCGCCCTGTCAGGCAGACAGACATGAGACGACACGGACGGGGATGAGGATGAGGAAAGCAGAAGCCAAGCGCTGAGGATGTCTAACAGATGAGCCATTTCTATGCTGATCCAAGAAATTTGTTAGATTACGAGGCGTCATCTAAATGGTAACACTTGAAAAAGGGATAAAGCCTTGAATTTGCTTCAGGAAATCCTTTCTCCTTTAAAAAACAAAAAGCATTTTTTACCCAAGAATGCACCTTTATATATGTATAGAAAAAAAAAAAAGAAAAAAAAGAAAATAGAGGAAAGACAAAAACTAAGTTTGTGTGTTCAAGTATCATCAAGCTAATTTGAAGTGACAGGACAGTTACCAGAGAACCAACCCCAGAGATGCGTCTAATATCTGTGTCTGCACATCTGCATATCTGTATCATTGTGAGTTGATGTGTTCGTCTTCCCCAGGGGCAAGGTCTATTCCTGTGTCCCTGTATTTGTTCAGGGTGCATGGAAAATGACATGGTGGCTCTCATTGGGCCGAGTGCACAGACACATTAACTCGGCTAACGATCCCAACAGTACACATTACGCAGCGTGAGTGTTTTTCTGTGTGTTTTTATGGTATCCAGCTTTGACACTGTTCAAGTTCTGAGAGAACGCTGAAGCTTTGTTGCACCTAACTCATCTGTTTTAAAGAGGGCACACATTTACATTTTGCAATGTAGGAACAATTACGTGTCATTATTCTTTTAATACAACATGTCTTCCATTATGAGAACAAATGAGGAGAGACGGAGCGATTGGTAAAAGGAGCACGGGACAGTGTGTCTCCGTTTCCACCCTCTCTTTTATTCGACATTCCACTTTTTTCCCCTTGAAATCTTCTTCCATTAGCTCTTCCCGTTGCCGTTTCAGAAGTACTTATCAGACCCAAACATTAATCACGCCATTTCTGTTTAAGCCGTTTTCTGCTTCTTTCTACCATCTCTGATTAACCCACCTCCATTTATCTTCTACAACGCCCTTGATTAGTTTTTTAGTAAACTCCATTCGGTCCATTTGATTACAAGACTTTCAAGCCTTCCTTTTTCTTACTATCATCAGTTGTTCCATACCTGTATGCTCTCTTTCTGAGTTTTAACCCTGTATTCTTCAAATCAAAGTCAGATTTCTTTATTCTGTCCATATGAAGCCCCTCTGGGCATGTCTGAAGCAGACTGGTCCTTTTAGGCCTCTAGTCTATGGGTACATTCACGCAGCAGGTTTTAAAACTCAACATCGTTGTTCATACTACTAATTAAATGCGACCGCCATCAGACTTTTGTGTAAACGGTCTATAACCTTAAAGCAACTCCCATGTGCAGAAGAAGAGCTTAGACATCACACAGGAGGGTCATGTTTACAGAAGTAACAATGGATTCCACAGTCTATGGATTTTAATGTTGTTGGGAGACGATTGTCACAAGATGATAAGATGAAATAAGCAAAGAAAGCTAAACTTTGCTTTCTTGTTTCTGCTTTGTTTAGGCATTGTTTACATCCAGATTTACCATGTCTGGTTTAAGATGCATCTCTCACATCAAAGCTTTAAAAGAGTGAACGTTCAAACTTCAGACAGTTTGAAAACTGTCTTATATTTATCTGAATTAGTACCACATATGGCAAAACAGGATTATTTTAATAGGCTGAAATATCCAAAGTGGGCTGCTGCTCTGACCCTAACCCATAATCATGCGATATGGATGCTAAATAAATCTGCTACTCCGCAGTAGAACAAATAAATTGAGGTTATTTGGAAGTCCGATCATTATCACTCGTGGGTAGCTCCCTTACTAGTTACTGGAGAGATTTAGTAATCTGAGATTACTTGAAATTAACCTGAAATGGAGACTTTTGCTAAGAAGAAGCTTTCTAAGTTTCTTTACACCTGTTGGTCTCAATGGCCAAATTTAAATAAACTGGAAAGACTGTAAATTGTGGGGCTATGTATTACTGTGACTGAATCTTGCTACCCACTTTTTAACAGAAATTCATGTTCGTTAATGTGTTCAAATCCGCAGTAAACATTTATTTCAACACATGAAGCCTACCAAAAGATAAAATAGCAAATGATGATAATTTAGGGAAGGAAGGTATTTATAACATAATCCACAAGGTGGCTATTTTAATCCTAAACCATACTGTAGTTTAAACTGACAGTGGGTAAAAAAGTAGACTCATTAGTAATTCAACAAACTTGTTTTTGCATTTATCTCATGCTCTGGCCAAAATAATTGTTAGGGCTCTGTTTAGGATGAACTCACAGGAGAATGCCGATAATAAGACTGTAGAGTCTCCCACAGTTCACATACCACCAGGCTCATATTGTATCCGTAAACAGATGTTTCTTCATTCAGTTGTTGGTACCCAAGTGAATTAAACTTTGTATTGCTTTTTCAGGTGGAGCGTAACGAGCCATGAAATCCCTTGCTCATCTCCCAGGTACTCTCCGGTAAATAACCCACCCCACCATCGGCCTGGCTTCAAGAGGGTGCACTGGGTTTCCTAATCCGGGTGAGGTTTACCAATCTCTGTGGTCTAACATTGAGAAAGTCGAAGAGCTCCAAGTCCAACCACAGCCTAAAAGGCAAAGATTTGTCAACAAAGCATACAGGATGCTTTACACTTTCCAGGAAAACATGATTAGAAACAGTAGATAAATTCTGATCTGAATCTCAGGGCCTCCTTGACAGTTTGTTGAACTGCTTTTTTTAAATAGGCAGAAGATGATGAGGGGCTGGATGGGCGATTGTATGGGCACAAAGGACAACAACTCCAGCTTCCAATCCATCATTTGCTGGGTGGGGTAAGATTATGACATTTAACTGTCCTTTCTTTACCTTCTTTAGACAGAATGTGAAAAGTATGACTCTCCTATTGCGCCCGTCGTGCACTGAATCCTACAGTATTACGTTTCCAGAGGGACAGCACGGGACTGTGGGTTATGACAATGTTAACGCATGCAGACCTGCTCCCAATATATTATCCTTGAGGGGTTTCGTTTAATATGATTTGTCTGCTAAAGGGACAACGGTTCCATATAGGGAGGTTGAGCAGGATTCATCTTTAGCTGGTTAGGGAAAAGGGGATTTGAGGTTAAGAGGAGTTCCAAAACACAGGAGTGGGGAGAAAAAATATTTGGAACTGCACCGTAAAGTGGAGTCTTGTGCCTCTGAGGTTGGATTTGAATACATGTCGCTAACATCAAAATGCAAAACACCTACAATAGATCATGTTTAACCGTGTGTCTCTCCATTCAGTTTGCATCATGAAGGGCCAAACAAATAACGACTGAAATCATACTCTCACTGTGTTGCTAGTGACAGTCTGACTGGTTGTAGCATCTAGGTTCTGACAAGCCAAGGGCGCCAGTGTTTGATCCGGCATCTCATTTGCTCTTTAATTGTATGCCGGCAGTTCGGTTCCAAGCGTGCCTCTCACTTTTAACAGATGAACTCTGTCAGAGAGGGTTAAAAAACACGTCTAATTGAACACAACACTGACGTGAAAACATAATGTTTGCAGTGGCAGAGGAGCTTATCTGAGCTTAGGACTCGAGGCCTTTCTGGGGCCTTTTTCTCTGCGAGTTGACTTCAAAAACAATCTCTCCCTCGCTGTCACACAAGCACACAGTGAGAAAAAGGGGCATTGAAAACAACAACTAAAAAAAAACAAAGACCTTTTTTGCTGAAAAAATGAGAGACGAGACTGAGCGAGAGAGACGGATGAAAGGAATAAAAAAGATTTAGGTGAAAGACAGGGAGTGGCAGAAGGCTCGTCATTAGAGAATCTCTTGTAACAGAGAGGTTTTGAAATGGCAGATTTATGTGAGAGCATAATCTGCCTGCACTTTGTCACCACTCTACTACCTCTAGTGCCACTTGAGGGATGCTGTTTTTTTTTTTTTTACAAAAGGCATTATTCATCTGAAGAGGAGAGGGAGAGAGAAAGAGAGAGTTGCATACGGACTCACGGCAAGGAATATCAAAGCTAAATAAGGTGGAATCGTGTTCGAGAGGCAAAAAGAACTGAAAAGATCTTTATGTTATTGTCTACTAAGGGCTATCTGAACTAAAAAGCACTGCATTATGCACATTATGTTTTTGTTTGTATACTTGTATCCAATGTGAGTGACTTAACTTGCTTCTACAGGTATTGAAATGAAATCGCGTACTGAGCTGAACACATTCAAATCTCCCATTTTCGTCTTTAGATCTTTTAATGTACTTTAGTAAATTACCATAGCTGTGAATTTCATTTTAAAAACACTGAAAAGCAGAAGGTGGCTGAGAATTTCTGCCTTTTGCTTGTTTTAGTTGTGAATGTGTACCAGTAAAAGCTGTAGAGGTAAGCATTTATCATTTCATTGATTGTTGTCATGATCATTTCTTTCGTCATATCAATGCTGATTTAATTGTGACAATGACAGATTAAGATTATTAATGTTTGAAAACTCAAAAAAAAATAAAATCTGGCTAGATTGTTATATTTCTTCTCCACCCCCCACACTGTTTGCTCCATTAAAGGATTAATAAATTAAAATCTATTAAATGCAGTTTAGTGATTGAAACCACACTTCTTTATGGGATGTGTTCCTCTGATACTAGACAGGGCCGAACCTTTTGAATGGATAGCGCTTGTTTTGCTCCGAACGTGCGGTTGGATTCTTAGGTGACTTTCTCCACGATTCACCACAGACACCAAAAAAGTTGTGTATGAAAGAGAAAAAAAAAAGCAACAAAAGGTAAAAACAGTCTGAAAAGTGGGAAAAAGACCAAACAATATGTATGGGTGGTATAGAGTACTGATGGTTGTAATGTTTTCTTAGCTGTAAAGGTAGTTGAGAAACAAGTTAAAAGGAAAACTAAGAACAATCTCCACCCTGCCTGTTTCTCCATTAATAATTTAAGTATGCAAGCAGGTATGTAGCATGAAAACTTGCGTTTTTGGTTTTTTCCGCTTTGTGACAGCTGGATCCAAGCTAAACACGCTAACAGTACTTGCAATGAAACCCGAGCAGTTTCGCTGCGTATGAAATTACAATATATGACCAGTTCTTTGTCTTATAAACCCTTTTCTTTGCCGTTTCCTACTAATCTGCGCGGAGAGGGAATACTGTAGCAGGGAGAATTGTCTGAAAAGAATAAGATCCCCACAACAGATGGTTTCACGCCCACGGATCCCCGGCCTATACCCACAGAAACACACAGTGGCAAGCGCATAAAGATGCTTAACAGGACCCGTTAGATTTTTTTGGATGCGTTAAAGGGAGGGGAAAAAAAACAAAAAACAGACTTGATTATCTTTCCTCTGGTTGTTTTCTTAAATTGAAAAAAACTATAAAATGCATTATTTTTGAGAGGGTTTGTGGCACAACACTGGCTACAGTAGATTACAATAAATAAATAAAATCTATTGTGCTAAGAGAGGATCAGGATTTTTATGGTTCTCGTATGTACACCACATGGCTGTACTGTATTTCACTGCATTTCGAAATCAGAGGTGACAGACTGATTCCTGTGGAGCGGGGCCTCCCTCCCACTGGGCTTCCCCGAGTCTCAGATGTAGGATGCTGCCATGGATGGGGGGGGGGGGGGGGTAAATAAGGAAATGAGGAGGAAAAGGGAGGAGGAGGAAATAGAAGCAGACAGACAGGGAGCAGAGTAGGTAGCATGTCAAGCTGACTGCAGGGAGGCGTGATTCCTCCGAGCAGAAATGTAGTCACCTCAAACTGTGTTTTAATGAGGCTTCCTAAGTAGGATAAAAACTAATTATGACAGTGATTAATTGGTCTGTCATGCAACTTGTAGTAAAGTTCCTTTTCTCTAATAACAAAACAGTTTAGGTAGAAAAGAGGGTCACAAATACTAACTTGTTATATTTTGGCGTAGATTACACAGATGCGCAATTCAACTACGGAACTGTTCAGAGCCACAGTGGCAACCAGGAACCTCAAGGGTACTGGCACTGACACAGGGCAGCCTGACAAATACATCAGTTGTACACATACAGTACAGCCATGTTTCCATCCTACTGTCAAGCAGATTTAAAGCAAACTTTGCTTTAATTAGATTCAGTTTATTTATATAGCAATTAACAACACGTGTCATCTCAAGGGATTTCACTATGAAAAGATTTAAAGTAGAAATATAACAAGGTCATTATTTACATTTACTTGAGAAACTTGTTAAACAAAATGTACTTTTGGGAATAGTTTGACTGTGCCACACGTTTTACTTTTGCCTAAGTAATATTATTATGAACTATTGCTACTCCGAGAGTCATTTCATTGAATGAAGCACAAGCATGATTTGCCCAAAATGCACCAGATCTGTACCTTGAGATTATTCTCCCTAATTCAATCTACTGAGCCTGCAGGTTGATTCGGCCCACAATATCCTAAACAAGAGTGAATTGGACAAGATCTTGTTTGTGCTTTTGGGTCTTTCACCCAAATAATACATTTGTATTATTTAAGGACTTTATTAAAGTTTAGTTGTCGAAAACATTTAAACATGCCTATAATATTGTGAAACTTGTGAGCTTTTAAGTAAAAGTTACAACAACTAGGCTGTGTTGGTTTCTAAAATGAGTAACATGTCATTGCACCAAGGGCATCGTTCTTTCGGAGAGCGGTAACAATGTTAAAAATGCCAAAAGGCTGTCAGATATGCAAACCAGACAAGTTTTAAATGATCATGTCAAGTCAATAAATACTAAACAACTCCCCCGGTGTTGTGCTGGGGGTATTATAGCTGGCTGATGCCACAGGAACAGATATCCGATCACATTCCTAATCAGCCCTTAGCTAAATGACTGTTCCTCCATCCTACTTTATGTCTAACATGTATGGTAGAAGCAGTACATATTATTTTAGTGAGATATAATTCCAGAGCTAACATTTTTTTTTACATTTACGAACTTTTAACTCTTGGTTTTAATAGTAAAAGCAGTGTTTCAGGACATTAGACAGAAAGAAAGAAACAAAATACAATAAAACTGGTCTAATCTGGAGAAATGAAACAGAGTTTCTATTAGTTTTAATGAGATCGGTTCTTTAAGCAGTGTTTAACCAAGTTGGGAGTGAAATTCCTCTCTGGGCCGCCTAGAGTCTTGCACCGGCCCTGTATCTGGTAGCCATGCGGGTAATTGGTGCCCCTGTGTGTGTGCTGTCTTGCTCTTAACAGCGTGTTCTAAGTTCCACGCAGCCAAGCACATCCTACGTGGCTGTGACAGATCGTGTGCTAGTCTTTTTTTTTTTTTTTACCTTTTAAATAAAAAAACAATATACCAAGACTTTATCATCGGAACTGACAGATTAGACAGTAAACAAAGCATCTTAGGTGAAATATAAGCAGAAAATACCCAAGATTTTCAGACTCACCTTAAAGCATTTACCTTATATTACCTGAAGCCATCGCATATTTATAAGCATTGTTTTTTCTTTTACAAATTAAATCAACAGTTTATAATCAGATTAATTTAGATATGTAGGCGAAGTGTGTTGTCAAATTAGTAAATTGATGTAGAAAAAAATAACTGATGCGCGGCTTTTTTACGCACACACCTTTTTTACGCACACACCTTTTTTTACGCACACACCTTTTTTACGCACACACCTTTTTTTACGCACACACCTTTTTTACGCGCACACCTTTTTTACGCGCACACCTTTTTTACGCGCACACCTTTTTTACGCGCACACCTTTTTTACGCGCACACCTTTTTTACGCACACACCTTTTTTACGCACACACCTTTTTTACGCACACACCTTTTTTACACACACACCTTTTTTACACACACACCTTTTTTACACACACACCTTTACGCACTTTCCGTGTTCACCGCGTCACGTCGGTGTGTTTAACACCCGGTTCACTCTAATCTGACAGAAAGCAGAGCGTGTTTTTATTCCACTGCGATATTTAAATACAAAAGCAACAGAACACAAGTGACGAGTGTTACTCTGAACGGGTCTGAGTAACTTTAACAATGTTTTAAGCATTTAAGGAGAATTAACACAAAAAAACATCAAGGGATTTTTTACCTTATATGTCCTGCACACAGCAAATATAGATATGTGAATACTCACCAGTTAAAGGTGGTCTCGGTCAGTTTGGGAAGTGGAAAGAGACCCTCCTTTGTCCTCCTATCCAGTGTCTTCACCGTCTGTCCTAGTCAGGATCGCTTCATCCACAAACTACAGTCAGATAGGAAGCTGAGCTCATGCTGAGGACTCCGTCTACTGGCTGTCTGTGAGGAGGAGGCTGGGGGGGGGGCACCGAAGAAGAGGGCGGATTATGATCTCCCCTCGCTTTCCTGTTGTTCCGTTCTTGCTGCACCAAAACAAAACACTCCAGGGAGAGATACGCGCGTCCCGTTTGGACTCTTTTAAAGCGGAGAGAATGGTCGAGATTCAAGACTTTATCAGTCAGGTGTAAAATCTAAAAACATTCAACCTGCAAAAATCCCGAATATAAAAGTGAAATAAAGGGTGCTACGACTTCCTAGTAAGAAAAAAAAGAAGAAAAAAAATATAAACTATAACACCCCTGGGACTCTGGTTTTGTGTTAATAACCCTAACTTCGGGATCCAATATGGCCGCTCCCTACAATCAACGACAGTAGACTGTAGTGCAGAAACTAAATGCTGAGAAAACAGCGCACATTTTCGTAACTAGAAATGTGTTGCAGAATAGCTTCATATTTGTGTGGTTTTTGTCTTGTTTGCCAAGAGTAACAAATTGGAATCCAGTCAGTCTACACTCTTAAGTTCTGACCACCTTGGTAAATGGAGCACAGGTTCACATGCAACCCAAATCCAAAGTTTTATGCCCATACAACACTTTCTGAATCTGAACGCCCCAGGTCTGACCTTTTCATCCCCAGAATTTGTATTGCATCACGTCCATGTGATTCTACATTGGACAAATGTACAAAGTTTCCAGAGCATCGGAAATCTGAGATCAAGGTTAGTCAACTTGTACGTCATAATTCTGTGGCAGAGGTCAAGCAGGTAAAATCTGGACTTAAAACAGATGCAGCAAGCAGCACAGAGATCTGCTTTTTCTCCCCCCCCCCCCAGCTTCCTAGGATCTTAATAGTCAAATCCATGGCTCAACAACTTTACAACATGGATCCACAGACTGCGGCATCCTTGTTACTTCAGTGAACATTTAATTGTTCTGCTTCCCTTATTCTGCACATTAGGCTGGCTTTGGGGTCCACACATCGTTCCCACAGAAATCCGATAGTGATTGCATTTCATTCGTTTTATGAACAAAAAAAAAAAAACATGAACTAGATGAAACACATTGAAATGGACAGACAGACTAATACATGGAAAGAAAGCTGATCAGTGTACAGATGGATAGAATATAGTACATGAAGTTATCGTTGATGATCAACAAACTAATGAATGAGTAGCTGGCTGTTGGACAAGATTGGTTAGTGGATGAATGAAGATTAAAATAAACATCGTTAAATGAACGGATGATCATAGATGGACTTATAGACAATTGTATGTAATATAAATAGACTGGTGGGTGAAAGGATGAACAAACTGAGTCGTTCATCATACGGCGTAGCGATCCTGTAAGTCCACAATTGAGATTAGTATGTTTTCCAAGGGTCTTCTTAGAAAAATTTATATTTCATACAAAGCTATCCAGACTGATGTATAATTCAGAAACGTCTGTGAGGGAGAGGGGGGGTCAAAGGCTGGAAGGGGCACTCTGGGGAACCCAGTCACACCATCAGACTGAAAAAAAAAAAAACGCAGTGTGACCAGAAGATGAGGGGCTTGTTGCCAGGCAAACCGCAGACAGGAGGACCGGGGCGCCACACTGCTCTCCACAGCTCGAATCAGGACGCATCACGAAACATTTCAACTCGTTTAAGATTACTAGACAACAGAAAGGAATAATTTATGACAAATAGAACTTATTTATTGAACAAAATAATCCAAACTCAAACAACAAAAATCCTCAACTGTAACTTTCTCAGGCTCTCTGAACAAAACGTCTTAACACGGTGCCTGCTGAACTTTAAGGTTGATGTCCAGACATGACAAGAAAAAAGAAAAACACGGTTGAACACCCCATGCGAATGTGCATCAATATCAAGCTACGTTTAAAACACAGAACCACGTTTTGTGCATCCACTTATCAAATGTCTAAAATCCTGCATGCAAGGCATGCGACGAGACCGAACCCAGAAAGAGACTTAACCGTGAATAGAACAGTAGTGAACAGGCTGAAACGAAGCGCTTTAGATTTGAAAAATTATTTTTCCCCTCATCACATTAGTTGATTATTGAGTAAAAGGAAAAACAAAACAAAATGGATGTTGCAACTGTCCAACATTTAGACCAACGACAAAACAAAAATGACTAATGGTGATGAGGTGCGAGGCCAAAGCCGCCTTTCATTTACTACAGTGACACCCAGTAAAGTAAAAAGGGAGCGGGAAAATACCACAGTGCTTAAAATTGATGACAGTGCCCCTATAGTGTGGGAAAGTTAATAAAGATCTTAATCAGAGGAGCATTACCCTGAGGAATAGTGAACATTGTTAGAATCTACAAACACACACAAACCTACTTCTTCCTATTTACAGAGAGCCTTTAAAGCAGACAAAACCAAACCAGTGAAATACAAAAAGAAATAAATTAAACATAATGTATAAATAAACAGAAAAAGTGGGATTAAAAGCTTAGCAATTTTCTTGTTTGGTACTATATGAAAAAGAAAAACTGAAGGTGATTCCATGTTTCGACTGGTAAGCGTGCTCTTCTCATCCTTTAGAGAAAGAGTCTCTGTGATCCGTGCGAGTTAAAAGCGGCCAACCACATGTCAACCTCACCGATCCAGGTTAAAAGTATCTGGGATGGGGATCGACGTGGTTCGGTGTAAGTGGAAGGCTCAAGGAGTCTGGTGTTAAAATGGCTCTGAAAAACTGGAGGCAAAAAGGACAGACGAGGGTGTTCTTAAGACGATCGAGGAGTCGGGATGCTTCCCAGAATGCCTAGATATCACCTCGTCTCGCTGAAGCTACCGCAGCCGGCATCTAGCAGAGATAAAAGATCACAAGCAGACGAGTTCTATTAAATATTATAATTATGGTTTAAATACCAGAGAAAATCAAATAATCAGTTCCTCTAGCAGATAGACACAAAAAGACCAATAAGAAAATATTTAAAAGTGCATAACATACGCATTCAAATTTTAGTACGGATTTCTAAGTTATGAACTTCACAAATGCAGTGGCTCAAAAACATAAGCAGCTCAAAAATGCACTAATACGTGTTACGTAAATGTTATCAACTAAACCTTAATTGTCACAAAACAAAGTTATATTTTACTCCAGCACTGATTCTGTCTCATATTACAAAACTGATTCCCTTCAATTCTCTTAAGGACACTGTTAATTTTCTTGCATGTGGATTCATTTTAGGGTATATTTCCAGTGGTAACCTTGCTCTAATTAGAAAAAAAAATTAATATGAATACCATCCCCTCAGAAACATTGTATGGAAAAACATAAAATAAATTGTAATCCAACTCTATGTTATGGACACGCACAAATGCGCAACTTTACCTTCCAGAAGGCTGAGTAGTGTTGGACTACAGGACAGTCAGCATGGTCTGGACTCCACAATCCACAAAGCTCTAAAATAAGGCTTCAGGTTTAGAAAACAAGAGGACAATGCACATGCTGAAAATATCTAATTACTTCCAACAGTAGCCTCTAGTGGTGGACAAGAATATAAAAAAAAAAGAAAAAAGAATAAGAAAGACTTACAGTAGAACCTGTTTTTCTAAAACACAAAGAATGAATTTCCAAAGAATTAAAATAAGGGAAAGAGTCCCATTCACCTGATTGACAGGCCGAGTCCTTTGGTCCGGGGTCCAGGGAGCTGCGGTGTACTGCATGATGGAAGGGAGAGGTCAGCAAAGCAACAAGCTCGCTTCTTAGGGAAAAATGTGCAGCTAAAAAAACAACTACAGTCCGTTTTAGAATAGTGAAGAGAAGATCAAGAAAAATTAGATTCTTCTGAACGGCTGTTTAATCTGAATGATCGGACATGAATCTCAGTTACTAAAGGCCATATTTTGTTTCTTTGACGGCTAGATTGAAATGCTGTACAGATTATACTTTTTAGGTGGACAAAAAATAAACTAAAACTGGGGACTATGTAAGCATACAGAGCTGCTGTTAGCTGCTGTATTCGTGCGTTTACCTGATAGGGGTAGGGATTCTGTGCATAGCTCATGGGTATTTGTGGCACCATCACCCCGCTGAAGCTGCTGTAAGAGTACGGCTGCTGAAAGAACCAAAACCAACATGCTTAGTCACAGTTGAAGTAGTTATGTTTTCAAAAGAACAATACTGATCATCTACAACACAATGGCTTGAGAACGTTAAAAAAAAATAAAAAACTGTATGCTCTGGAAATAATTTTAAAAATTGAACGTAAGGCATCCTTCTCAAGCAAAAAATTATTCTATTTCTTGTCAGTCCGAACGCAAAAACAAAGAACGGTTACCTGATTGTAGGGGTTGCCTCCGCTATAGACCGGTGAGGGCTGTGTTACCCCACCTCCAACAGGTGAGCAGCATGAACAGTAGATATACTGGCTCGGACTCACCCAAGGAGTCGGTCCAACTAGACGGGATGGAATAGATCCTGACCACAAAAATTATACAAATAATAAGTACTGACTGGGTACCACTGTTTTGTTTGCCAAGCTTGCAGAACCTGATGAACCCTAATGCAAAGCCTGAACAGGATCACATGTTTCTGTCTCCACTAAAGGTTAAAAAGAAGCAAATAACAAAGTTCATTTGAAGTGAAATGATGGACATACGTGGACTCCGTTGCTTCATGATTGCAGGTCCCAGCTTGAGTTTCCGTCCTTTAAAACTGATCTGTTGCTATAAAACAGGCACAAAGTTATTATGTTTGTTTGCAAAGTTAACACAGCGTATGCTTACACAGTAGCTCTTGACCTTGTTATGGTCGCTCATGATAACCAAATTAAACCTTAGACTTCTGAGTAAATGGTTTATGACTCAAAAGCGTCACGTGTTTAGAAAAAGACGTCATACAGCAGCGCAATGTTACAGAAAAAATTATACATCCAGGTTTCTGGGGATAAATTTATCATTCGGCTTAGAATCTCACAATGATGTAAATGCAAAGCGACCATACTGACTACAGGAGTTTTAAAACTATCAGATATGCATCCAGTTTGCCACAAACGTTTTGGGGGATGAAAAAGATGAGAATTGGATCGTTCTGACTGCTTAAAAAAAGTTGGCTATAGGTCGCATCTGGGCAACAAAACATGGATTTAGGTTGCTTTTGCTTGCTATGTGAATGCAGGCGTAAAAAAGACATTCCACTCACCTCAATGATTGACTGAATGTTGACATCTTCCTTAAAGTACACAAACCCGTACCTAGGAAGACACGAAGTAGTTCACATAATGATGGCAAAAATAAAACAGAAAAGGCCTAAATAGACCGTGTGCCGTTTTATCTGAGCACCAGTAGGAAGTCCTTTAAATCCATTCTGAAGTTACAAACATTAAACCTCCATGGTCCAGACTTCTCTGTTTAGGACATGACTCAGATGCTCAACTGGACTGAGTTTGGGGGCACCATTCCTGAAAAAGTCTTGTTTTACAGCATTGAACACTGCCCTGCTGGTGTCCTCAGGACATCCTATTTTCATGAAAGACGTGATCTTCAGCAGAACATTTAAGGGCGATGTTACCCCAGGTTACCCCAGTCTTTGTAAGTTTGTCTTCTTGCCAGAGTGCATCCTAGTGCAAAGTGTTCGCCAGAAAGAAAACCTTATTCACCAGAGAGGTGTTGGTTTTTAGCGAGAGTGCAGACTGGACTGCACTTTTGAAACTACAAACCTAAAACACTGTGATGTTGTATTGTTGAATAGTTCTGCCAGAATAAGCATGAACCTCTTTGGTAACTTCATCTCGAGCAGCCGGTGTATCGTATTAAACCCAGTGAGTCATGACCATATTCGCTGTTTATATAGTTCTTTCCTTTTATTGTACCACACTATACCATGATAGGATTTTAAATCTATGGCCATCCATCAGAGTTGTTCATGTACTAGTTTGTTAAAAGTAAACTATACAGTTTTGTGCTGCCACAAGTGGCAGTATTTAGTGTATATTTAGTGGAAGTAAAATTTGTGTTATATGGATATAATTAAAAACAGTACAGTGTGAACTTGTTGAGTTCAAGAACACAGCATTAAACGGGGGAACATAATATAAACTATGTTATAAAGTTGATTTTTAGTAATCTGTGGAAAAAAGCATATTCTCAACTTTAAATCTTCCCCTTAATCTTAAAAAAACAAACAAAAAACAAACAAACAGGAAATTCAAACCTTTTAAAACTCATCAAAGCGACTCACCCTTTGCAGACCCCTCCACGGTACGTGATTATTTTTACTTCCTTGACATTCCCATATCTTGCAAAGAAGTCCCGCATTTCATTTTCTTCCACCTATGGGTTAAAACAACAAAATCCACATAAGTGCCGAACTCCAACACAAATGTATTATGTTTAACAATTTGCCTTCGTTCAGACCGTTTCAAATTATGAGTGGATTGTAATGTCAGGGGAAATAATAAAAACTGATGCAGCTAATATATTTAGGCTGTGGGTTAACGAAACTGATTGACTGAAATTTAAATGTGTATTTTTGAATATGAATCTGACTTGTTTGCCTCCTAAACTGCCTTATGGACTGCACTGAATTGAATTAAACGTGTCAGCTGTAAGTGTGGATGTTTTGAAAGCTGCTTTGGCTTTTAAGTAATGTGGTGCACAATTAATATTTTTATAATTATTAAAAAATACTAAAAGAAGTCTGGCTTAATTATATTATTGAAAAACTTGATTAACAAAAATATTTTCATTAATCTAAATATAAATGTTTTTTTTACTAGAAATGCCCCAAACCTGTCTTTTGTGGACAGTAAGGATGTGTGGCATTCATTGAGATTTTGCATTTTTAATTTTCAAATAGGTATGAAGACAAATGAAAATTTTGGCCGACACCAATACAAAAAAAATGACCACACCACAGTCCTGTGTTTGCCTCATCGTCACATAGCCAAACAAAATACATCATAGCCAACCCCACCCCCTCCTAAAACATACAGAAAAAATAAAAAAGATCCAAATAAAACAGCCCAGTTTCATTTATCGGATCGATTGACAGATTTGCTGATACGTTGATGCCATTCATCCCTACTTCCAAGAACTAGAACACATAAGACAACCACGATGTGCTTTGATAAAATAAAAATGGGGCAACAAGATTAGCCCAACTAAACTATCACATTCTGATTTTATAAAACATGTAAACTATGATCTGACCTTCATGTCGATCCCACCAACAAACAGGGCGTTCGGGGTCAGTCTGCCCTCAGGCAGGATGTATCCATTGGACAGCTTCAAAGTTGGTACCGTCTGGGTGGTGCTTCTGGGTTTATTGAAATCCTAGCATAAAAACACAAGTTTCATTTGAGATACACACGGGCGCCACGTGGATCGCAGGGGCAACCATAAGTTTACATTTTTAGAACGTCTGTAGGCGAACTTCATGTTGTGAACTTGAAAAAGAAAGCTGTGTCGTTTGGTCACATGGCGGCGGCCATGTTGTCACCGGATCAAAGAGAAAATACGTACTTGATAGATTAAACCAGTTTTATAATTGCATTTAAACGAACCAATAACGTATTAACTGTAACAGTTACAAACGTGTTCTTGTATTTAACACTATAGTGATGAAGAACCTTCAAATTTAAGCAACCTGCTGCAGCTCAAAGGAACTTCACCACCGTTCACGAACGTAACGTCAACGAGAAAGTGCACGCTGGTTATCTAACGTAGTTACAAAAATACAATTAAAAAAACGATACTAACGCTGCATATGGATTAAATTCGTATTTAGCAACGCTATTTGTTTATTTTTTGGCCAGTGGAAGAAATTCCGCCGTTTTCAGATTGAGCTAGCTGCTAGCTAGCTAGCTAGCATCGGTTTTTTTTTTCTCCCCCAACTACGAATCTCCGGTTAGCACGCACCTTTACAATATTTATACCCATCCTATGCTTACTATGTTAAACACAGAGACTTACCATGTCTAAAACAATAAAAAAAAGGCAATAATTTAGGTTGAGTTTCAACGACCTGTTGCCTCCTCCACAGCAACTGCGCTAAGACGAGGCCACACCCAGCAGGGCTGACCACGTGACCCAGCAAGCAGCCACAACTCAAATCAATAAATACGTTTAAATCTTCACATTTCGTTTTTATTTACCTGTGGCAGAATAAATACATGCATAAATCGAGGATCTACTTACAATGGAAAGAAGTTCGTGTTGAAAATGTTATCCACTTATGAACAAATAGATAAAGGATCTACTAAAAGAAGAAAAAAATGGATTATTATATACAAATACCAATTGGTAATTCCAGATTAATTCCCAAAAATGAAAATGCTATGTTTATTATTATCTCTTTGGATTCCAAGTTTCTGTTGAACACTTTCCCTCTCATCTGGATTTTGTGTTTTGTTCTTAATATTATTCGTAAACAACCTCATGCTTAAGACCGGGAAAGATTGTGTTTTACATTTATTTAATTATTTTACAGACATTTACAATGATTTTGAGGAAGTCAAAATCTCAAGTAAATTAAAGCAGCAAAAGAAAATACTTTTGCATGTAGGATCCAAGGGCACACCGGTGCTAACAGTAAGCTAGCTCTCACATTGACCAATTTAGCAGGCGCGCGCTGCTCTCAGGCTATTGTCCTTGTATGGAAGAAAATAATGATTGACGTTGCCACGGAGACAAACGTCCCATGAAACCAACGGGCGTTTCTGTTTCTGCGGTTAAGGTTTCGTTAGAAGGAAAACTGTCCGCACACTGGTACATTCTCGTGTTTAAAAGATTAGCACGCTCACATGTTTTAAATGTAGAGCTCCATTCATTTGTTTATACTCTGAAAAAAGCTGCAGGGGGACTTTTAAGAACTTTTCGCCTTCCTCTATTAGATCTGTCGAATCTGAACAAGATGGAACGACTTAAGCAGGTGAGCTTTTCACTCTCAGGTGTTTGCACATTAAGTATATACATATTTTAAATATTTCAATGCCAGATTATTTGTAGGGTTTGTAGGGAATTAATAGATTAAAGATTAGATCAACTTTATTTGCCAGGTACATACAGGACATACTAGGAATTTGTTCTGGTGTAATTACACTGAGGCAGCCACTTGCATAGGCGCAAAGGGTCTTGGCTGAGGACCCACACTTGGATGCTGAGGTGTATTTTTGCCATGGGCTGGATTTGAACCCATGACCTTCCAAATGGAAGTTAGGTGACATTCCATTGGAGGTATCCAGCCGGAAACATATTTTACTGTCCAAGTCAAAAATGTTATTTATTACTCTTCCACTGTCGAAGTTGCTATCATCAACCTCATTTTATATGATAGACCAGCACAAAGCAGTGTACAATTATAATATGAAAGTGAAAGGATATGTTGTTTTCAACATTTCTTATCAATAAATATAATGTAAGTCTGTCAATACATAAACAATATCTATTAATCAATCAATCAAATCAAAAATACTTTATTTTTCCCAAAGGGAAATTTGATAATTATATATCTATGATTATTAATACATAATTATGTAATATAATAGATCTATTATATATAACAGATATGTTATATATTTAATAGATATGTAATATAATATTATTATATGTAATATATATAATAATATAATAAAAATGAGATCATATTTAACTGAAATGAAGGCTGCTGTTGTTTCATATAGAGAAGGAAATATTTACATATTCTGATTCTTCCACTTCACAATTATGTCTTTATGTGTCATGGGGGGTCTGCAACCTTTCCTATTCAAAGAGACACTTTAGTCATCAGTCAAAATAATAATAATACAGTCATAAATCTTTTGTGAACTCCAGGAATAAAAGATACAGTCCTGTCATAGGAATTGTGTTGTCATTTAAAGACTCCAGGTTTGATTCCACCTTGGGTCTCCCAGGGCATGTTCTCCTTGTACATGCGTGGGTTCTCTCCGGCTTCCTCCCACAGTCCAAAAAACATGACTGGCTGGGGAACATTGTCGTCAAGGTTACTGGATACTGTAAATTGTCCTAATTGAGTGGTTGTTGGTCCTGTTTGTCTCTGTGTTTCCCTGCATTGGATTGGCTGCCTCTCACCAGACCCTTGCGAACCCCACAAGGATAAGAGGGTTTGAGAATAAATGGGTGGCTGGGATGCTAATATTTGTAGAAAATTATGTGGGGGAAAAATGCTACATGTAATTAACAATTTAGCAACTATAAATTGAGAGAAAAATTTAAATTTTCTTTCACAAAAGAGGACAAACTCCATCAAAAAAAACATAATTTGTTATTAAAACCATATTTTAAAAAAATTAATTAGTTGTTACATTAGTTAGAAAGTTATTTATAACGTTCAAAGAGCCACTTTGAGGTTTAGACCCCAGGTCTTCTACGTAAGATCTAAATGAAATGCAACCAGATTTATCTTTTTAATGTGATAAAATATGGAAATGGGGTGCAAATATATCTGCACAAAAACTTTATCAATTTAAAGGCCACCATTGTTTGAAAACATTTGTCTAACATGGTTAATTTATTTTCGTTTGATCCCCACAGTTGGATGATGACTCCCTCTATAATATGGGACAGACCACAGGGTGCGCTTTTCCCCCTACCCTTCCTGAACCGTGCGCTGCTGAGCCATCGGATCTATATCAAGTGAGAAGTCCCAACACGTCAGCTGGTTCAGTTCGTTCGTTGGTTTGTTTATGAAGCCTTGTTCTGCGCTCTTATATTTTCTTCTACCAGGTGGTGGTGCGGCACAGTCACTACCCACCCCTCATTCAGACCAACACATTCACCCTGGCCGTCCCATTTAAGGAACAACGACACCACCGAACTCCCAGCGAGTCTATCGGAAACAACTACAGCCCCAGGGCGCTGTTCCTGAAGCTGAATATACTCCAGCACAGAAAGCCTCCGTTCCGACAATCCTTGGCTAAAGCAGCAGGACCTTGTATCTTTTCAGAATCTGATACAGCCTCTCATATGTTTTGGGATAGATATTGTTGTGCACATGTTTTTTTATTTTTTTTATTTCGAACAATAAAAAAACAAACATAGTACATACAACTGATCACAAATTATTCTATAAAACAAAACACAATATTTACACACAAGTTCAATAATGCTTCAATACATTTATATTTACACAAATAAATATATATAAATAAATGCGCACATGTGTGTGCAAAGCTCTATTTGCCTACACTCACACCAATGTACCTGCAGATGTAAATGTAGTCTACAGGTCAGATAATATACATAAACAAAACAAATTCTCTTAAATTTTGAAGTATTTTTACTTTGCCTAATTGCAATAAATCCAATCTGCTCCACCAAATCGTTCGACAAACTAATATTTTCATCCTTTTAAGTGCACAGTGAATACATGGTTGCTTTAAATTACGAAAATCTGTTGTTTAGTTCTTTCTCTCTCTAGTCTCAAATCAATTTAGACTTTTCTGTGGGAGTGCAGTTTTAAATGAAACCAAATCCGTACATGTCACGAGTTGTGATTTGAAAAATAATTTGGTTTTCCTGTTCACCATTGCAAACATATCCAACATTGTTCTTTTTTTGAGTACCACCTTTTATTTGTGGAACATTTGCATGTGCTACCCAAGACTTAAACACAATAGTCCAAATATGCCAATAAAATGGTGCAGTGAAGAGTCTGCAAAGGTTTGTTGTTTCTAAAGACATCTGTAGAAATCTACCAGAATAGATTGTTTCTTAATGAGTCCGGTAGCTCTCATTTCCACTGAATATAGACGAGGAACTGGACCAAAGAGACAGTAATAATACACTATATCATAACCCCCCATGAAAAAGAAAATATATATGAAGGTGTTTTCTATTTAAGAATTTAAAAACCCTGTTCTGTTGTGTTTCTTACTTTCATAGGAAGCCACCTTTTCACGCATCAACCTTCTGTGAGGAAAAACACAAAAAAATAAAGTTAGAAATACCCAGCAGCCGGCCTATGAGTCCAACTGAGCAGCTCGTTGTTATGCACAGGCAGGAGGAGACGATCAGGGTTGCTCAGGGTGAACCCAGTGATAAAGACCTGGAGGTTAGGGGCAGGAATAGTTCAGACATTTGAACGTTGTTACGATCCACAATGTTTTATTTTATTTCACTTGTAATCTTACCTTTTCTGATCCAGAGGTATACATACTACGTCAACACTAGTGTCCCCTTCTCCATGCTGGCCCCCTACGCACACCAGGTGATGGCTAGAATCATGGCCCGGCTGCCTCCTGAGCCAGAGGGAAATAGGAAACCTGGCCAAACTTTTAGGGATGAGTTGACAGAAGAAGTCAAAGAAGATTATTATTTCAGCCTCAGGAAGAGCATAGGTGAGACAGTAAATGAAAAACGTATATATGGCTCTGTTAGAATATCAGATTAAGGTAACAGAAGCTGAGAACACCGATGATTAATTCCACCATGTTGTCCTCCCGTAATGTGAAACAAATTCTGTGATTAGCTGAAAAATAACGTCAGATTTTAGACAGAACCTTCTTAGGAAAAACCACCAATACGTTTTCTGTCAGATTTAATTCTGAATTTTGGCCGTTTCCTACCATTGAATTTCTTCTGATAAACCTTTTTTTTCTTGATGTTGTCCCTCTAGTTCAGCCCCTGGGGCTCTATTCCTTTAGGGGACCTTTTGATGCCTGTGGCTCTGATTTCCTGCATATCTGCCTTAGTTTCTAGGGGCCACGTCTGTGGCTGCTCACATTGGCTATTGAACATTCTCATGGATAAACCGTATTTACACAGGCGGCAGATCATTAAACGCATTCCCAAACCTTTCTTATTTCTTTTTTCCCCCTTTCAATTATGTCTTAGGGTCCATTACATTACATTGCAGTGAAAGCCATAATACTCTTTTGAGCTTCACATTGGTACGTGGGCAACAACTACACATTAAAGGTGGAAAACATTTAGAATGATCTTATCATGGTCTTCCTTTGTTATGTTCCAAACAAACAAAATAAAAATTGGCTTGTTTTGCGTACAACCTTAAAAATAATTTTAAAGGTTGTGGACGTTTGATGGCTACTATGTTTCTCAGCCAGAACCAACTAAGTCAACCTTAACTAACAGACTAATTTGCACATAGAAATTTAAAATATATTAACAATAAATTATGAATACGTTTATGAAATCCTTTAAATAAATGCATGACCTTTTTCACTAGTGGACTACATTTTGATGGACCCATCCGAGTGCCAGCGAGTGTCCATTTCCAGCATTCCTAGGCCTTTTCCCTGGAGGGTGATTCGTGCACCAGTTCCCTGGGCATCTAGTTCCAGGGAAGCCAGGATGTGGCAAAGCCGACATCTCTTTACTGTGTGTCCTATTATGAGCATGCTGCAGAAAGTCTGGGTGGAACGGTAAGGAAAACTGTTAATTGATTAGTTAGACTAGGTTATGCCGTTTACAGCATTAAATATTTTCTGAATTTAATATTTTATTATATAATATAATAATATATATTGCAATGCTGAAAATATAGGCACAAACATTAGTTCAGTCCATGTAAATAATCAATTCTATAGTCAAGATGTAAATTGTATCTATAATGTGAAACTTGTGTTTTGCTGTTTGTCTCCAGGTTCTCTTCCATGAGATTTGTGAAACTAACTGAACATTTCTGCGTCACCCTCCCTCTTCCGCCATCTGACTTTGATGAGTTTGTCCAGAGAGAGTGCCAAGCCACCAGAGAGGAACTGGATAAAACGTGAGTACAGCCTGTCAGGACAAGCTGCCTCCCTCTCACGCTGCAGGCTGATGTCCCGAGTCAGTAACTGTAGTATGACTTCACATTTACTAGTTTATGCCTGGGAACCAAGCACAACATGAAGCCTCATGTTCCCATCCTATCTATTTTGTCAAACACGTGTCAGACTGCCTTTCAGTGAATTGCTGAGATAGTTCTAATTTAAACATATTTGTCTGTAATATTTTCTTAGCAGAAGCAGAGGAGAAATACCTGTGCTGCTGCACTATTACCATATCGAACCAAATTTATTGTGTTTTAAACACCATAGGACAAAAAAAATGTAATCATAAAACAAATAATAAAATAAATCAATAAAATAAGACAAAATCAGCAAAAAAAATTTGTTTTTAGTACAAAAATATATGTCTTTGGATTTAACCACTTAAACATTAAGACTGTTACATTTTACAAATTATTCAATACCATTTCTCTATTTTTGTTGTAGATATCCTTTGGAGATATTGCATAAAAACATTCAGACGAAGATCTAGAACCACCCTTTTCTCATAGCCGTTAAAATTAGATAAGAAAATCAAAGAACCACATGTGGCTCTGGAGCCGCAGGTTGCGGACGACAGATCTAAAGCATTGCATTGAATCCATTACCCGGTCGCAGATGTTTTGCAACAGTTTTTTCTTTTTTGGCCAACACGGATTTTTCCACCTTCCGTCTTCTTAGTAATTCTTACCAGGTTTTCTTGTGCCTGCTGAAGACACCAATGCTTCTAAAGTTTATAAATGATCAATTAAATACTGAAATTAAGAAACAACAGTTTTTAACTATAAGTTGCTTGAGGTCAAGTATAATAAAATACTTATGGATTTTAGTCATCTGATGGAAAATGTGAAAGTGCAGTTGCAGATACATTTTACTCATAATTAATATTTATTTCCTGTTATGAGTGTATGTTTGCTCAATATACACACAAATTAGGACAGTGAAAAGCTTCAGATTTTATGGGCGGCTGAGAACCAAAGTACATTTTGTGTTCTATTTAAACTCCAACAGAGATGTCTTCTTCTTTAAGGTGGCTGCCATACTGTGCATCACTTTTAATCATGCATGAGAACCTGTGGATGCCCCTTTTCCCCAAGAATGATCCAGAAAACCCAAATATGGTTCAGGGCTTTTTCCACTGCATTGCCGCTCTAATGTCACTGCAGCTTCGAAGCCTAGTCACAGACTCATTACAGGATTTGCTACAGTTTTTCTTGAGACACAAGGTTTGTACATATCGAGTTTCTTTCAAACATGGCGTTTAAAATCGGGAAAATGAGTGAGGCTCCAATATCTACCTTGTTGTCTGTTTTTTTTTTCTCTTCTCTTCAGGACGGGAACGACTTCAGAGGCGATTTTGATGAGCTGGAATGCATTCAGTCTCAGGTTTTGCTGGTTAAACCCCGAGTGAATGGGTCGGACATTGAGTTTTCCCCCAGCTTGCAGGAATGTTGGGAAGTTATTCACCGAGCGTTTATGCAAATTGTCAAAAGTGCAGAGATGCTACAGAAAGTAAAAACTTTAAAATGAATCTATACTCTAACCTTGTTCTGTTTTTTTTTATGTACCAAGATTTTCAATCCATTTCTGCTGTCCATTGTTTTATGACCAGCTGGAATGCAAGATGTTTTCTGATGTTGTCAACCCGTATCTTCGCACCGTCAGACATGATGAGCCAGTGGTCATAGAGATACTTGCCAACGTTCAAAAGGCTTTTGAGGAGAACACACATGGGCCCAAAAAGTAACGAAACATAACAACTTGTATTTGATACTGTATGAGGAGTAAGGAAGTTTTTAATGTTGTATTTTAATCTTCAGATACCTGGATGTTTATCAGAAATACAAGAATCTTCTTGACAACAGTTCAAACGTGGATATTTCTGTCTTCCTAAAAGAGAAGCACTCTTCAGAAGAATTTGCTGAGGTAATTCTATTTTCCTTCATCTTCTTTTTCATTTTACAGTGTATTGTGCTGTGAACAAGTATGTGCCCCTCAATTGTTTACTTCTTTGGAATGTTTCAGATATTAATAAAAACTTTAAAAAAAAAGAGAGATAACTTGAGTAAAACTAATTTTGTTTTGCATGATCTTGATTTATTAGAATTGTATTATCAAAACCAAGCTTTCCCCATTTGGAAATAGTCAAGTTAATTTTTGTGGAATGTTATCAAAAATTTTATTTCAGGAACTTTATCATAGTGAAACACATTTATATACATCACTTACACGCAAATGAGTGTTTGAAAGACTTTTTTTCTGTTAACTACGATGAATATTAACTTAGAGCTATTGAAAATTTAACAGTTCAAATTATAATATATCAGCCAATTAACAAAACACTTTAATGGACAAATGTGGATTAAATGAAAAGTGTGTTTCACCCTGTTTAAAGGTTTAAAAAAATTAAAAAAGTACTGTAAATCAGACTCCGGCCCATTTGAATGCATATTCTAAATTAGTGAATAAGAACATATGCTTACTCAACTTTTTATAACATATATATTAAAACTGATTAATCACTGGTGGTCACCAATAAACCTTCAGGCAATCAGTTCCTGACCAGAAGCCAAAGCTCTCTCAGTGTGAATAACTAAAAAAGAAAAAAAAATGTAAATTTGGATTGATTGTTATTCACTTTTTCAAATTTCTTACATTTGAAATATGTAGGGAAAAATAATTGAAATTTTAAAAGGCTAAGATAGTTTTTAATAGCAGTGTACTAAAACGCACTCTTTTTTAATCCCTAGAAAATTGACAGCATTAATGATGTTTGGAAGGAGGTAGCTTCACTGCGCGTCACAGTGCCCCTTTCCATGTTCTGTCTGAACGCTGGGGACCTGAATAATCACCTGTGTGACTGCGCAGAAAGACTGAAAACCAGGATTGTCACGTTTGAAGTGGAGGAAAACCGGAAGCTTAACAAAGAGTAGGAGGCAAAATTATGAACTGACATTTAAGGTATAGTAAAAATAACCTTTAAGCATTTTTTATTTTTTTTCCTTTCGATTTTTTAGAATATGTGAAAAGTACAAGGAGATTAGAAACACTGCCAGGATCAGCCCTAAGACTACTGAGGAGTTGGTATCTCTCATCCTCTACATAACAAGAAGTCGGGATGTCACCATTTGCAGAATGATTGACGATATTGAAGTTGCAGTCCATCGTCTCAGCTTCCTCATGGACTACGCTACTCAGCCAGGTAATATTAGAAATCAATCAACACATGAGATACATATATTCTAAAGCTGGGCTATAATATAAAGGCACATTAACTTGAATACACCCCTCACTGCGAAACATGATAAAGAACTTACTTACCTTACCAAGTTAGTCTTGCTTTTCGGTTTTTTTATGGAACACTTTCATCTAATTTTCACAACAGAATACTGTTATTTTAAAACCAAGAGGGATTGTTAAAAAAAGTTTGTTTAAAGAGAAAAAGATAAATATGTTTTATTAACAGGAATGAGGGTAAAATTAGCTCTTTAAATTGTTAAGGTAATTGAAGAAGCCCTTAGGGAACACCAATTTTTGTTTTGAATTTTTTTGCATTTAGATTTATTATTTCGGATTTATTATTATTGTTTATGGTACTTGATTGTGTGTGTTATTAAATTGAAATGTGTTATCACTGTGCAAATTAGACCAAGTTGTATTTACCAATGGAAAGCAATGGAATGCAGTAAGAAAGAAAAAACTGGATCACAAAAGTAATCAAGATGTTAAACATTTTCTCAACGTAATTTTTCTCTGGTTTCACTAGATGATGACTTGAAGTTGAACTCGTGCGTCTTCCGTTGGCACGGTCAGATCTTGACTGAACTAGAACATAGCAAATTACATCTGACAATCCTGAAAAACCAGGCAGAGGAACATCTCCAGACAAGGTTACTCCATCCATCCATCCATCCATCCCTCTACCCATCCAAATTACTCTGTGCAGTAGGAATGCACCAATAAGAATCTGGGCTGATATTAATATACAATAATTATATTTCTATTATGGCTGATATCTAATATCACATGTTATGATTTTACAACTTTTTCCTTCCAACTCTGAGAACCACAACGCCTAGATGGCTTCACTACTTTAGTTAAATCACCCCCACAATCCTGCTCTATCTTACTATCATGAACACATAACCAACCTCTACCATCTCTGTCTGGCTGTCTCAGGATCTTTGACTTTGATCAGAGGCTGCAGGAGTTGGACAAGAGGATCCAGGCTTTTAGTAAGAAGGAGACAGTTATAATAGAAGAGATGAAACATAATTTGGCAACACTCTCTCAGATCACAGCCAACCTGGAGGCAGCTGTTAATGAGTTGGAGGTGGGACAGTGTACTCTTGCAATGCGGAAATATCTGAAAACAAAAAACACGAACTTGTGATTCTTTCATTTAGAAAGAATTGGAATCGACTTTTAGGAAAACCAAAATAATGTCTTCTGTATTCAAACAGGACATCAATAAGGAGCAGTCTTTGCTTGACAAAGAACAGAGTGAGTTCCCAATGCTCCAAACCCTCATGGCAGATAAACAGCCGTATGAGCAGCTTTGGAACACAGCCTTCAATTTTGAGAGCATGTCAGAAGTGTGGCTGAATGGTAGGCAACTCACACAAGACAAATGACAAATGTACACGTTTTCCCCACAGATAGCATACCTTAAAGCCCCTATTTACTTAGGTTTAGTTAACTGTTGTTGATTTTTTGTGATTGAAATTACAGGTCCTTTCTGGCACTTGAATGCTGAGAAAATCTCAGAGGAGCTTGACACTATGTGGAGGACTATGCATAAATTGACAAAGACTTTCTCTAATCTTCTTGGACCTTCCTGTGTTGCTAATAACTTCAAAAGTAGGATAGACCAATTCAAGCACCACTTGCCTGTCTTGATGACCATTTGTAATCCTGGTCTTAAGGATCGTCACTGGGGGAAAGTCAGTGCCTTAAAATTGTTGTTTCGTTAGATCAGCTGACTTTAGAAGGACTGTAGTTTTAGTGTTAATTTGAAAGCGTCTTGCATTTTCAGTAAAGTGGATTGGACTAACTCTTTTTTCTTACTTCAGATTAGCAGCATTGTGGGCTTTGATGTCAAACCAAAGGAGAAAAGCACGCTGTTAAACATGTTGGACCTCGGCCTTTCCAAGTTCTCCAAAGAGTACAAACATTGCATGTCAGATGGTTATGAGATTTTTTTGCAAATATTCGTGCATTGATATTTCTTGTTTCATCTATTTAACTTCAACAAGGCTGGAGGAGATTGGAGCTTCAGCCAGTAAAGAGTTCTCACTGGAAAAATCAATGGACAAAATGAAAAAAGAGTGGGCTAATCTGCGATTCTCTTTCTCCGCGTACAGAGATACTGTAAGAGAGCCTGAAATGTACAGATGAGGCATGAGCCTCCATGTTTAAACTTCTTCTGTTTTTTTCTATTATAGAGGGATTTACAGATTTTTTATTATACAGTAAACAAAAATCTAAATGCAAGGGAATTCAAAGATTGAAAAGTTTTCCTGTATAGACAACAGGCCTGTTTCTCTAAAATATTTTTCACAAATCTGTCTAAATCTGTTTTAGCAAGCAAAGTTCCAGAGGTAATCCATCCCACCTGACGGATGGGAAATATCAAGATGCTGATTAGAAAATATAATTAAGGCATAGGGGTACCATAGGCTGGCAACAGTAAAAGGTCACTGTAAAATGTGCAGTTTTATCATACACCACAAAGTCAAAGATGTCACAGGTTTTGAGGGAGTGTGCAATTAGCAGGTTGACCGCACGAATGTCCAGCAGAGCTATTTTCCTATCAAAAACAGTCTCCAAACACGTTTTAGAGAATTTGGCAGTACTTGGTCTCACAACCGTAGACTGTAACCACACCAGGATAGGAACTCCACATCGAGAATTTTCACCTACAACATCTCAAGAATAGAAAACTGCATATTATTACCATCTTGACTTCTCTTTATTGGTTTACCTTAATGTTTAGAATTGTTTTTATGTTTTTGGTTTTAGTTTAAGAAACGAGGAGATCTGGACCTCTCCCACTGTCCGTTTCAACACAGCGGCTATATCCTGTCTTTATCTTTTAGGGCTTTATGAATAAGATGTACTTGGTTGTATGTCTCTCTCTGTAGGAGACCAAAATTGTGTCATCTGTAGATGATATCCAGGTCCTCCTTGATGATCACGTTATTAAAACACAGACAATGCGCGGCTCACCGTTTATTAGGCCAATAGAGGCAGAATGTAAGGTAAGTTATGGGAATAGCAATCCTGAAGGTAAAGGTTTTGTGAAATTTGGTTTTAACCAATTGTTACCATTGTAGGGTTTAGGGTTTGTTTTTGTTTTATAGTCTTACTCTCATTAAAATGTCTTTTGTTAGGCATGGGAGGAAAAGCTACTAAGTATGCAGGACATCCTGGATGCCATGCTGAAGTGTCAGGCCACATGGCTGTATCTGGAGCCGATTTTTAGCTCGGAGGACATCATTGCCCAGATGCCCGAGGAAGGACGCAAGTTTACAATTGTGGACAGCTACTGGAAGAACATCATTGCTACAGCTGTAAGAACTCTCGAGCATGGCCTGTAATTTCTAACCTGTCCCACTAACTTTGTGTTGTATTGATTTGATCAGCTCAAGGATACAAAGGTGCTGGTGGCAACAGACCAGCCCAATATGCTGCAGCGGCTAGAGGAGTCCAATGACTATCTGGATGAGATTCAAAAAGGCCTCAATACCTACTTGGAAAAGAAGAGGCTGTTTTTTCCAAGGTTTAGGCACTAAACCTATCACTATCACTTTCTCTGTTTGACAGCTTACACCTTAGGAAAGAGATGTCAGTCATTTCCTTTGATTTGGTTAAATTAGCTTGCTTTTTGCCCATGTGTTGTTTTCAGATTCTTCTTTCTCTCAAACGACGAGCTGCTGGAAATTCTGTCTCAAACCAAAGATCCCCTTTGTGTACAACCCCACCTCAAGAAATGTTTTGAGGGCATAGCAAAACTAGAATTTACCAAGGAACTTGAGATTACTGGCATGATCAGTTCAGAAAAGGAGATTGTGCCGTTCACAGAAAGTATTTATCCAGCCCAAGCAAAGGTATGGGACATTTCTTCACATGTCTCATAGAAACCATGCAGTGGATTAACATTTCGAGACATGACTGTCACTCTTTAGGGTATGGTGGAGAAGTGGCTGCTGGAGGTGGAGAGTCTAATGCTGAAGAGTATTAAACATGTCATCCACCAAGGAGTTATTGAGTATGCAGAGGTATCTGTAAATATTAAATAATCTTACATAGTTATTTCATGATTTGTTGTGTCTTTGTAAAGTAATATTGACTGCTCTATGTATTATCTGACCTTCACCAATTGTGTTGAGATAATTGTAATGATTGATAAAATGGCTGAACTGAACTCCAGCTGAATCTCAGAGTTGAGTTGGTGCTCCTCCACTTCTAGAGGAGCCAGATGAGGTGACTTAGGCATCTGGGTAAGATGCCTCCCTGGTAAAGTGTTCTGGGCACGTCCCACAGGGAGGAGACCCAGAGGAAAACTTACAGAGGAACTGGCATAGGATGGAAAGTCTGGGCTTTTTTTTTATGGATTCATTTATTTTTGAGCTTTTGCAACCGTGACCTCAAACCACAGATCAATGTAGGATGATAAATTGATGGATTTCTAAATGATATTTTGATAAACATTCCAATCATGAATAGGCTGGTGATTGTATTTGAGCTTGACTTTAAATGTGCTATTTGTAAAAGTATCAAATGCTGCTTTTGAGTTATATTAACATTTACGAATATTGAAAATTTGCCCTTTTCTTATCCTGTAGGTGCCGCGTAAGAAATGGGTGTTGCAATGGCCTGGCCAAGTTGTCATCTGTGCCTCATCCATTTTTTGGACCAGCGAAGTTTGTGAAGCCATCCAAACCAATTCCCTGCCGGTAAGTTATTAGATCATTTATCCCTAGCTTTTTCATTGAATGAAGTTATTGTGATTTTGTCTCATATGCACTTCTCCACATCAAAGTCGTATGTGGAGAAGTGCAATGCTCAGATTGCTGACATTGTGGAACTGGTGCGAGGAAAGCTGCCTAGAGGAGCTCGAATGACCCTGGGTGCTCTGACTGTAATTGATGTACATGGTAATTTGTAAACTCTAAAATGAATTACAACTGAGCAGATGTGTTTTATTTCTGTTAAACATAAATTGCTTTTAATCTTTTAGCTCGGGATGTTGTGGCTAAACTGGCAGAAAGTGGGATCTTCTCCTTGAATGACTTTGCATGGATTTCTCAGTTGCGTTACTTCTGGGAAGATGGAGAAGTGATGCTGCGTATGATAACTACTTGCCTGACATATGGCTATGAATATCTGGGGAACTCTCCACGTCTTGTCATCACACCACTAACTGACCGCTGTTACCGGTAATTTTCCCTAAGTCAAAGTTTGTTTTTTAAACTAAAGATAAAGAAATTCACGTTACAGATTATTGGTCTGCAATATTGAAGTTTTTTTATTAAGAAATAAAAAAAAGTTCCAATGACAATTTTCAGGACACTTATGGGAGCTTTGAAGCTGAATTTAGGTGGAGCTCCTGAGGGTCCTGCAGGAACCGGCAAGACTGAAACTACAAAGGATCTAGCAAAAGCTTTGGCTAAACAGGTACATAGTAATTAGAATAGTTTAGTGGTTATCCATTTCCCAAATCTAACCCAATATTGATGTACAATATCTAACTTTTTTAGTGTGTGGTTTTCAACTGCTCTGATGGTCTAGACTATAAAGCTATGAGTAAATTCTTCAAAGGACTCGCTCAGTCTGGAGCCTGGGCCTGCTTTGATGAGTTTAATCGTATTGAGGTTGGTTCAGGTCACATTTTATTTCCTTAGTAAACCAAACTACTTTTTAAGCCCTTTAAAACACTGCAACAGAGGTTAGATTGTGAAACTATTAAAGGCAAGATTGTTCATATCAATCCACACTATTCATATTTGTATTATGACAAGAAATTGTAATTTTATTTTGTCTAATTTAATGTGAGAGACCAGCACACAATTGCACATGATTATGACTGATATATCTCAACAGTTTTATCGAAGTAAAATCATGTGGTAGTGTCACAATCAGAACTAGTTATTGTGCATTTTTCTCAACATTTAAAGACTGAATAACGACATTAAATTTACATTTGCCTGTTCTATGTATTAGAGCAATGACAATGTATACTGGTTTCACAGGTGGAGGTTCTGTCTGTGGTGGCCCAACAGGTGCTCTGCATACAGCAGGCTATTGCTAAGAATCTGAAGACATTCATGTTTGAGGGAACTGAGCTCTCCCTGAATCCGACCTGTTCAGTCTTTATTACAATGAATCCTGGATACGCAGGCAGGGCTGAGCTCCCTGACAACCTAAAGGTACACTTCAAGTCAAACCTTTCAGAAAATGTTGTAAGGTTTATAAAGAACTCTGTAGTCATCATACTTATCTTGTCTTTTAGGCACTTTTCCGTACAGTCGCTATGATGGTGCCAGATTATGGCCTCATTGGGGAGATCTCACTGTACTCAATGGGATTCATTGAGTCTCGCAGGTATAATACAAACCTTGTTAATTCATTATGAGACAGTTTAAAGAACAAACTGCTAACGCAAATTTTACTGTCAGTCTTGCGCAGAAAATTGTAGCCACCTACCGGCTGTGCTCTGAGCAACTATCTTCTCAGTACCACTATGACTATGGTATGCGAGCCGTGAAGTCTGTGCTGACTGCAGCAGGAAATCTAAAGCTGAAATACCCAGCGGAAAATGAGAGTATGCTTTTACTCAGGGCGCTGATGGACGTCAACATGGCAAAGTTTTTGGCACAGGATGTGCCCCTGTTTCAGGTACATGACATTTCCACATACTGCTCAGCTTTGTTTCTCAATAACATCTTGCACTTTAATGCCAACAGGGTATAATTTCAGATTTATTTCCTGGAGTTGTCCTCCCAAAACCAGATTATGATCTCCTTTTCAAGGCACTTAATGATAATATTGTAAAACTTAACCTCCAGCCTGTACCATGGTTTATTGGCAAAATTATCCAGGTATTGATACTCTAATTATATTTAAGTATACTTTTAAGAAATATTAAAGGATCTACTAATGCAGCTGATTTATTTTTTATTTAGATCTATGAGATGATGTTGGTACGTCATGGGTTTATGATTGTGGGAGACCCTCTTGGAGGGAAAACCTGTGCCTATAAAGTTCTTGCTGCAGCCCTTGGAGACCTCTATGAAGGTTGCTCTTACATTTTTATCTGTATTTACCCAACATTTACACTGTATTTTATTATATATGGCCAGTTGTATATCTTCTAGATTTTTATTATTTTTCTCAATCTTCATTTAGCCAAACTAATGGAGGAGTTTGCAGTAAATTACTGCATTATCAATCCCAAGGCGATCACCATGGGTCAGCTGTATGGCTGCTTTGATCCAGTTAGTCACGAGTGGTCTGATGGTGTTCTGGCCACCACCTTTAGAAACCAGTCAATTTCCACCTCAGAAGATCGCCAGTGGATTATCTTTGATGGTCCAATTGATGCAGTCTGGATTGAAAACATGAACACCGTCCTGGATGACAACAAAAAGGTACAGAACTTTATGAACTTTCTTCTGGTGCCCATATCCTGACAGTTTTAGGAATGAATTCTAACTTTAGCCTTCAATAGCTTTGTCTGATGAGTGGCGAGATCATTCAGATGAGTCCCAAGATGAGTCTTATCTTTGAGCCTGCTGACCTGGAGCAAGCTTCTCCAGCAACTGTCAGTAGGTAGGAAGCCAAGACACAGCTTGCAGTACTCCTTCATGAAAGAAAACCCGTCTTTTATTAAAATATATTTTTGTCTAAAGCAAATTGGTGCTATGGTACAAGGACTTAAACAACAGGCTAAATGATGTGTAACTTTTAATTGGCAGATGTGGTATGATATACATGGAGCCTCAGCAACTTGGATGGTCCCCTCTCAGGGATTCCTACATGAACACATTGCCTAAAAGCCTGGATGATGATCACATAGTGCTGGTTAGAATATGGATTCAATGTATTTTCCTAATGTCCTGATTAATCTGACCAGAGCCTTTCAGTTTTGGTTTTATAGTGGCTTAACTTTAAGTTGCATGTTCTTGTTTAATATTTTGCTTCCTAGGTCACAGAACTGTTTGATTGGTTAGTTCAGCCCTGTTTGGACTTCATTGATAAGGAGTGTCATTTTATGGTGCAGACATCTCCAATTCATTTGACCCACAGTCTGATGAGACTGTATACATGTTTGATGGGTTAGTAAGAATACAATGTGGCAGATAAATGTGTGTAGTTTAACTGGCGAACTTGCTTATTCCATTATATATTTATCAGATGAGATAACTGCATCAGAAACCAGCGTTACCCAGAATATGACCAGTGAGCAGATAAAAATGTGGCTGCAGGGTCTGTTCCTTTTTGCCCTTGTTTGGTCTCTGGGAGGCACCATCAGCGGAGACAGTCGTAAGAAATTTGACATCTTCCTACGCAACTTGCTACTGGACATGGATGATGAGCACCCTCGTCCCAAAAGTATCAAGCTTAAAAAGAACAACATCTTCCCAGAGCGAGGTCACAACATATCAAACATAATTTTACACAAAACTATCACTCAAATGCCTGCTTGTTTCACATCAACACCACACAATCATTTTTGCAGGGACTGTGTATGACTACTACTTCCACAAGGATGGACATGGACAGTGGAACTCCTGGACAGATTCAATCACTAAAGAAGACAACATCATCCCAGCTGGAACCAAAGTTAGCATCTCCATGTGTATACAGTTCATTTCCTTCTCCATCTGTGAGATCTTTGTGTCTAGTTTAATTGTTTTACCATATTTCAATCACGTTCTGAATAATAACTTCTGTCCACGACAAGACCCTTTCCTTTACTGTCCATATAAAAAACCAAAAACAGCGTGCTTTCCTCCACCTCTATAATATCAGCCATGACTCATCCCAAAAATACTGCTACTTTGGTTAATTCTACTGCCACAAGTTGTGTTGATTACTGTTATGCTGTATTATTTAGCTTACTTGTCAAATAGTTCTTGAAAAACCTTTGAATTTATTTTCACATATCCGCATATAATTAAAAATTGATCTATTCAAATTTGTAGACCTATAACCCTCCAGCATCTCTCTAAACTCATCTTAAAACCAAACTTTTATACTTAAGTATCCCACATAATCACTGAATCCCAACCACCACCACTGATCTTTCTCAACATTTTTTTGTTTTATTTTATAGTTTTATGTTTTTTTTTTATCTTGATATTTTTCTACAGATGTTGTTTCTGCTTTTAATAATGCATTTAATAAAGCTGACCTTTAGTCTATAAAGGTGCCCACAAATGTATTGGTATGATTTTAGTATTCATTTTTCAAGCAGACTACAAACACTGAAATCCTGTTCTCCTTTAAAACCGATTTTTCTTTACCAGGTGTCAGACCTGATCATCCCTACTGTTGAGACGACTCGCCAAATGTTTTTTCTGCGCACCTACCTGGCACATGAAGTACCCATGTTGTTTGTGGGACCCACTGGCACTGGCAAATCTGTCATCAATAAAAGCTTTCTTGTTAAGTTACCCAAGGAGCGGTACACACCGAACTGCATCAACTTTTCAGCCCGCACCTCTGCCAACCAGACCCAGGACATCATCATGGCAAAGCTGGACAGAAGAAGGAAGGGTGTGTTCGGCCCTCCAATGGGCAAGAAATCCATAGTTTTTGTTGGTAAGAATGCTAGCCTCTGTTGTATTACTAGCAAATTTTGGTATTAATTATGAAAACAGATTGTTTTTCCCCTTCCCTCCAAAGATGACCTAAACATGCCAGCTAAAGAAAAATACGGCGCCCAGCCTCCCATTGAGCTTTTAAGACAGTGGATTGATCACCACCACTGGTATGACAAGAAAGACACATCCACTCTGAATATAGTGGATGTTTTGTTTATGTCTGCAATGGGGCCCCCTGGTGGCGGAAAGAGTGATATTACGGGTATGTTAAAATAAAAGGGACTTGTGTTAAGATGAGCGTTAGTGAGATGAGTCAATAACAAAATGTTTGAAATGGCAGGGCGTTTTACCCGACACTTGAATATCATCTCAATTGATTCCTTTGAGGATGAAACACTAACTAAGATATTCAATTCCATTGTTGATTGGCACTTCAGCAAAGGGTTTGATGCATCTTTCTTCAGGTAACTTTTTGTTTATTTGAATTATTGGAAAACAATAACTTTGAATAAGGCTAAAGAATTCTTGCATTTTAAATGTCAAAAGTGTAGAATATTGTTTTATAACCTAAACTATGTTATAACATTCACTCATTTTAGTGTCTATTGCTATTGGAGATATTGTTTGTTTAGTAATGTTCTTTACCAACCTTTCTGGTATAGAATAGGTCTATTTTTAATGATTAGATTACAAACAGGTAGGGTGGTTATCTAATTGGATGATTTTAGAAGATGATTGATTACAGTGGATTTTAAGTGAGTGAACTGTATATAGATGGTGAAAAATCCACACTACAGTTTTGTATTTCTATAGATTTTCTATAATTTTATAACATTTTGACAAGTTTGACATTGTAATGTGATACAATTAATGGAACAATGTTCCATTGATTCAACCCTAAAAAAGGGTTGCATGAATAATGCATTGTCCCGTCTTAGACTTGGAAAGATCATGGTCCAGGCCACCATGAACGTCTATAAGGCGACTATTGACAGCTTTCTCCCAACCCCATCCAAGTCCCATTACGTTTTCAACCTGCGAGACTTCTCCCGGGTCATACGAGGTGTGCTTCTGGCTCCACCCACACACATGCAGGTAAATTGAATATAACATCAAGGTATATTTTATGTCCCTCCTTTATGTTCGTCACTGGAGCCATTCATTTTTTACAGGGTGGAGAAAAACTTATCCGGTTGTGGATTCATGAAATTTACCGTGTTTTCTATGACCGACTTATTGACAGTTCAGACAAGGAGACGTTTTTTACCATCGTCAAAGAAAAAACGTCTGACTTCTTTAAGATGAATTTGGAAAAAGTAAATTACTGAGCACTACACACACAAAAATCTGTCTTTAAACTGCAGCTTTTGCAATTACATGTTATTACCTTCTTTTTTATTTAGCTCTTCAGCCATCTAAGCCCAGATGGCACTGTGATCGATGAAAACATTCGTAGCTTGTTTTTCGGAGACTATGCCAAGCCTGATTCTGACAGTAGGGCCTATGATGAAATCACAGATTTGCAAGCATTGCAAGAAGTGATGGAATATTACCTGGAAGAGTACAACAGCTGCAGCAAAGCGCCCATGTCCCTTGTGATGTTTCAATTTGCCATTGAGCACATTTCCCGAATCTGTCGTGTGCTGAAACAAGATAATGGCCACCTTCTCCTTGTTGGTATTGGTGGTTCTGGCCGCCAAAGCACTACTAAGCTGGGCACCTTTATCAATGACTATGTATTGTTACAGATCGAGTTGACCAAAAACTACAGCATGTCAGACTGGCGGGATGATATCAAACGGATAATGCTCAAAGCAGGCATTGAAGGAAAGAGCCTTGTCTTTCTTTTTAACGACAGCCAAATCAAAGATGAAGCCATGCTAGAAGACATTGACATGCTGCTTAATACTGGTGACGTGCCAAACATATTTGCAGCGGATGAACGTGCAGACATCATTGAAAAAGCACAGGGTATTGCACGAATGGAAGGCAAAAAAATTGATGCAACTCCTCTCTCGGTGTACAACTACTTCATCGACCGAGTGAAGGCCAACCTTCACATTGTGTTGGGTAGGTACATTTAAATTTTAAATTTTGTTGCAGACTTGTTATAATTGGGAATTTATTGCATTGATAGCCATGAGTCCCATCGGAGATGCATTTAGGAACCGTCTAAGGATGTTCCCCTCTCTCATCAACTGCTGCACTATTGACTGGTTCCATGAATGGCCTAGTGATGCCCTTGAAATGGTAGCACACAAGTTCCTTGAAGATGTGGAAATGGAAAGTGACATCAGACAGGAGTAAGAGGATCCAGAATAGTGAAGGCATTTATATATACAAAAATGTTAGAGAGTGACTTTTGCTGTGATGTTTTATTTGTTGCTAAGGGTTGTAGAAATGTGCAAGACCTTCCAGACAAGTGTTAAGGAGATGTCCGAGGTTTATTTCTCCAGATTAAGAAGACACAACTATGTCACACCCACCTCCTACCTAGAACTTATTCTTACCTTCAAGAATTTGCTGGGGGTTAAGAGGAAAGAGGTAAACACTGCAAGGAGCCGCTACATTGTTGGTCTCCAAAAGTTGGAGTTTGCAGCATCTCAGGTAATTATCTCTGACAGTGACAAGAAACGTAAGAAATACACATGTATTTTTTGTATGCACCTTGATGAACATTGTTAGACTCAGTAAATGTGCCAGATTGATCCAAATGGTGTTATTTTAAATATCAGCTATAGACAGGTTGACTGGATGCTGTATTTTGTTAGGTTTCAGTGATGCAACAAGAGTTGACAGCTTTGCAGCCAGAGCTCATCCAGACGTCAGCTGAAACGGACAAGATGATGGTTAAGATAGAAGCTGAAACCGTAGAGGTTGATGCTAAGAAAGAGGTTGTTTCTGCTGATGAGAAGGTGGCTAATGAAGCAGCAGCTGCAGCTAAAGGCATTAAGGTACACAGCTAGTATATACTGTTGAAATATATATAAATATATATATATATATATATATATATATTATATATATTTGTGATAAAAAGCAATTCCATTTGGATAAAAAAAAATTTCTTCCAGGATGAATGTGAGGGAGATCTAGCAGAGGCATTGCCTGCACTAGAGGCTGCCCTCGCAGCCCTGGACACTTTAAAACCAGCTGATATTACAGTTGTCAAGTCCATGCAGAATCCACCAGGGCCAATAAAACTGGTGATGGAGTCCATATGTATTATGATGGGCATCAAACCTGAAAGAAAACCTGATCCTAGTGGCTCAGGTAACATTACATCAAAAAATATTTTTAAATACAGGGCCATCTTATTGCCGAATGCCACTTTTACAACATTCATTGTACTGATGTAGAATATAGTTTAACTAATATAAATAAATATTCGGCAGGTAAAATGATTGAGGATTCCTGGGGTCCATCTAAGAAACTTCTTGGTGACCTTAAGTTTCTGGAAAACCTAAAGTCATACGACAAAGATAATATTCCTGCTCCAGCCATCAAAAAAATCAGAGAAAAGTTCATTGACCACCCTGAATTTCAACCTTCTGTAATCAAAAATGTCTCATCAGCTTGTGAGGGTCTCTGTAAATGGGTACGGGCAATGGAGGTGTATGAGCGTGTAAACCGAGTTGTAGCCCCCAAAAAGGAGAGACTGCAGCTGGCTGAGAACGAATTGTCTGTACAGATGGACATGCTGGCTGTGAAAAGGGCTGAACTAAAAAAAGTAGAGGATCGATTGCAGAGTCTGAACGATGACTTGGCTGCAATGATTGATAAAAAGAAAGATTTGGAGCACAACATTGACCTTTGCTCTCAGAAGCTTATCCGGGCAGAGAAACTTATTGGAGGGCTGGGTGGTGAAAAGGATCGGTGGACGGAGGCTGCAAAACAACTGGATACTAGGTAAATAAAATTATAATTGGTCTGCATGCTTATTTTGATTTTTAGCTACAATAAATTCTCTCTCATGCTTTGGCTTTTCTCTGACAGATACACCAGTCTAACAGGTGACATCCTTCTCTCTTCTGGAACTGTTTCTTACCTCGGGGCGTTCACAGTGGATTACCGTAAAAATTGTCAGGAACAATGGCACAAATTGTGCCAAGAAAAGAAAATCCCCTGCTCTGAGGACTTCACACTCACCAGCACTTTAGGTAACCAGGTGGCTATTAGGGCTTGGCAGATTGCAGGATTGCCAGTAGACTCTTTCTCAACAGACAACGGCATTATTGTGTTTAACTCTCGCCGATGGCCCTTGATGATTGATCCTCAGGGTCAAGCTAACAAGTGGATTAAAAACATGGAGAAAGCCAACAATCTTGCAGTCATCAAACAATCAGATGGCAACTACGTGAGAACCTTGGAGAACTGCATCCAGTTTGGAAAGCCAGTTCTCATGGAACATGTTGGGGAAGAGTTGGATCCAGTTCTGGAGCCTGTGTTGCTGAGGCAGACATTCAAACAGCAGGGGGTGGAATACATGAAAATTGGAGAAAATATTGTGGAATATTCTAAAGACTTTTTTTTCTACATGACCACTGGGCTGCGAAATCCCCATTATCTCCCTGAAGTAGCCGTAAAAGTCTGTCTGCTGAACTTTATGATCACTCCACAGGGTTTACAGGACCAGCTTTTAGGACTTGTTGCAGCAAAGGAGAAACCAGAACTTGAGGAAAAGAAGAACCAGCTTATTTTGGAGAGTGCTGCCAACAGCAAGCAGCTAAAAGAGATTGAAGATCAGATCTTAGAAGTCCTCTCCTCTTCTGAGGGCAACATTCTGGAAGATGAGACTGCCATCAAGATCCTCTCGTCTTCTAAAATACTTTCTGAGGAGATATCTAAGAAGCAAGAAGTTGCTAGCATCACTGAGAAAGAGATAGACAACACCCGTATGGGCTACCGCCCCGTAGCTGAGCACTCCTCAATTCTATTTTTCTGCATCTCAGAAATGGCCAACATCGAACCCATGTACCAATACTCTTTAACATGGTTCCTTAATCTCTACCAGTATTCCATATCCGAGAGTCCAAAAAGTGATGCTGTATCTAAAAGAATAAACAATATAGTTAAGTATTTCACACTCTGCATTTACAATAATGTCTGCCGCTCACTTTTTGAAAAGGACAAGTTGCTTTTCTCCTTGCTGCTCACAGTAGGCATTCTGCAAGGCAGAGGTCAGGTTGATGAAGAGGTGTGGCGTTTCTTCCTAACGGGTGGCATTTCCTTAGATAACCCCTATCCCAACCCTGCTTCTGAGTGGCTGTCTGACAAATCTTGGTCTGAGATTGTCAGAGCCTCCAAACTTAAAAACCTAAACAGCTTTTTCATTCATGTTAGAGAAAACATCTCCAAATGGAAGGAGCTTTATGATTCAGCAAAACCCCAAGAGGACCAGCTACCTGACCATTGGGATGACTTAGCAGGACTAGATCGAATGGTTGTAATCAGGTGCTTCAGACCAGATAAACTAGTTCCGGCTGTGCAGGACTTCATAGAGCAGAAAATGGGACAAGCCTACATCGAGCCTCCCACCTTCGACTTGGCTGGGAGTTACAAGGACTCAAACTGCTGCTCTCCTCTCATTTTTGTGTTGTCGCCAGGGTCTGACCCTACTGCAGGTATTGTTGCACTCAACATTGGGTTAAAGTTTGCAATGTATCTGTAAAAAAACTGCTACTTTTAGAAATGCTTACATGTTGGGTTGGTACTATAGTACTGTTGAAGTTTGCTGATGACCTGGAAATGGGAGGCAGCAAAATCCAGACCATTTCTCTTGGTCAAGGACAAGGACCCATAGCAGCTCACATGATTGACAAAGCCATTAAGGAAGGCACTTGGGTAGTACTGCAAAACTGCCACCTGGCTACCAGTTGGATGCCTACCTTGGAGAGGATTTGTGAGGAAATTATAACTCCAGAGCACACACACCCAAGTTTTAGGTAATATAACTCTTCACAGGGGAGTTAGCATTCTATATGAAATATATTAAACAAATATGTTGTTTTCTTCTTAGATTGTGGTTAACCAGCTATCCATCTGACAAGTTCCCGGTTAGCATCTTGCAGAATGGGCTGAAGATGACGAATGAGCCTCCTAAAGGAATTAGAGCCAACCTGCTGCGCTCCTACCTTAGTCACCCCATCTCAGACCCCGAGTTCTTCGGCAGCTCCAAAAAAGAGACTGTGTGGCAGAAGCTGTTGTTTGGTCTCACTTTCTTCCATGCTCTGGTTCAGGAAAGAAGAACATTTGGTCCCCTGGGTAAAAAACAAAACAAAAACAGCAGCTTTTTTTCTGTGCTTTTTAATTTAAGTTTAAACAGACTTCTCACTAATTTCTTAATAATTATGGATAATTCAAAGCAGATGAATCTTTGGTTTTGTTCAGGATGGAATATTCCCTACGAATTTAACGAGTCAGACCTGCGAATCAGCATGAGGCAGATCCAAATGTTTCTGGATGAATATGATGAAGTTCCACTGGAGGCACTCACATACCTTACAGGTAAGTCTCATATCCATGATCTTTGCCGTGCAACAAAAGAGAGATTTTATGAAGCAAGGGACAAGCACGTAACCTCACCACCTAGGATACAACATTGCTTCTACCTGCTTTATTAAAGCATGGTTCTATAAACAAGTAGAAAAACGTGTGTTTTTCAGGCGAGTGCAACTATGGAGGCAGAGTGACAGATGATAAAGACAGACGTCTGCTGCTGTCTCTCTTGTCCACCTTCTACAGTTGGGAGCTGATAGAGCAGGACTGCTATAATCTGTGTGAGGGAGAGGGGTATTATGTTCCAGCTCATGGGCCCTATCAGGTACAAACAGAGTTAACATACGTATTGATAATTCATATTTACATGCAACACTGGCGTATCCGGTATAATGAAGAACTTTACATTTTTGCTTTTGTGGTATTTTGTTTATATGAAAGTCTATATAAAAACCTACATTTTTAAATGGGAAGAAACAACTTATGTTTTACTTTTCCAGACATATGTAGACTACATTCGAAGTTTGCCAATCAGTGCCGATCCATGCGTCTTTGGACTTCATAGCAATGCTGACATTACCAAAGACAATCAAGAGACTAATCAGCTGCTGGAGGGAATACTGCTGACTCTGCCTAGGCAGTCTGGGGGTGGGGCTAAGTCACCACAGGTCTGAAATATGTGTCCCAAGTTTATGTTGAATGCAATAATTAGATGTGAAGAGTATGATTTTATGTTGAACCTACCCTGACAGAATAGTCCGATAGAGGAAGAAAGGCTCTTAATTGGATCATAGCATAATAGGGGAACTGTTTAAAGGAATACTTACAAATATTTGAGCTGAGCTTCTGTCAAAATGTTCTAGCTGATTAATATCCTAATTGAAGCAGATAATTCCCTATTAGTATTAACGCAGGTTAGATGTTCCCAGAGCCAGGGCAACCTAACTAACAACCAGTCTGACAGGAGCCAAGTCCACAGTGGGTTTCTACCAGCTGATAACAACTCTAGTCTCTTTCACATAAACTGTTTAATTATTTAATAATATCATAGAATCTTTTTAGATTTTTTGTCAGAGAGATACTCTCTCCATACATGAATTTTATGTCACTTTTTCAGTTTGTGGGTTTTAAAAAAGGCTCATTGGCGGCACAGTACATTCTACCTCCATCTTCTGTGTTATAGGAAGTAGTTGAGGAGCTTTCAGAGGATATTTTGACGAAGCTACCGGCAGACTTTGACATCCAAATGGTTATGGATAAATACCCAGTTCTGTATGAAGAGTCGATGAACACTGTGTTGAGGCAGGAAGTTATCCGCTTTAACAGGTAACCGCCCTCCCCCCCTTTCATTTACACCAGAAGATCTTTAATAATAAACATGCTTCTTTTTTTTTTTTTCTTGTAGGCTCACAGAGGTGGTGCGTGAAAGCTTAGTAAATATTTGCAAAGCTCTGAAGGGCCAAATCGTTATGTCCTCTGAGCTTGAGAATGTCTTCAACAGCATGCTGGTTGGGAAGTTGCCAGCAATGTGGGCAGCTAAGTCTTATCCCTCTCTGAAACCACTGGGGAGTTATGTGACTGATCTGCTCGGCAGACTGAAGTTCCTCCAAGTAAGAAAAATAAGAAGTTTGTGCCAGTATGAAATTAATATGAATTATTTAGAATATGTATATGAATTACAATTAATATGACACAAATTAAATAATGTTAAGGTGAAGTTTGTGTTTGTCTTTTGATCTACTGAGAATGTAGCTTTCAGAACCTAGTTTTGTGAGAATTACTACAGCTGTTCCTTTGGAATATCTCTTTACAAGCTTTGCACATACAGGTAGTCAGATTGAATAGAGAGCATGCAGCACATTTCCAGTTTAAGGCATTTCCCCTCTACTTTTAAGGCATTTCCAACCACAAATGTGTATTTTTCCTCAAGCTTACAAAGTATCTAGCAACAGCTCTACCCGTTAAACTCTAACCTAGTTGCTGGTACCTGCTCTAAGCAGCATCTTCGCAGCATGATGCTGCCCCCACCCAGTTTGATCAAGTAAATTTTACATAGTAGGGGATTAGACAGCATTTTGCATGAGGAAAAGAAAGTTCACTTTTGGTGACATCCGACAAGGCCACAGTTTTCCACATCTGTTTTTGTCACTCACATGAATATTGGCACCCTACAAACTGGAATTCTCAAAGCCTTCCACTCCTACAGATTAGTGAAGTGGATGGACATTTAGTCAACAGATTATTCTGCAGCGTTACGGAGTAAAAGTTTGCCTTTTGGCTGATTCTCTAACTGATGCTCTGGCTGTTTACTCAATCAGCATAGGTGCAAAAACATGTTGTGGTAGCTTTGCAGTTGTCCAAAATGCCTGGTCTGACATTTGGTCTTTATGATGCAGTATAATCATAACTTACTATACGCACAACTAGACTCAATTTACCACTGAGGTGACTTCTAAAGGCTGTTCGTTTCAGTGGATTGTATTTATGGTCACTGGAGTAAACAGAGCTGAATATCTCTACGCTTCATTTTGTACACCCTTCTCCTCAAACTTTGTTACTATAATATACTTATTACTTCTGTAATGCTCTGTATAGCTTTCCTATTTTCATGTGTTTGTTTTGGGCACTTTGTGGGTACATTTTAAAACATATTCTTGTCTAGATACTAATATGTATTATTCTTTATGATCTGTACAGGACTGGATAGATGATGGCCCACCTTCGGTTTTTTGGCTTTCTGGTTTTTATTTCACTCAATCGTTTCTAACTGGAGTTTCTCAGAACTTTGCCAGGAAGTATGCTGTTCCAATTGACTATATTGGCTTTGAATTTGAGGCATGTATTTGATTCCTAACGTCATTTGGCCACTTTTAATCATAATAGTGTTATTCTATATTCATGTTCTAAATCACATTCCAGGTAACCAAAGAGGAGACTAATACGGAAAAAAAGCCAGAAGACGGAGCGTACGTCAAGGGTCTCTTCCTGGAAGGAGCACGTTGGGACAGGCAAAACATGGTCATTGGGGAGTCTTTACCTAAGATTCTCTTTGACTCTTTGCCCATCATCAAGCTCAAACCAGGAGAAATGGACAAATTTAAGCATGAGAACATCTATGTCTGTCCTGTTTACAAAACCAGTGCTCGTCGAGGTACGCTGTCTACCACTGGCCACTCCACCAACTACGTCCTGTCCATCGAGCTTCCGTCTGACAAGCCCCAGAAACACTGGATTAACCGTGGCGTGGCGTGCCTGTGCCAGCTCGATGACTAGCAATTGGCCAGGTTTTAAGCTCCCGTTGACCTTCTAAGCTGTTTCATAGGCCAAAGAAATATATGTTTTCTGCAATTAAAAAAGTATCCTTGAACTTTTTTTTTCTTTTGATGCCAAAAAAAGTCAAACTTAAAAACGTATAGTTTACTTTATCCGAATAAGATAGAAAGGATCTTTTCCATATTTTTCACTGTGGCTTTCTATATTTGAGTTTGAGTCCATGTGCAAAGATTTTTGCATTCTGTAATCCAGAATGTTTTTTATTTTTACATTTTTATTGTTAAGTTGGTATTTACTTATAAAAAAGCTATGTGTTACTTGGTTTTAGACAGTCATATTTCAAACGTTTTTGCCTTAAAACACACTGTTACAATTTTTTCTATAAAACAAATTACCATAATTAAATATAAAAACCTTAAATGTTCAATAAAATATTTAGTATTGGAAGAAGATTTTATTTTATTATACATCTATTTGGCTGAATATGCCGTTTGTTCATTTGTAAACAGCTATTTACACATTTTGAACATATTCCATCATTGTTTGCTGTAGTCATTTGTGATTTTTTTTACATATAACTTTCAAAGCTTGTGGGTGGACCTAAAACAGTTGTAGTCAATATGGATGGTTGAAAGATGGCTTCCAGTGCTGGGCAGGGGTTCAGCATTTGACCAGTAATGGTGATGGTTTAGATTTTTTCATGGTGGACACTTAAAATATCCAGGAAAATATTTAGCAAGTAACAAAACAATTACATTTGATCATAAAATATATATATATATTATAAGATAGGGAATTGCTCACAAAAATCATTGTTTTCATTATTTCAAGTCAGAGTTCCACTACATTTGTACAATTGTTCAAATAAGACAAATTAACTGCATCTAATTGCATTTTATAGTGCAACAATGTTGGGCTGACTAAATGGGACAGGTGGCCATGTTGGACATCAACTGACTTTTTCTACAGTACAAGTGATGAGTACATACTGTTGTTTCAGGTGAGTACTACAAGCTACACACCTTAAGGCTATTTAAAAACCAATACCCAGACAGAAGGGACTATACAACTGCTGGCTAGTCCGTTTAGAAATGTTTGGGGAAAAGGTGAGGGTTGAAATTTCATTTTTGTAAAAATGCACTCCTTTATCCAGTTTTAACACTAGATGGCAGCAAACACCAGTCATTGAGCTCCCACACTGCTGTTAAGCAATCAGACACAGATTGTTTATGTTTACATCCGGGGAAATAAAACTGTTCAAATGTATCTATGGAAACAACATCACAAAAGTGCATGTTGAATTAAAAACTTCAACATGCACTTTTGTGATGTTTCCATAGATACACCATTTTACATAACTTTATCCCAATTGATAAACATTACAGTACAGTTGATCAATAACCTCCAGATCTTGGCCTTTCTGATAGTTATATTTTCAATAGTAGTGTAGCTTGTGACAAACCCACCAGTGCTGGTATTAATCCTAGTGTCCGCTTACGAGTGAAGCCATACCTCAGTTCCAGAGGCGCAAATTATTTATTGGTTCAGTTGATAGAAAGCATTATTTTAGTTGTTTTAAGGCATTAATTGGTCTAACCTCTTGTGCCTCCCTGGTCTTCTAAACCTTAAGACCCCCTCAAGATTACTTAGGTCTGCTGAAACGATGCTCCTGGCTGCTCTGATGTGAGATTTAAAGCACCAGGGAGACCCAGCTGCGTCATGACATGATCTCTCCAACACTAGATGCTCGAAAATCCATTTTTAGTTATCTTTTGCTGTTGAATCACAAGTTTCATGTTTACATATGTGTAATGTCTTATACAACCTTCTCTTATTTTGCACAAACTGTAATTTTGTAGCTTCGCCTTAAACTTACATTGTTTGACGATTTCTAATACAAGCCATCGGTACCAACACAGTATTTTTATTATTATTATTATTATTACTATTATTAGATTGTTCACTCATGAAGAGTCAGTAAGTTTCTGATTTGCGGTGGTGAAGTTTTCCACATTTTAATGAGAAAAAGTAAAAATGTCAACAAAATATTCAGAATAATCTGACTACTTAAAAGTTCCAAATGGATCATTATCTTTTAAAACAGTATTTAATTCCTAAACAACACAGAAACTGTGGTTTGCAGGCCTAACCTTTAAACCAACAATCGTTACAACTTTTTTTATCCAGCCCATTCCTGATTATCTTTTATACCATTCCAACCTCACATAAATCTACTGTTTTACCAGTTATGGTCAGTTATTAACTTTTTATGAGACACACTAAATCAGTAAATGAAAGATCTATTTTCTCCTATGTGAAGAGTTAGCAGCTGCTGCATTATCCACCATAGGTCATAAGACAAATAACTGTAATCTTACATTATAACAGATGAAGTGTGGCTGCAGCCACAAACACTCTCTGTTCAGTTTTCATTATAGATACGTTCCTTCTGGGTTGTTGTTTTTTCTGAGCAGTTAAGGCCTAGAGCATAACTTATCACAGTTATCACATTATGCTAATGTGAACATAATGATAAAATCTGCAGATAGAGTTAAACTTTAGTGATGACACACCATGTCTAATTGGTGTTGCTGATGTTGCAGTTAGGTTAGTTTTTTTTTTTTTTACGGTTTTGTTGTGAAAAATGCAGCGTAAACTCAGTTTGTACAATTTTTAGAGTTCAGCTGTAAGGATTCAAGAAAAACAAGTACACTTGCCTATTTAGGAGGAAACATTTCCATTTACTCCCTACAACTAATGTCAAAACAATGGACTACATGTAATTTATTGCACTTCTGAAATTAAATCAAGGATAGTGTATTGCAGGGTCAAACATCTGAGTTTCTTCTCATTCCTAAATATTGTTACCAGCCAATGAGTGAAGCTGCATTCTCTACAACAATAGGAGAATCGTTTGTTTATTTATTTATTGTATTTTTTGATGGAATTCAACTCTGATTCTTTATCACGCCAATTCACATCACAAGTTATCTTAAGCCACTTTACAAGAAAGTTCATTTTATATCTAAATACACATGTTCAGATTGATCCTTGCATCATTTACTTGCATCATCTCCTCCTCCTGGATCAGCATGTTGTAGAATATTACACCAATCCCTAAAACTGAACATGTGTGTGGTGACAGTGGAGAGGAAAATTCCCATTTAACAGGATTAAACCTCCAGCAGATCCTACTTTAGTATGGGCTGCCGTCTGCAATGAGACACTGGGGAGGTTTGATAAGACAGAAAATACAAAAAAACAAACAAACAAATCCAATAACAGAACATCTAAGACAAGTGTGCTTTATGTGTAAAAAAAAAAAAGTTAATTGGAGGGAAGTGCTCACTTGGTTGCTTTTCATGCACAGACCATCACTGACAGTGAATGGATAAATCTGTAGATTACATTTCTTTTTTTTTATTATTTCTTCTTTTTATTTATTGTTAACTTTTTCCATTATATTCTATTCAATTAAGGTGCAGCTCCCACATCTTCTCCTTCTTTTTTCTCCCTATTTGTGGATCTATCAAAAAAAAAAGAAGCATGGATAAGCATAATAATCAGCGTGGAGGCTAATGTTGAGGTCCCTCTCTCTCTCAGACCGCAAAAGTAGATTGCCCCGTTTAAACGCTCTCTTACGCAGGCGCACATCCAGCTGTGACGGAGATGTGAGGAATGTTGACGGCGGCCGACTGGAAGGTGTGTCGCTTTCTGCTGTCGCCTCTACTTTAGTTAATGACACACGCACACACACAGGGAGAGAGAGAAAGAGAAGTTTCCTGTCTGTCCTTCTGCTGCTACGCTGCCGCCGATCGTTCACTTCGCACCATGGCACGCCTGCGTCCGTGTGCGCAGCCGCTGCGTGCAGATCCCCGCCGGCGTCTCTCCTGAGAAGCGACCAAAAAAATCAAGGGAGAGAGAGAAAAGTGTCTCCATGTCTGAATTGGAGTCGCAGAACAGGAGCGACGGCGGCCCACCGGTTGCTGCGGGCTGGAGAGCAGCGTGCGCCGGGACGAGCGCCGAGGCGCATGGGGGAGGAGAGCCTGTGTCGAACGGGAGCTGGGGCGCGTCGGACGCCGTCGGGAGGCTCCAGAACGAGCCGCCGCTGGCGGCGTGGGACCAGGCGGGCTCCGAGTCCGCCCTTAAGCCACCGATCCCCCGACGCAGCAGCCTGATCAAGGTAGGTCATCAGGAGGTAGCGGCTCTGATGAGCGCGGATTGTTTGTGGAAAAATACCGAACGACCCCGTGAACAGATTAATAACCTGCAGGAAAAACAACTAGAAAGGGATTCTTCATAGATCAAGAGTTAGAAGACATGTAGCTGATGCACAAAAATTAGGAAGAAAGCCTGGAAAATAACCCTTTAGTAATATTAATTGGTAAAATTTGACATGTGTTCTGAGACATCTCCTCCACTGCTGTTACTTTAAAAGGCCATGCTGTCAACTGTATCTTTATTAACATTGCAAACAGTAGGTTTATCAGTCACATCATTTCTGTATGCTTGCCAGCTAAAGAAATGTTCCCCACATTCTGGTCAACAGATACAAAAAACATTTCATGCAAAATGTGGAAACACATTGAAATTGTAAAGTAGTGCTGTGAGGGTTTACTCGGTGCCTCTCAGAGGTGTTTACACTCTTCACATTTTGTCATGGTACAAATACTCAATGTGTTTTATTAATTATTAGTTTGTGAGAGAGCAACATACAATAGTACCTAACTGCAAAATTTACTTACTCGTATTCGCCTAAGTCAATGTACAACTGATAACCTTTACAGTTACCTAAGTAGGGTCAGAAAATATATATTTTTTTAAATATAATCTGTGAAAAGAAAGCCGCCGTGTTCTTTGCCACAAACTTTGTGAAAGTCCGCTCTCGCATTACTCAGAGAGACCAGAATTTCATGCTCATGGGAAGCTTGTCTTTTCTTTGCTGTTCTCTAAATATACAACCAAAAACAAAGTTGATGTGGATTTATAAATACACTTTAATGTTTTAGTATGGTAGTTCATGGTAACTTCAGATTGTGGGTATTGCTGTTCATAAGCACTGATTGAAACGACGGTGAACGAAGTGACACGTGAAATAATCAAAAATCTGTTTCAATTTAAAAATAGAAATTGGTGCATTTTGGCCCTCATTAGCTCATAGTTAAATACCTTTGTTTAATGGTAATCTTACAAATGAATGAATGCATGTTTAAACATAAATTCTACATACTTCACACACCTTTGATTTTGATGAATGTTAGCTTTTAATGGATTGCCATACGACCCTCCAATAATCAATACCTTCATTCCTTGAGTTTGCCTTTTTAATGATTTTGCCCACCCTGTGGCATGTGGGAGGTCTTCTATGGATCTCCAGCTGTAGCTTGTCTGCAGAGCTGCTTCCTGCAAACGCAATAATCATTCCAACATGCCATCATCTCTTTTCTTCTTTTTTTTGTGTGTCTCAGTGAGTAGCCCTGACTCAGCAAGACCGGAAGCCAGGCACGTTGGCCAATTTCCTCGTACAGTTTATGTTGCAATATTGATATTAAAACGTGAGCAGTTGGTGGTGACAAATCACTTTCGGTGGAACACACACACACACACACACACACACACACACACACACACACACACACACACACACACACACGTACATGCGTGCACATAAAATAAGACAAATGTTTCTCACCTCTTTGCCTACGCAGAGGACCGCTGTGGTAGATGCTCCTCTGCTGCAGCCAGCTCTCATAACACGAACAGTCTGACAGTGGCTGAAAAATCCCGGAACCTTGCACAGAGCCATAAGTGGTGTTAAACTACTGCCGGTGAAGAGCGCGCTTTTGATATGTCGTATCATGTTTGACGTTTAACAGCTTCGGAGCATCGCTCTGGGGCGATGCAAGGAGACGGATGGATCAAAACACCGTACATGCTTTACCTCCTTCTCTACGTAGATAAACAAATGTGTGTTTGGTGGACGTGACTTGTTGAAAGAAAGGTAAAATAAATTCCCAAAGAGCAAGATGTCATCTAGGAGACATGCTGCTCAGATGAGACATAAACTACATGGGGAAAAAACCCCGTCTATAACGGAAAATGCCACTAGAAACACGTTTTTGTTAAACCTGCTGGTGGGAGCGTCATGCATTGGAGACACTTCTCTTCTGCAGGAACAGGAAAGCTTGTCCAAGTTTATAGGAATATGGACTAAGATAAAAACCTGGCACTCCTGAAAGAAAACCAGTTAGAAGCTGCAGAAGACTTGACTGGCGCGGTGGTTCATTTTCCAACAGGAAAACCATACCTAAGCACACAGCCGGAGCCACAATGGGGTGATTTTTATATTGAACATATCAACGTGTCGGGATGATCTGGTCAAAGTCTAAACATCTAACCAAACCTCTGGGGAAAGAGTTGATTATTGCTGTTCAGTCTCTACCCAGAGCTCAACCCGGCCAAGACATCAGCAGTTTTCATGTTACCATCCCCATTAACTTCCCTGTACTTGCAAATTAACATTACTGCTGCACAACCCTGTAACGTTTGAAGTTATTATTCCAGTCTGTCAACACAGTAGTACGAGTCTCTGCTTTGCTAGAATATCCTTAAGGTCACAGTAAAGATTCCTCACAGCGTTACTGCGGGGCGGGATGTTGGTTGATAAACAGGAAATACGACATTCCAGAATGGTTTTCAACTGCTTTTTTTCTGCTGCACATGCGATGCGTCCTCCTGGTTCTGTCAGCAAAGTTAATGAGGCTCTCGTATTAGTATGTACCCCACGCAGGTCTCTCACTCTCTTATCAGTCTTCTTCTTGCACATAGAGGAGCAAAAGAAAGAACAGCCACTTAGCTTAAGTATGCTTCAAGTTCATCGGTCGTTTACCTTTCTTCCTAATAAAAACGCCCACTTGTTTCGACCTTTCTTTCAATGAATTAACAGAAGTAAAGAAGCCCTCATCTGTCCTGCCAAGAGACAATCAAAAGCTTTTTGTTAAATGTTCCTGTGTCTTTTCATTCCACTTAAGACAGTAAATTGGCCTTCCAGAAGTCTCGGATGGTGCCCCTGCCTTCCTCAAGTCTCGGGCTTTTATTTCTTTTCTGCCAAGACATGAAAAGGTTTTGTGTGTGTGTTTCAAAATCAAACAGTTAGGCGGAGTTAAACTCCATGACCTTCACTAGGACTGTGTTCTTTGTTCAGATGAGACGATGGTTATGTCCACACAGCAGGGAAACCCAAAACCCATTTCAGTCGGTAGATCTAAATCCTATGATAAATGTGGGATCACTTGAAGAAAACTGAGCCTAAGGATCTTGGATGGTCCAAAGATCTTTCCTCCTTTTTGCTCCATAAATTGATTGGAGCAAACCAAGTGCCGTCCAGCTGTCACAGGCTGGTTCAGCTGGATTGCTGATAATAATTCAGTTTAAAATTCTTCAATGTAATATTAAAACACCCGGGGTGTTGTAATATGTGCCCTGCATCGTGCAGTACACACACGTCCAAGCATTTTATTTCCCAGCCTAAGGGGAGCAGCGTTATTCGAAGGTGTCGGCACAAATCCTGGCATGATGGCTGTTTTTAATATGAGCTCCTTCTGCAGCTTGAATCTGTCTAAACCTGCTTTACACAGTTTTACTGGAGCAAGCCTCACCCGGAGAGAGAATCAGCCTCCCTGCTTGTTGACATGCAGTAAAGAGGAAATAATGCTATTAATAAAAAACTTTTTTTTTCCTGATGTACATCAAACATTATAATTGTGATAATATAATTTAAATATTAACCTCCAGGAAGAGTTTTAATTAAAACGTGGTGAAGCGATGAAGGGACTGGCTTGTTGGTTCCAGTCTTGTCTTTCAAGTGTTGTGGTTTGGATTTTTCTCCCCACATATGCTGGGAGATATGCCTATTACTGTGGACAGGACTTTGGTGGGAGTTATTCAGTAGCTTCATAGTGTTTAGTCGATTTTCAAAAATACTGAAAGCTTAGATTTAGACACTACTTTTTTGGCTTAAATCTGTGCGTTCTATGAAACGACGACATGTCAGTCCCAATATTGACTGAATTATGTTGAAGCAAGCTATCCTCTCAGCTTTATTGTTCGTTGTAGTGATTCCTGGCGGTGTGTGCGATCAGCTCAAATCCCAATCTAGTTTGACTACTGTGACGTCATGCATCATTGACCTAATTTCTTACTAACCGAACAAAAAGACTGTACAGACCGTTGGACTTCAGCCAAGGGTAGTTTTTTTTTTTCAGTGCTTATATCAACCTGTAAATCACTCATTCTCTTGTTGACACTCAAAATCAACCACACTTCTTAATTGCTGACCTCTGTCAACACAACAGGGCAACTGGAAGAAGTATGTATTTTTTTTATTACTTCAAAATAAGAGCTTCAAAGGCATGCAGTATCTCATTCTCACAGCACTCCCATTAATGTACCTGGCTCATTACATTGGTTTTTACTCCATTAGACAGAAGTCGTGGCATGTTCTGTTTACCTCTGAATCTGGAGCTGGCACCCAAATCAGAGTTAACAGCGTTCCAGTTAACAAAGTTGGGATTCCAATATGGCAACACCCTGGACAGCCTTTATTTAAAAACTAACCAGATGCAAATCTCTTCAACAAAGAAAGCCTGGTTAGGAAAAATTGATGGAGCAGGTATATGTTTTTTTTGTTTGTCTTGTTTTTTTGAATATTTTGTTTCAAATGTTTTCACAAAGACTGATAATTTTATACTGTAACAATTTTACACAAGACTCAGAAGAGTTTGTTTAGTCATGAATATTTCATGTTTTGTGTGATCTTTATTTGCCTTCGATGCCATTTGTTCTTTAGCTGCCACTCATTTATGTTAATAAAAAAAATCTGAATTATCTAATGTTCTGTTGAGTTATGTCTTCCAAATCAATTTTGCAGGTTTATAATGCCACAAAAGGATTTCCAAAAATGTAAACTGGTGAGAAACAAATAGTGACTTGAGAGCAGCGCCGGCAGCTAATCACAACACTCTCGTCTTTAGAAAGTTTGGTTTTGCTCCTTTAAAGATTTTTTAAATATAGTATGATTAGTTTGAGTTAAAACCAACTGGAAGTTGTTATCAGTAAGAAGTACAGTACGCCCTGTTTGAAACCAAAGATCTAGTGTGTAATTATAACTAAGAGGCTCTTTCAAGAAGCTAAAAAAGTTGCTACAGAAAGTTGGACTTTCTAATTTCATTTTTGTGTTCATAACTTCCTTAATGATTAATCTGGACTAATCTCAATTGGATATCTCCCATTCTGATCACTGAATAGACAAACCCCTCTTGAAACTTTAAATACAGCTTTCATGCTCATTATTGATACCCGACCGCCTGCTCTTTATGTTTGCAGCTGTGAAGTGCATCGGCTAAAACCGGGGTTGGCTCCTGAACAAGATGACCTTCTAAGGTCTACCTTTTTTTTTCCCTTTTTTTAAAGTTTCTGTATTTCATTACAGCATGTGCGAGCGATTGTGCGTACGTGTCCGCACGGGGGAATCAACGGCTTGAAACCTCATATAGAGCATCTGTTGCTGTTCACCCCATAAGGACAGGGTGTCGTAGTCGGAGGCAGCAGTTCAGACGGCTTTTTCACCACAGTTCCTGTTGCTCATAGTTCCCATACTCTGAGCAGACTGACCTGACCACACTGTGCTTCCTGCACTATCGTTACCTGAAAGCTAAGAGGATATGTTGCACTGACTTAGTGGTAAGACCATTTGATCTTTATAGCACATCAAATATGACAAGTAAAATTATAACCACCATCGCAATGATGGTGTTTGTAATATCAGAATCACAGATAAATCCTTAGTGTCAATATTTGGTAGGGTAATGTATTGCATGCACTTTTTGAGGGGAGAACATTACATTAGGCCAATTTGATGGACTGTAATTGGCCTAATGCCATCTCTACTGTTAATATTTAGCAAATAATGAGATTAGGACATATAATAATAATAATTAATAATAATACTTAGTCATCAATAGCTTTTTTTTTACCCGCAATTTGAAATGAATGCAGTCTAATTGTCCTTAAAACTGATTTATTTATTAGAATGGCCTAATTAAGGACGAGGCCTGAATCTGTGGCTGAATTTAGCGCTCAGACTGATGGAGCCTGTCCTGTCAGTCTGACTGAGCATAACCTATTTCTGCAAAGAAGGAGGAGCAATAACATCAGAGACTGTATGTGCTGAAATGGAAAAGACAGTCCTGCAGCTGTTATAGCAACAAAAGATAGTTTGACAAATGCAAACTACACCTCTTTGATTTTTTTCTCCATAAAAACAGAATAAAGGTTGAACTTTTCATGTTTTACTTTACAGTTTTCTCTACTTTTTGCTGGTCTATCACATAATATCCCAAAGAAATATACTGGAATTTGTGGCTGCGACAAAAATGTCCAGCGGAGAGAACCTGTTTTGTAAGGTACTGCATGTGTGCCAAAGCTGATTAAGGCTGCAAAGGATTTATGTGATTGCTGGGTGTAATGTAACATTTGTAATTTAACATTTAAATGATCAAAGATTTAAATTCACATACCATCAGATTTATAAAAAAAAGTATTCATATGGACTAAAGATACATTTGTGTGACTCTAGTTGTTTAAAGTTTACACTAATCCTCTTTAAAAGTTACCTTAGTCTGACCTGGTGCTGGGTTGACTCTGCATCAGATGGATGCCTTGTGCAGTCTGATAACTAATCTACAGAGCCTGTCCTCAAAAATGGAAAAAAAAAATCAAACTAATTCTTTAACCTAATCACCCAGGGTTAAGGACATGTGCTTGTTGGGAAATCGTTGTTGTTTTCCTTCCTTTAAATGCATGAGGTGCTCGAGAAATTTTCCAGGAAGGGCATCAGACCGGTCGACGTTTTTATCAGCTGCTACCATCTGAATAATTTTCTTTTGAAGCTAAACATGCAGAGCACTGCGCCATCATGCTAGCTGTTGGTTTGCCATCGTGGTTCGAAAGCTAACCGGCTGTTAGTTTTTACTTTAAGTGAAAAATGTGTTAAACTTTGAATTATCACAACGCTGAAGTGAAAAACCCCCCGAAAAAAATCCCATTAATGACAGTACTCCATTAATGTTGCAGTGTTTTTAAATAGATATTGGTGTAGATTTATAGTTTTATTGTACAGAAATTACAAAAACAAAAACAAACAGACCAAAGCCAATTAAAAAATCCACATAAGCCAATCTGTCACAAAGTCCCTTTTCATAATTGAAGGCTTCATGTCTTTAATATGGACGCTAAAACATATTTAAATGAATAATAACATTGGAAAAATAAAGATATAAAATAAATGATCCCTTCACACTAGTGATTGAATGTATTTCAGACTCAGAAAATTGAATAACTTTATTACTGTTATGCTCCCTTTGTAACATGCATGTCTTTTCAGTATTGGCTCCAACAATCCTATGTAGGACAGTAGAGGTGGGTTGACTTCACCGAAAAAAGATGTTTGAGCTTTCACGGTTGCCATAGACACCCTGTGATCCGGGCCGAGAACTGGCTTGGATGGATCACCAAAGCTTCTCTGATTTAGGAACTCTAAGACCTTTAAAATGGGAGCGCGTTCTTCTGGCAGGTCATTTGATGAACAAATTATGTATCGCCTGTTCTGTATTCTTAAGAATTTAAATCTGACTCAAATGATTGTTTTGCTCCAGGTTGTTTAATGGAAGCCAGCTGTCGATGTCTGAGCTTCCTCTCTACAAGCCGATTCTTCACATTCCTTTATGAGGCCAAGTGTGGCATCCTAATGTGCACAAATGATGGAGTGCTTTGGGTCACCAAGGTGCACAAAGCAGTGGATATTGCGCAAGACAGTGTAGATTGTTGTAGAGGTTGCCATATTCTACTGTATATGAAGACAACCAGCTGTTGATGTTCCTCGCAAGGCGTTAATGACTGAGCTGTGATCTGTGGAGAGGACTCTAACGAAGCTTTCATGCTGTTTTAGCAACAACTCAATTCAATAACGTTGAGACTGCGTGAATGTCAAGCAAAGGTGGGACTGTCAAGGGGTGTATGTTGCAAATGGTGGAAAAAAGCTGTTAAAAAACAACAAAACTCGCTGCCAGCCTGATTTTGAAATCTACCTCTGCTGACTTTTCTTTGCGAGGTGGTTGGAAAAAAACAGTTCTAACTGAAAAGATTTTTAGAATCAGTATTTTTTGCAAAGTTTCCCTTTTAAGAGGTGTTAATGACCTTACTTTAAGTGTTGATTTAGGATCTCCTGCTTCTTTTTGTCATTTTAGATCAAAGTGTATTATATCCTTTCACCAATGCATGAGCTTTGTGTTAGTTTTTCTGTTAATTTATCTCTTACTTGACAAATAATATTTATTACTAAGGTGCAGAACCTCTTACGTGATGAGATGCCAAACGATATTTTCTAATACAAGTTTACAGAGAGTCTTTTTTTAGGATACAGAGTATTTCTTTACACTGATATGCTGATGACATACTACTCATTCGTAAAAAAAAATATTTCTGAAGCCAAGGCTTCAGACCAATAATAAACCTAAAAAGACATCACGTAGTTCAACAAGTTCCAGTTGTGCAAAGGTTCTCATGATAAAAAAAATAATCTATAAATCTTTTGTTTTTGTACAATCTAGTTATGGTATCGACAAAAAAAAAATATATATATAAAAATAAAAATAAACTCTTTGCTGGGAAACTTGGGCCTGATTGAACAGTTAGCTTGCATTAACCTGTTTTACAGACATGCTGCCAATAACTTCCCAACTTTAGTTGTAAAAAGGATATAGAGGCTTAACCCAGGGCAGGATTGGGCCAAAAAAAATCAGCTCGGGCATTTAGAGCAGAGACTGGCTCACCAGATATTGATGGAAAGAAGCTGAAGCTTGCAGTTGAAGCAAACGTTCTTGTGACGGGGCTTTTATACTGTGTTGTTGCTGTATACTTTCTTGGCTAATAAACATAAACCTATGCCAGTAAAAACAAAAATGAACCAATTGAAATCCTAAGTACTTATCTTTACAATTTTCTAGTACACGTAGAGTGGCTCCATATAATATTCATGCAACGGTTTCACAAAGAATGGCATTACAGACCAGTGTGGTTTTTAATAACGTGTTTTTTATTTTGTTATCTGATTTAATCCTTTTCATTTCATCTGTCCTCTGTTTTATGTGATTACTCTGCGGTTACTTCTTGTAAGGCAAGCTATTCCACATTAATATAAATGCTTGACTGTTCTGAATAGTCTTGCCTCTGTGTTTTATTGTGGTTTGAATATTAGGCTTTTACATAGTTAAAATATCAACTAAAACTATTTTTAAGAAAATCTGTACAGATCAACACAAATGACAAACTTTTACCCCATTTTTACTTCTCCTATTCTTCGTTTTCTTGCCACTTTTTTAAAAAACACTCCATCTTCTGACCCTCCTTCGGAAAGTTCAATAAACCTTTCAATTTTCAAAGATTTTCTTTTTCTGCTCTTCCTATATTGGGTTTTCTCTTGAGAGGCATTAATCAAAAGACTTCAAAGTTGACATAATTGTGAAAAGAAGAAAAACCTTATACTGCCAAAACTGGCTTTTAGGGCCTACTTTCATTTATATGATGATGCACTTCCTCTGCATGTTTTTTTGTTTTTGTTTGTTAAACTGTATATATTTTTCTACTTACAATATTAGTTTCTTTTTATAGCTCTTATTCCGACCATTTTACGGTGTGTGAAGAAGAAGAAAGACTGTTGAGGCAGGATGTTAAGACTTGTCATATTTCCTGTGTGAATAAAAAAAAAAGTTAGTTCTCACAAAGATTGACCCTCAATAGGTGCAAACCAATTATAATTCACTGGTGACATAACTTGTTTAGCCTTTGCACATTTTTTCATGGTTTTCCATTGTCTATTTGCTGTAATTACGCCTTGTTTCTTTCATCCTTTGCAGAAATGTCTGCAGTGTTTTTTGTTCGTATTTTACTGTAGATGTTAACTCTCCAGTTTAAACAGAAGTTCCTGCACACGCACCCGCCCCACCCCAACCCCCACCCCCCACCCCGCCTCAGTCATGGTGCTGCGGTCTCGGTCGAGTGGCTCTTGAAATAAACAGAGCTGTACCTCCTCAGTTAGCCTCCAACAAACAACCGAACCGCACACGAGACCGTCCAGAGGCCGAGCCGTTCGTACACCCTGCCATGTTATCTGCTCTCCCCTAGCAACTGTCTTTCCTTCTCCTTTTGTCTCAATTAGTGGATCAAAGATGGCACCCACTAATGACTCAAGTCTTCGTGCTGCTGACTCCGAGAGGCTGTAATTAGTGATACAAGCTTGTTGCACACAGAGGCCCTTGTGAATCCGCCCATGCATGCTTGTTCGCTGCCTAATAAAGGCACATAGCTAACCTTTTTCTTTTCTTTTTTGCACACTAACGATACGAGGCAGTTGGCCTCCGTAGCTTAATCGGTTTAGTGTATATCTTAATGGTTTTCCATTATGTGTGGTAACAACTTGATTCAGTAAACTGTGCCTCATAGTCTCTCTTCCATTTCTCTTACTATCAATCCATTTACACATTTGTCCATCTGTTCAGTGTCTCAACCTCATGCTGCAATGGGAACAAACGTCATAAATATATTTCTCCACCGAGAATGAGACATAAAAATTTTTTAAATCACATTTATACAAATATTTTAAAAAAATTTATTATTTTAATTGATGTTAAGTCGAAATTTTTTTTTATTGAGAGTAACAGACGTATGACGAGCTGGTTAAATAGCCAAGCTATCTGCTCCGGTAGTCGTGTCGGTCAAAGCTTATAGACAGTACTTTTTAAACATTATTATCTTAATTTGAGTGATGGGCTATAAACTTTTTTTGCTTCTCCAAAGCTTTATTTTTCTTTTTTGTGAGCAGGAAATAATTTTCCCGTCTTTTCAGCGAGCTAAATTGTTATGCACACCAACATGTGGGGCTGTCAAGGGTTGGCTGCATTACTCTAAGCTCTATACAGCTGAAAACATTCTGGTCACTCTCTCTTTCTCTTAAAATCCCATTAAAGCAACTTTATACTATAAGAGATTGTGATGGAATCTGGTTACAGTTTTATTAACCCGTAACGTTTTAAAACCCTAGTATACATCAGTGTAAAAAAAAAAAAAAAATAGCCTATGCCTAATCTCTGGTAATCTGTTTCCAAGAACCTAAGATAAATTACTTTTAGTGAAACTTTATATTGATAGTTCAGTTGTAAGAGTACCGAGAGAAAATCATGCATGTGGAGAGTGGGCAGATGCGGAAATACCGCCAATGTGGGATTTTTTCAACTGAACTGAATTAAAAGCATCAAGGCATCAAAATGTTCCAGCGTGGATATCACTTAAATTCAGAAATCAAACATTTGACTGCCTGTGAAGCTCTGGGGCGAAATTATCAGACTGCATAATCTACTCTGGTTTGAGGGCTGTGTTAGCATTTTCCGACTGACCTTCAGATATGCAGTGCCCACCTTTTAAATTAATCCTCAATCAGATTAGTCTAACTTTGTGGAAAACATCATATTTTAGGGGTTTTCTTACATTTCCTGTGCATATGCTCATTAACCACGTTGTCAGGTTAACCTTTCTAGGACCTTGTTTGACCCAATTTTCCCTTCAGAGCTGCAACGATTCTTCAACATTCAATAATCTTGCAGAATGATTCTCAGCTGTTATGTTCTCAGATGTCATGTAACCAGTCAGCTAACCGCTCTAACGGCTAACCGAAACATAATTTTTTGTATCAAAACGGAAAGTACTGCATTCTATTGGGGAACTACACAAAGTACCTTTTATTATGTTAATATTACATATTAAATTCAAATGTTGTCTTTTTATTATTAGGAAACTGCTTAATATCCTCTACTAAATGGTTTTCTGATTAGAATTTATAAAAAAATAAACATTTTTCTTTTTTTCCCCTTGTTTTTAATTATTGTAATTTTTCAAAAGAAGCTTTAAAGCGTTAATCTCTGCTTGTTCCGTATCACATGCCCAGGCTCTCTGTGAAACCTAAAAATAACAATACCCATATCTAGATTTTAGTAATGTGGGTTTCGCATGACATTTTTTTTCAGTCTCTTTCTCTCCCCTCTGTTGTTGCTCGTCTCTGCTCTCAGTAGAGTTACAGGAAACCCTCTGTGAAGGGCTGATGGGCTGCTTCCTGTTTTGATGCGCACTGGCGGTTTGGAAGGCTCCTCTTGCCGTATACGAGAGGGGAAAAAAAAGTACAGTGTCTGTGATGAGTAAGAGTGAAAGCTTCGGTCTTGTTAGTGAATGGTGGATGGTGTGCTTCTGTCATGATTGTGTGTGAAACTGATTTCATTCTGTTTAATAATTATGGCCACTTTTGGGTCAATGGATGATCTTGAATCTTATCTACGGAGACGACATGTCATTGTTTGCATGCGATTTCTCATTCATTTAAGCTGTTCGCCGACAGATTTTACCATAAAGGACAGCTTCACCAACTGATAGTAACAGTTATGAGAATATAAGAGAGTCTACCCTCACAGTATCATACACAGAACGTGTACTAAAGGACAGGCAGTAGTTATTCCTATTATTACTCCATCTAGGCTTTAGCTGTTGTGAGATATTAATTTTTTAAACATTTAGTAAAAGCATAAAAAAACGTACATGTTCTAATTGCCTTGATTTGTCTGATATTTGCACCTTCTTTATCCCATTACTTATGAATATAGGATGCAGTGTAATGGACTAGTCAAACAGCTAAACACCACTGGAGTAGCAGCTGTTTATGCTGCGTTTCTATTAAGTATTAATGTTTGAAAGTGCCACAGAGGTGCCATGCCTGATCATTTTCAAACACTCACAGCGAGGAACCATGAAAGTAACCTGAACTTTTTCTCCCTTTTTCCCCAAACTGGAAAAGGAATGCGTGATTGATTGAGTGTAACCATAAAAACTACAAAAAACATTTGTGATTTTAATTTAAATGGGATACCCCCCCCCCCCCCACCATAATTATTATTACATTTCAAATTAAGTGGGATTAATTTCAGAATATCACCACGATTAGCTTTTCACCCCTCTGTTGTTTCTGTGGCACTCCAGCATGATTTTAATTAGCAGAAAATCCATCGGCTCATTTTCAAGCTGCGGTTTCACATTGTTAATGTGTTAATGGCAGGATTTTATATATATTTTTTTCCCTTTCTATCATGCTGCATTTAAAATTGGAGAGGAAGGTGGTAGAGGTGGGAATGATCCTGACCTTGTGTCTGTTTTCCATCACACCTGAAGAGGGCAGGTAATATTCTTAGAGTGCAGTCGTCACACCAACACTTAAATGTTAGAAAAACACTTCTTTCTCTTTAAAGGTTCAATTATCTGAACTTCCCTCTGCCTGATGGAGATTCTCTTCCTTCTCATTTGAATTTATGTTCTTCAAAAGAAGCACAGCTCTTTTTATCTGTTGTCTCTTGTAGCGTTTTATATCCCGCCCATGATTCTTTCATATTAACAGCGCTCTCGTGTCCTTTTCACATGAAAGGCAGCACAAGTGCTCTTGAGGTGAATATGAAACAAAACCAGAGATATGATGATGATGGGGTGCCGCTCAGTGTCTGCAGATGTTGACCCTAAACAGGAGGGCACATTAGGGTAATTTATGCCGGCTTCCTCTCTTCAAAAGAAGAATTATACATTTAATTGTTAACGGACAATTTACGGTCTAATCTAAAGGGTTGGACTGGAAAAATATTTTTTGTTCATTGGTTGTGGATTTAGGTTTTAAAGTCAAAGGTTTTTTTTTTCTCCAACCATTTATTTTTATTCACAGGTCCATTTCACTTTGCCACTCTTCAAAATAGGAATAACAAAGGTACATGACATACAACTAAAACATACTCAGATCTTTGTCACTTAGGAGATAGCGATAAACAGCTACCAATATCTAAAGATACATGGTACAAAATCTAATACATATCTGATAGTTTCTTCAGTCAGAACAGTCATGTTACATTTTATCCAATTTTATGTCATTGACGTGAAACATGCGTCATAATTCTGCATCAGGGGAAACCCAGCCCTTACTAAGCATAGCAAAATGTTGTTCCATAGGAGGTTTATGGACAGAGCTTGAATAATATGAGCTAAGTGGTCTTTAAACCTAATCTAACTCTGTTAATGTAGTTCTATATGAAGGAAAATCCCATAACTCCTCTGATTGTTCCAAGCTTGTGAAAGGACACTAAAACCACCTGGTCTTGTTATATGCTCAGCTTGTCAACTCCTGAATATTGGTTAAGAAAATAAATAAATGTATCTGGCATTTAGAAAATAAAAATCTTTGTTGTAATCCTAACTAACCTAAAACAGGAAAAACTAATTTGATTTTAGCTTTAGGATCACAACGAAAATTTAAAATCATCGTTTAATCTGGGGAACATGTAAGAAGCCTAAAATCTATGAAGTGTTGATCCATGCTTGTTTATTTTTCTTGCGCTTCTATATTGTGAAAGTCTGATTAAATACATTTGTTCATTAAAGATGACTATATTTTGTTACATCCGGTCTACCTGCTTAAGAATGTGGGCGTTTTCAGTGTCTCCAAATGTAATTAAATTACCCTGCCTATCCAGCCTTGATCTAACTTTACTTTGCGCTTTTATTTGATTACTTCCAGACTAATATATCTACAATTAAATCAATTTTGCCCACATACTGTATGATTTTATCCGTCCGCATGAGGCTCTCTCTGCATGGAAGAGGTCTAATAAGTTGATAAATCAGAAGGACGAGCTGTGATGGTGTGCTCGGATAAACTAATTGAGCCCGCCAGCATCATTGTGAAGGGTCAGAATTAGAATGCTGTGGCCTGCTGCCTTTGTCTAGTCAGGTATGATTAATGGAGTCGATTTGAAGGGCAAGGGCAAAACAAAAGCTTTTAGTGTGGCTTTAGAAAAAACAATAAACGATTGGCAAGAGGAGGCCAAATAATCTGTGTGTTTATATAAGCTCATGGTTTTTAATCCTTTGAAGTCTGAATAGGGGTTTAAAAAAGTTCAGAAAAAGGCAGGAAATAGTCTTAAGAGCAATGACTGATTGTTTGTCTCATTGTCTCTTTTTGGGCAAATTATTAATACATTTATAATCCTCCCTCCCTCCCCTGTTTGTCCTGTCCTTCCATCCTACCCCCACCCTCCTTCAGGACGGCTCACGTGCTGGACGGGAGAAAAAGAAGACTGTGTCCTTCAGCAGCAGCCTGTCAGAGAAGAAGATCAGCAGCGCTGCCGGATGCATCCACTCTATGGTGTGTCTCCAACTGTATAACCTTCTGCTGAATGAGAGTTACATGAGTGTATATGAAATATTTAAGGTTTCACACATGCATCAAGTTGCTGTTTGTCTAACACCCAACAGAGCTAGTTGCCACGTTCGAGGAGCTCTGTTAGTGACAGTTGCCTTCATATCTTGTCTTCCAGGTAGAAGGATGTGAGCTGAAAAAAATCCGCCCCAACTCTCGTGTTTATCAGCGTTACTACCTCCTGGATGCAGGCCTACAGGCTCTGTTTTGGGAGCCGTCCAAAAAAGAATCGGACAAAGCTCGGATCTATCTCGACTCGATACGTGAGGTGAGTTTTAGCAAAGCAAAGTGCGGCATCAGTCAACTACCCCTGTCCCTGTCTTTATAGATGACCTCTCAAAGTGTTTTTCAAGCGGAGCTCTAGAGATATTTACAACCTTCAAGCAAATGGAGGGCACCAGTTATTTTGGTTTATATGGCATCTGACGGGGATTTTTATGCATCACAAATTCTAGGTCCGGACAGGTCGTAACACGGAAACCTTCCGCACCAGTGGAGTTTATGAGCAGATTTCAGAGGACTGTGCATTTTCCATCATCTATGGAGAGATGTATGAGAGCTTGGACCTGGTGGCCAACTCTGCTGAAGTCGCTAACATTTGGGTTACTGGACTGAGGTAAGGCAAGGCAAGATTTTAATCAATAAACCTATTTCTTAGCAGACATACTCATCATAAGTGATTTCAGAACCTTTCCTACATCTTTCATGGCAACTATTCTGTGTTTTGACTTACTGAGCATGTCCGAAAGAATCCAATACCCACATTGAAACACGGTGATTGCAGCATGGCATTCCTCAAATCTTGAGATGTCTGCTAGGTAGTTGGAAAGAGAGAAGCATGTATTGTTTTAAGAGAATTTGGAAAATGGTCAGCAAAAAGGCAAAAGATAATGAGGATGCAGTACCTGAAAATCATGTCTTAATGCAGGGTTGACGGAGCAAATTCTCATCCATGTTTGTCGTTGAATGTCGGGGGAATTATTTGTGTTCTTAAATCAATGTATCATTTTGCATAATCTGTCCTCGTCCTTCTTTTTTCTGCTCCTAGGTATCTCATGCAGTATGGCAGACACGCCCTCGACATGCTTGCTAACAGTCAGGACAGCCTTCGCCTTCGCTGGCTGGAGCAATTGTTCTCCTCTAATTTAAATAAACAAGAGATCATGGAGGAAGGGATTCCCTTGCAGTCAGCTGTTAAGTTGGTACAAAGTGTGAATCCTGGTGTGAGCAGTGGAAAAGTTGAGAACAGATTTAAAGAGATTCAGAGACACCGGGAGAAAACGTTAAATGACCGCAGTGAAAACGAAAAGCCATCGGAGAGAAAGGAGCAAGCGACCAAGCAAGAGTTCATTGAGGTCTTCCATGACTTTTGCACCCGTCCAGAGATCTACTTTTTGTTGGTGCAGTTCTCCAGCAACAAAGAGTACCTGGATGCAAAAGACCTAATGAAGTTCATTGAAGCTGAGCAGGGTGTGGCACAAGTGGGTAACATGAAATAATGCTTATACTTAGAGAGCAGGTTAAGGTTAATAAACCCTTACAATTAAAATGCTTGCTGCTTCAGCCACATTAAAGATGTTTCATTTGCTTAGAGTTCTTGATCTAAAACTATTAGTCCTCTGGTGCTATGGCATTATGGTGTGTCTAATTTATTTATTAATTTCTTAGTCTTCTTTCCATTTTTCTCCCTGTAGGTAAGTGAGGATACGAGTTTGAATCTCATCCAGACACATGAGCCATCAGAAGAGGGACGGGAACAGGGACGCCTCTCGTTGGATGGCTTCACCAGCTACCTCACTTCATCAGAGTGCCATCTGTTTGACCGGGAGCATGATGCTGTTTTTCAAGACATGTCCCAGCCTTTGTCTCACTACTACATTAACTCCTCCCACAACACCTACCTCATTGAGGACCAGTTTCGAGGTCCCTCAGATATATCCGGTTACATTCGCGCTCTGAAGATGGGCTGTAGATGCGTGGAAGTGGACGTTTGGGATGGCCCTGATGGGGAGCCAGTAGTGTGCACAGGGCACAGCCTTTCTCGTCCACTGGCACTGCGTTCTGTGTTGGAAGCAATAGGAAAATTTGCATTTGTGGCATCAGAGTACCCGTTAATTCTCTGTATTGAAAACCACTGTTCACTGCAACAGCAGAAGGTTTTGTTGCAATTTTTCACAGGGATTTTGGGGGAGAGATTGTATAGAGATCTACCAGATGAGGAAGCTTTGTACCTACCATCACCACATGCTTTAAGACATCGAATCTTACTGAAGGGTAAAAAGCTTGGGCCAGATTCAGAAGGGGAAGATGGAGAGGTGAGCGAGGAAGATGAAGGAGCAGAAATGAGTCAAAGGATAAAAGCAGTAAATGCTGGTGGAACTGATAAGGATGTTGTTCAGAAAAATGTATCTCTCGCAGCTGCCCCTCAATCTAACATGCCTCAACCTTCTCCAAAACGTTTTCAGCTGTTAAGGGAACTGTCGGACTTGGTAACTTTATGTCAGTCGTTTTGTTTTAAAGACTTTAAAACATCCTCTAAATCTCAAAAAGCTTGGGAACTGTGCTCTTACCATGAGTCCCTGGCTTTGCGTCTTGCTGGCGACAGCCCTGGAGACTTTGTCAACCACAACAAGCATTTCCTGTCCCGAGTGTACCCCAACCCCATGCGCATTGACTCAAGCAATATGAATCCCCAGGACCTATGGAAGTGCGGCTGTCAGATTGTGTCAATGAACTTTCAGACAGCAGGATTGATGATGGATCTAAACACAGCCTGGTTCCGGCAAAATGGGAGCTGCGGTTATGTACTACGTCCGGCCATAATGCGCCAGGAAGTGTCTTATTTCAGTGCTGACACCAAAGACACTGTACCTGGCGTGTCTCCACAGCTACTGCATGTTAAGGTAGAGCATAAATCATGAAACCGAAGTAATTGAAAATGTTTTCAAGTCTCTAAATGTTTCTTAATTTTTGATGAAAATATACTAAAAACAACCATGATTATAGAATGTAACAAATAAGAATGAAGTTATGCTGGAGCATGAAATTGCAAAGTTAGTAGACTATGAATATAACCTGAAACTTGCAGGTTACTTTTGTGCAATTTAAAATATTCCTTTTAAGAAGTTTCCGCATTTTAAAGACTAAGGCGCACTTAAAAACCTTATATTTTCTCAAAAATTGGCAGTATGCCCTATTATGTCTGCGCTGAGTTACAAAATCTGTAAAAATGTTGTTGTGCAGGTTTGGTAAGCGCTCCATTTGAATGACTGTCAGGCAATTTTTTTGCCTGAGTTTTGTGCCACCAGGTTGACCCTGTAGTGATACGCTTTCCCTCTCAAATACTACCTTTACGGTTAATTGCAGTTTTCAAAGACAAGTTAGAGTTGCAAGCAAGCAGAAATAGATCTTTGCAAGCAGAGAGACAGAACGAGCAGTTTTTCAGACTTTAGCACATCTCTGAGCAAAATGATTGTTCCTTTGGCAGATATGAGCTCTCCAATGGGTAGTACTGCAGGCACAACGTGGTGGAACAAAAATCACGGCATATAAACGAGCCGTTCAAAGAGAAGTTGCGAGCAGCATCTTTTAGCACGTGTCTTATAATAAGGTGCGCCTTATGTATGGGTTAAGTACAGAATAGAACCATAATTGAGACTGTGCCCTATAATTTGATGCGCCTTATAGTGCTGAAAATATGGTACTTGTTTTTCTGCCGACCTATAATTTTTAAGAAGGTGGCCTTAAAGTTCTGGAAAGTGCCAAAACACAAGGGCAGCTGTTCCTATAAGAAAGATTATGGGATCTGAAACCTTGTACAAATAAAATGATACTTAGGTAATAGGGTATTTTTCCCCCAGGTGATCAGTGGCCAGAATCTGCCTAAACCAAAAGGTTCTGGTGCCAAAGGGGATGTTGTAGACCCATATATTTACGTGGAGATCCATGGCATCCCGGCAGATTGCAGTGAGCGCCGCACTAGGACTGTGACACAGAATGGGGACAACCCAATCTTTGATGAAAGCTTTGAGTTCCAGATCAACCTGCCCGAACTTGCCATGGTTCGTTTTGTGGTCTTGGACGATGACTTCATTGGGGATGAATTCATAGGTCAGTGTATTAGCTCTGCTTTTGAATAGTCTTGCAGATCTTAGTTGTTCATACCCATACATGAAACTAAGAATATTTTTGTTGAGGATTTGATCTAATACTTAAAAATATAAGGACAGGGTGCAGATGTTACAACCCCATCCCCAAGATTTTAGGTGAATAGAAAGCATTGTGTATATTAGTCATGATCAATGTTTGCTTTGCCACAATGGGATTAACAGTGTTCTCAACCACTGCAGGCCAGTATACTATACCACTGGAGTGCCTCCAACCAGGCTACCGACATGTGCCCCTCCAGTCCCTCACAGGAGAGGAACTTCCACACGCCAGGCTGTTCGTGCATGTGGCCCTCACAAATCGGAGAGGAGGTGGAAAACCTTACAAAAGAGGCCTCTCGGTACGAAAGGCCCGAAAAGGGAGGGAATACACAGCTCTGAGAGACTTAGGCATTCGTACTGTTGATGACGTTTTCAAGATGGCTGCTCCTCTCCTGAGAGAGGCAGCAGACTTGAGGGGTGACATGCAGGTGAGAAAGTATTTCCCAAAATATTTTACTTCTCTTATTAGGCATTTTTAAGTGATGATAACTAAGCAGTCCTGCAGACTTCAGCAATACTTCCCTTCCATAAAAGCTGTCATTTGGTTCAGTATTAGTTTATGGGGGATAGCAGAAGAGCGGCCATTCAAACACAGGTTGATATTACTATGTGTAACTTTATTATTTTTAACCTAAATTTCAAGATGTTTCACTCCATGCTGGAATAGTCCACACAACAGTAGAATTTCAGGTGAGATTTACACATTGAAAGCACTGAGAGATATAATTCATGCACATGTGTTGAGTTTTGTTTTTGCAGTGGAAAGTAGCACCCACGGTCGGTGAATTGTGTCCATTTGAGACTTTCAATGCACGCATGGAGTCAATACTTTTTGCCCATATCGCATTTTGGCATGAACTTTATAAAACAAAGTTATCTTTTTTCTTTTCTTTTTTTAACAGATGATTGCATCCAATCTATTGGATTATCTCCTCCTTGAGATTTAAACACATACCAGTGTTTATCTTAGAGGTTTTACTGATGTAAAATGCAAATTGAACTGTTTGATTACTGTGCCTTTTGAATATAAATAAAAAATAGGAATTTAATTTTTAATACAACAAAATATGTTTTTAAGAAAATAAGTCTAGTTTTAAAATTCTGCATTTGCAAAATAATCAATCTAAGCAATTCAAGTTCGTTTTCTGATTGTGTTGGTTTCTACCCATGGAGATCCTTTAATCAGAACGACACATAGTCCCGGTATTCCTTAAGGTCTGTACATGCTAATGCAGGATTTCTGTCCAAAGATATTGAACATTATCTCAAATCTGCAATCAAAGTGGTCAACTGTTACTGCTGCACTATTTAATGGGAAGCCACACAGTTTTGCACTGTGAACCAGGTTTCTTTCATCTTGCCTTTAACTTCATTCTTTCTCTGCCATTGATTGTCCCCTACTGTCATAAATACACGCAGTTCCCTTTGGTGATTATTCAGTCGAGTCAATATTCACGGCAGTTTGAAATCTACTTCTTCAATATTCCTTTTGGAAATGTATTTTATGAGCCACATTTCAGTTCGGTCTGTAGTTGCTTGTATTAATCTCGCCAATTAAACTGTCACTAATGTGAGATTGCCGGCAGTCACGCCATTTCATTTCCTTTAAACCTCCACAATACTGCTGCAGCAGGGTAATGACTGGTTTATGAAAGGAAAAATAAACCGATCTTTAGAGGAAATTAATCAAGCGAATAACTGGGAGAAGGGATCGTTTTGCTTATTTCTTACTGTCAAAAATTGTTGTATGTGTTCCTTTAAACATTAACATTAAAAACTTATAATCAAGTGAAACCAGCTGTTTTTAACATACAGGTGTGGTTGATAGCAAACGATGAGACAATTCCAAGGGCCCTTGACTGACAGGAGCCTTCAAAAGGGAATCAATGTATTTACGCATATAAAACAATATTTTGGGACCCCTTTCAATATTAAAATAAATAGTATCTGTGTTTTATGTCTTTTGTTTTGCCAATCAGTCCCAGACCAAAAAAGCAAACATGCGTATTTACGGAAAACATGCATCCACATTAAATGGTTCAGTCCTGCTTTAGAGCACTTGATGCTGACTGGTTTTAGTCGCAGTTAGTAGACTAACGACAACAAAATTATAAAATCTGGGTTTCAAAAGATTAAAGAAAAAGCGTAAAAAACATAAAACAAAGGATGAGTTTCTAATTTAATTCTCTTTTTTCACAAGAGAAGTGTGTTGAATATAGCGTGTGATTATAAACCCGTTGGCTTTCTTAGCAACAAACTCAATTTTACCAGCATTTAACCAGTGAAGGGAAATGTTCAGCAAATTCTTCATATACTTATCTGATCCCTGTACCTTTTTAAGTTTTATTATTTGTCATGTGCCCAATATTCTTTCCCACTGCCGTTTAAATAGCTTGTTTAGATAAGGCCCCAAAAAAAAAACATTTTAAGTCCAGATAAGTTACAAAATTATGTCAGTTTACAAAATAATAGGATGAATTAATCGAGCTGCATCTTTCAGAATTCTGTAGGAGTATTCAGGGAGCTGTGCGGGGTGTCGGCCGTGGCCAACCTCATGCAGTGTGTGCTGGCGCTGGGCTCCAGAGTGTCGGGCCCAGAGGGGACTCCTTTGCTGCTGTTTGACCTGAGAGACAACTACCCCACCCTAGAGCCCCAGGGACCCCTGCCTGATGTCCTTCGCCGCGTCGTCTCCACTTATGATACGGTGAGAACAGAATTGACTCGAAAATGCACAAAATTCTTCAGAATTTTTTTTTTGGGGGGGGAAACATGTAATAATGATAATAAACCACGAGTGAGTCACATCCTTTCTTCTGACTCTTTGACCCTACAAGCAAACACTTCCTTTGGAGGCTGCTAGCTCTGAAATACAAAGTGAGCTGTCATTGTTGTTGCAGACAAACGCCCCCATTTGTCTTTAACTTACTGGCAACAACCTCATCTTTCCCAGAACCCCCCCCCCCCCCCCCCGAGTCTTTCCACCGAAATAAACCACAGACTTCCACTGGTCAATGGGGGGAAAGTCATTCAGCAGATTTGATTTATGGAATATTTTCTAAATTACACCCACATGTCAGAACAGGAGAAGTTAATCTAGAGATGGAAAAAAGACTAAACAACAAAGACTGGAAGACAGAATGAAAGCAAAGGTGTGTCTGTTAGTTAACATCTTTTTGCGACGTTGCACAAAACTTAGTATTCAAAAAGGTTTGCAGTTGCAAAAATATTTTCTTGCTTTTATTCACCCCTCATTATGTTTCACGTTGGTTTCAGAAACAACCTTATTATTTAGTTTTCTAATACAGTTCTTCTACTTCCACCCTTATTTCTGTTAGCTCAGCCTGGACCATCAGGGCCATAATAAATGAGTTTCAGCAAGGAAGCTAGCCATTGTTCCTGCTTTTATTTGGAAAGGTACCACCCTTACACTTATGGGAACCCATAATAATGATGGCTAAATTATCATCAGCCTAATGTGATGTATCCAAATGTGAATCAGTACAGCCACTGTTATACTAATGGAGAAAGTTACAAAATAGTTTTTTTACAAAATCTGTAGAGTTTTATATCTGTGGTTTAATATGAACAGGAGGAAAAACGACACATTTTGTCTTTTAGATTCTTATTCTAGTAAAGGACCAAATTATGACAAATTTTCTGTAAGAGGTTTAAAGTGCCATGTGCTCCTATCAGGCTTTGCATTGCCTTCTGGAAGAGCAGAAGGGCCCCAGCATCACAGATGCTCTGTCCTAATCATTCATTCACTCCAGACTAAGGATTTACAACCTGCAGCTCTTTGGATTTCCATAATAGCTCTTAAGAACATGGCTAAAATACAACAAAAACTAACTAGTGCTATAGAAAATACATTTCAGCACCTTTTAGTTTTTTCATAGAATGATTCCATAAAATTCTCTCAAAGGAATAATGATAAATTAACTGGTAATATTATTATAGTTCCTATGGATTTCTAGAATGAATAGGTTGGAAACAGTTTTTTTTAGCAATATTTGCTACAAATACCAACATAGAATAGAAGGAAATGTATCCATCCTCTTTTTAGTAAAACTGCCCGGTAATTAAAATAAAGAAGACATTTTACTTGGAATGGGAGGAAAAAAAATTACTCTTTGGGTTGTAAAGGTTTTTCCAGGCAACACTTAGTTGGTATGTCGAAGGTGTCTAACAGTTGTTATGAAGTTTCACTGAGCCCAGGAGGACATACCTCATCCAGCCAAGGTCCAGCAGAGGAATGAGCCTATGCGTCACGTCATATCTATACCCCCCTTGGAACATTCATGGGTTAATAATAAAATGTTTTTTGCAGGAAAGCATTTCTATCTGGAATAATTAGTGATTGCAATAAGGGTTTAGTAATAATTGTTTTCCCTAAATTGTAATATTTCAGATTATTTAATGAAATATCTGTTAACTTTAGGCCTTTTTTTCTTTTTCTTTTTTTTTGTTACCACAGGTGCCAATTACTGTTGTCTGTTTTTGCTTTGAATGCATGTTCTGTTGTTTCACATTTCGTAATTTTGAGGAACATTTTTTGCAAGAACGCACACAAATTCTTGGCCAGAATAGTGTTTAGTGACTCTATAAATATAAATGGGTTCCAGGTATGTTCTAAAACAGTTGAAAGCGTGCACGGGCTGTCAGAGAGAAACTAGCAACATTAAAAGGCTGTTGATGATGGTTTTAGCTATTTAATCTGGGACACTTTAAATTACCCACAGCTGTTTATCACTGCTGTGCATCGAGCCTCTGGGATGGCACGCCTGTGCGCCGTGGTGCTCAGTAAGAAGATACAAGTGGGTTAGTTTGTGTCTCTTGCCGCTTCCGTTCCAGCCGAGCGGATCAGCGCTGAATAAGCTTGCCCCTCCAATGAATGCCATTAGCATAGATTTGAATGTGATTTGGCAGCATGGATTGCTCTCCTCAGTCCTTACTCACAGAATGAAAAGTCAGGGAACGGGAATCCGATTATACACTTCTTGTGAAATTTGAGCTGGTTTCTGGTGGCATGCGCTCGTTAATCCCTTGTATGTTGCAGTTTTTCCCACAGTGGGGTCATGTCCCAGAAGGGTTTCTGAGAAAGAGGATCTCATTATTCAAACAGTCTCTGCATACCCTATATAGGTGCGGCCGGTCGGATAGACATGCCTTGAGTCTGAACCACCGGTTAGCTGTCTTATCTTGCACCCAATAAAAGTTTTGCATGTGTGCCTGACAGGGCTGTTTATTATCTATCAACTATCGCTGCACTATTTGCTCCTAAACTGGAATCTTTGCGTGTTGCAGTAACAAAGTCTCCGTTTCCTTTTTTTTGATCCACAGATGGTGAACACAAGCAAATCTTTGATGGAGCATGTAGATGTAATCTATGAAAAAATCTTCCACATACAGACAATGGGTGAGTAGGTGTTTTTATGATGGACATAACTCCAGGCGAAACTAATATAATCAGCTCCACTTGAGAGAGCTCCCACGCAGGCTTTTCAGTGATGCTTTATACTTCATCTTCTTCTTTTCTTTCTTTTTCCATTTTTCTCTTTTTTTAACCTTTTGATCAAAATTACTTTGAATGATTCGCTACTTGGATTCTGAGCCTCCTTTATTTCAACTTCCATGTTTGAATCTCTTTTACCCTTTTTTTTCTCTATTTTATTTAAAATTTGTCTTAGTCATTTCTACTCTGACCTTTGCCCTTAGGAATCAACCAATTGGTTCATAGTTATACTTTAGTTTATAGGCAGGTCTTGCGTGAATTTCTGTACGATTTTTTAAAGAACATTACTGAAGACAAAAGAAACAAAGCAGGCATGGCTGTTTTAAAGCAGGGTTAGGTTATAAAATGGCATTTCATTGTGAACAGTTTAGTCCAACTTTCTTAAGAGTATACATGGAAACCTTCCATGGATCAGATTAAAAGATAAGAGGCCCAAAGTAACTGGGGGAGCTGCAAAGTTTCACAGCATCGCTCGAATAACCTGCAACTGTGGATTCCACAAATCTGGCCTTAATGGAGAAGTCTCAAGAGCGAAGCTACCGAAGAAAGTTAGCTATGACAGATTTAGGGAGAGACACCCAGTAAACACAAAGGAGATGATCACACATCAATATTTGTTTATAATTATTTATTATAGATCAAGATCAACAAAATGCATCATCCTGAACACATGGTGGTGGATAAATCATGCTCTGGTGGTCCTGATACTTAGCTATTGTGATGGTTTTCACATAATCTAAAAAGACAACAGCTTATCAGTGGTATTCCAATTGATCTGTCACTGTCATTATGGACTGATTTCCATGAAAAATATGTGATCAGTTTTTGCCAATCAGTATCTTTTCATAACCAAATCACCTGTTTCTCAAGGGTTGCAGCTCACAGAGGCACTGTCTGATACATATCTCCCTTTCCTTTACTCTGGTCAAGCAAGCAGCAAATCCTAAATAAACTTGTCTGCCACGTGGAACTGGATAAGCTGCATTAAGTCGAAGGCGCAGACACGGAACCAAGCGCATGCAAGAAAATGAAATATGCAAGCGTTTGTGATGAAAATGCACACGTTGTTCATTATTCTTTGATATACATGTTACAGTCTTAATATGTGCTGAACACGATTATAACTGCGGCCTTTTTGGTTAACTCACAAGTTAGCAAGCTGCAGGGCTTTTATATTTGACATCTTTATAGAGGTATCATATAAATGTTGACACAGGTGAACCTTTCTTACAATAGAAGCTTTCAGATGGACAATTTTAGACATGCTGAACTAAAAAAAAATACTAGGTGCATAACCACCAATGATAATATTATGGAAATAACATTGTGAGAGGCCACACGGGGCAAGGGCAAATAATGCCTGTGGAGCTAGGTTTATAATAAGCTGGGTGGAAACCACTCATAAACCATTTCGCGGATACACTGGGTGGCGCTGCTATATTGGGTCACGCAGAGGCGACCACTGTGCCGTGTATGGCTGTAAAAATGACAGGACCAGTCAGGCACTGGCCCTGACTGATCAGACAAATTGGCTGGACATAAAATTTTGTCTTATAGTTATGTGCTCGTGTAAATAAATACTTTAATGCACCTTATTACCTGTTAGTAAGTGGCTTCGTTTGGTTACAAGCTCCGAGGACTAGATAGCCAAGTTTTTTGCCAACATCAGTAAACGTTGGCCTATTCTAATTTATTTCAATAAAGATGTATGAATAGTTCCCGTGTCACATCACATGTGAAACATGCAATATTTGCATCATTGCATATTTATTTGGTGTCTCAATGTTATGTAAGCTAATGAGATCAATAGTATTTATCCAGGGCCAGTTGCATTCTAGAAATGGTTACTTTGCTCTGTTGTAAAAAAAACTCATCTTTGTATCTCCTGTGATTTTTGCCACAGAGGTGACCTTGACCCATTTTTTCTTTGTTCAAAACTATATAAATGGAGCTCTCTGGATTGTTTGCCCCCAAACAATCCCACAATCCTCTGTGTGACCCAATATGGCGGCGCCACCCCAGCGTATCTGCAAAAGGTCTTATGTCATCAGTATCTGTGATTGTTAGTGATCAGCACTAATGGGCGATCCGTTTTGGCGATCAGCAGCATAGAACCTGAAGTTAGCAGCTCCAATGTCACAAAATGTGGGAAAACCTCTAAGGATTCTAATAACTTTGCGATGTTCTGTTTACAACCATCACCATTTATTGGTCTGGTGTATCTGTTTATTTTATATTTAGCAACAGTGGCATTATTATCATTATCATCATCATTTTCTCTTCTGTCTCAGAATTTCTACCCGTCTATATTATATCAATGCTTTTTCACAGAGTTTTATTTGCTTCAGTAAAGATGTTTGGGTTGTTAGATCCTAAAAAGACAGACCTTTGTCCCTTTGTTGTTATAACTATATCCTCATTCAGAAAATTGGTTTTTAGTGTGTGTTTGTTGTCCAGACATTGCTCCAGACAAACATGAATTAAAACATTTCTCGAGATTTTGGTTATTCTTAAACTAAATCCCCCTCCGATTAAATCTGGACACTCGTCGTCCAAAAATCTCTTCTCATCTCTTCCTGGACTTACTTGTAGGATTCATTGAGCCATTGTTTCCTTACAAGCGGTCATGTAAACAGATTTGAGTTTGTGATTGCTCAGCTCTGGGGGAAGCCAGCCCAGTGTTTGTATGTTCATCTGGCAATGGAGCCCAGAGCCTGGTCTGCTGAACAAAGCTCTTCCTGTGTGTCGAGAGCAGAGATGGCGATCAGGTGACTCCCAAGGCAGAGGTCCTCTCTGTGGACTGGAAAGAGGGCGCGCGGCGGAAGGAGGCCTACATGGGTCAGTGGGAGGGGAGCATGAGGGGGTTGGTGGCAGGGATGGATGTCTGGAAGTCACATCAGGCAGAGGGAGGAAACAGAGGGGGGAGGAGGAGAAAGAAGCTTCAAACGGGGTCTTAAAGATTAGAGGTTATCAGGATTTGCCGGTGTGTTTGAAAAGTTTGTGAAACTCACAAACAATGTGAACAATGAGGAAAACTGAATGACGTGAATGTTGCTCTGCTCTCCAGCTGAAGTGTTGTTTAGTTGTTTTATACACGTCAAAATGATATGATGTACTCTTTGCCCTTTTTAAATTGTGTTGCTACGGTGCAGAAAATGGCTCATGGCAAACAAACAGCTGGAGAGCCTCTTTTTTTTTTTTTTAAACATGTTTCCTAGAAAAGATGTCCTCATCTGTCCACGGTTTTCTCACCATCGGATATTTGTTGTCAACCTTTTTCTTCCACCTCTGGCAATCAGCTGCTTCTACAATCAGGCTGATGGATGCAGGCCTCCGAGCCACATTAGCACGCTCCCGGATTTATAACCTCCTCGGGTCCTTGTGTTTCTATTATGACACCAAAGCTCCGTCCTCTCCTCAGCATCACTTCAGGCGTCCTCGTGCATGAGCCACAGGAAGTGGAGGTGATGCAAGGCGCGTTACATCCTGACGTTCTGACGCCCGGAGGCTATTGTTACCTGTGGGACAGACGACACTATTTTCGTGTGCTAATGCAAAAATATCCTGGTTGTATGGGCTTGGCGATATTGTTCCCTCTGCCGCGTTTCTTTTAGAGGGAACAAAGGCGTGCATACAACACTGGTTTGAGTTACCTAGCAACTGCGTGATAAAGGTTATTATTAAGGCAACTTATGTAGGTGTGAAAATGTGGAGAAGGGACACGTCTGTGTGTGCAGGTGTGCGGTCATCCTTGCCGACATTTAAGAGAGAGAGAGAGAGAGGGGTGAACCAAACGCCCCCTCGGTCTGTTTACCCTCCTCTGTGTGTGAGACGGCCCCAACTTAGCATGCTAAACGTCAAGGTTCTGGCCGATGGCACACAGCGATGTTTGCCCGTGTTAACCCACTTTCGGGTTTCTATGGAAACAGCGGGACAGTGGCCCGGGGCGGCCAGGGGAAGCCAGACAGACGGAAACAACTTGGCGCATGCACGCTCCGAGAAGCTGCTGGCTGGATCTATGAGATCCCGGCTTGTGTTTTCGTGTGCAGATCACGGCGTATGTTGCTCAGTTTTCCGTGCGCGTGTTGGGAAATCTCATCAGAGTGCTTACGTATGGCTACAATGTCTGCAAAGAATTCACGCCGTGCTGGTTTTAACTTGTTTACTTGTGCCTTCAGGTAGGGGGTTTCGAAACACGTTTTTGACTCCAACAATGATACCTGTGTGCACTTCTTTTTTTTAATTTTTTTTATCAAAGGCTGATCCTTGTTTGCTGTTAATGCTTGCACACCTAAAACTAATAATGAAAGTTTATCCAATGAAGTTTTTTTTTTGTAACACATCAAACACTAAGTATAGCAGCTAAAACGCTCTTAAATTTTGAAATCAGTTTAAAACTCCACAAATAAAAGTTCTTGCATAACATAACTGCAGTTAAAAATTAAACATTAATCCAGATTCATGTTCCTTGAAATAAATTCATCATATGGAAGCTTAGATAAATTCATTGTATCAGATTAATTAACTGAAGAAAGTGAATGAGTACGAAGCATACTCACTTGGAGAGCAGCAGTAGATTCAGTTCAGTGAGGTTAAAAGGACGATTTAAAATACTTCAGTCATTTTCATATTTCCTCACACAAATAATTTGAGTTCACAGCGCCAAGATAAACATGTCCTGGATATTTTACGTTGCATTTTATTTCGCATGGCTTCACCACCTGCTTACATTCACATTTGTATTTAGCGTCCAATATTATACTTGCTATGACCGTCTATCTGTGCCGACAGGATTTGGTGTGATTTGTTAAGACTTTGCTGTTTTGAAATGTACATTTAAAAATCAAAATTATTAATGTTTCCTTGTGAAAAATGACCAGATAATGAAAGTGAAAGCAGGGAAAGAAAGCATCATCTTATTGCAGTCACAATTTTCTGCAATGAATAACCCTGATAACATTATAAAACTTTTTAACTTTGGTATTATTATATTTACAAAATGCTAAAGGAAATATATAAAAATCTTTTTACCAGCAAACAGGAAATGACTTAACTGTGCTTCTTTTTGTGCCCGCTAGCCATGTGAGCATAATAATAGTTTTAAAAGCACCATATCCTGTATTTAGGATCTTTCACTGCCGAACAAAAGTGGGTCCACTCAGGTTGTGTTCATTTCTCTATGTAGCGATGGAGTTTCATGAGAAGCTGCAAAGCCTGGCGGTTAAGGAAGGCCTCAAAGGTTCCAAGGTTAGTCGAGCCCTGGAGAGCTTTAGCTGGAACATTACCATCCTTAAGGTAAGTCACTCAACCCTCCATAAAAATAAAAAAAAAGCATGATGTCCAACACTGTTTTGTCTTCACCATCGTCCTGTTCCTTTTTCTTTCTGCCCGTGTGCCTCAGGGCCAGGCCGACCTCCTCAAGCACGCCAAGGCTGAAGTTGAGGAGAACATGAAGCAGGTCCATGACGCAGCTCTGACCGGAAACCTCAGCAAGGAGGGGGTCGGACCGAGACGCGTTCGCTCTCAAATGGGACGAGGTCCGGACGACAGCGTGAGCGCTTGACGCCGTCTCGGCGACACGACCACGCGTCCGCCATACTTACTGTGATGGGACTTTTCACATGCCGCCAGTCTGTTGTCCCACTCCCAAAGCCGGGGAAGCACTCCAGTATTGAAGAGCTGAGATCTATAAAAATGTTCATTAAAGGAAACTGCTGATTGTCCGGAGAGCTGCAGTGCTGCGGAGATGAATGTAGTTTGACTTGAGCCAAGGGTCTGCTGTGTGTGTACTGTAGTAAACATGCCAAATGTTCATCATTTCCCTCTCATGTGAACTTTCTGTAGGTTTAAAAAGGTGTGCCGTTTTTACGTGCTAACAGTTAGATGGTCTTAAAAGATGCTCTACAAGTAAAAAATAACCCTGAAACCCGAACCTGAATCAATTTACAGGACGTCTTGCCCTTTAACTTAAAGAATACCTACTCTTACACTTTACCTTCTGTAAATCTTTGGACGTTCGAAGTCTTCAACCATCGTCGTGTGGACCAGTGTAGCCTTGTGTGTTTTTCTGCTTCTCTTTCTTCTTTTTTTTTTTTAACTAAGCATCGTTGCTGCTCTAAACTCAGTTGCCATGAGATTGCCTGTCTTGTATCTTCCCTATTTTAAATGTCCTCTTACATACAGTATTCTATATTTTTGTATCCTTTAAAAGCCCCCCTGCCCCCCCCTTCAAACCTCATTCAACTCAAACTCCTACCTGCCATATTGATCAACTCCAAAGGTGTTGATGTGTTGCCTCCAGGGAACCGATGCCGTTACCGAGGGAAGCGTTTACTTTGCGTTCAAAACCCTGTACAGTATTTTAATATTTGATTATATCCCTTTTGCTGTAAAATAATATTTTGCATAAGTTATTGATGCTGAATGAAAACATTCCAGATGCGTTTTGGTGTTGTGTGGCGGTAGAAGAAACCCGACTGGTAACAGTCAGAATGGAAATAAATACGTTTTTTTTTTTTTTAAGTGACTTATGGTTGTGTGTTTCCTGCTTTATTTTTTTGTTTTCTGCACATCTCTATTAATATTCATTCACTCATAGTAGCACAAGTTGTGTGTGAGAAGACAGCTGGGGAAGCTCATCTGCTGGAAATGGGAAGTAGCCATACGGCCCCCTGCATGTGTGCAGTGAGTAAGCGCAATGCTGCTCATTTGTAGTTTGAAGAATTAATCAGTTTTGGTAGGTTTAACTGCAACATTTCATTTCATAAAACGCTTTGGAGTTTTGTACTGAGTCAAGATGTAAATGAACA